>OX465114.1:16155048-16233574 GCA_949987565.1 Luidia sarsii | reverse complement strand
AAGCAGGACCTCTTTCTAAAGGCAATATAAGTACCTGAAGAAGAAAAAAAATCTTGAGGGCCTGATGTTTTCATTCCTGGCAGGACCTCTCTCTCTCCCCCACCGCCTTTGAAAAGGGTAATGCTAGGACCGCAACATCACGCCCTCTACACTTGCACTGGACTCAGTTAAGTTACTCTAGTAGTTTGCAAACTCTTTGTAAAAGGCAATTAGACTTATTTTCATTTTATCAAAAAATTAGGAGGGCCTGACGTTTCAATCCTAGCAGGACCTTTCTCAAAACTCGGAGGCAGGATGGCAAGGCCTAAAATGAAAGGGAAGGGGAGATCAATAAGGACACAGATGACAAAGGACCGAGGAATAGAGGAATGGACGCAAGACTGAGGAATAGATGGTAGGGTGGGATCAAAGGGAAGGGCAGGGGGTAGGGTATGGACTATGAAGAAGAGGGGGGAAAGTTCACAGGGAAAGAGACAAAGAGAGAAGTGGGGAGTGAACACAAAAGAAGGATTACATACTGTAGAATAGAATATAATGTAATATAATAGAATAGAATAGAATAGAATAGAATAGAATAGAATAGAATAGAATAGAATAGAATAGAATAGAATAGAATAGAATAGAATAGAATAGAATAGAATAGAATAGAACAATTTATTGTCATATGTATTTAAAATACATTGAAATTCTTCCTGGCCTTGCGAGCAATCACACAAAAATCCACAACAATTGTACATGGTGTATCAGCAAACATGCAAGGTGTCTATATCACTAAATTGAATGTTGAGGCCGTGTGAATGAATTGTCTGAAGACGCTTCATTTACAATTTCTCCCGGCTCGGACGGACAGCATCGCTGATGACCCTTGATTCTACATGTGTGCCCGGTGCTTTCATATCTGATTCTGATAAAGAATGATTATAGAATGATTTTTACATCGAAATTTATGGATTTTCTTCCTTTTCACGTTTGCTCCGAGAGCGTTCCTTTAAAGCAATCTCAGTCTCTCTCTCCGGGATGCCTGCTGTCGATAGACCTTGCCAGGCAGTAATCAAAACCGAACAGTACTCCACCACATGCTCAGGCTGCCTCTACCATCACCCCCCACCCCCCCCCCCCCCCACACACTCCCCTCCAACCCCTTCTCTCTTTTCTTTAATTGTCCCTTGAGTGGGAGGCTTGGAGACGTGCCAAGGGAAAAATCTGCCAATTTGTGACTCAGTATCTGAGCCGGGCCGCACATGCGGGCTCATGTATACATCATACGTCGCATGCGCTCGCACTTCAAAGTTGCAACCTGTGAGTGCGGACGACTCATCGCGCTTTTTCGGCCACATTAAGTATGCGCACTGAGCGCTCGCCCCAGCGGGACTTGTCGCAGGTCGACTGTTTTACAATTTCATTAACCTAGATCTTGCGCATTTGTGTGCGCAGGCATTTGATTCCGCCCCGGCCTTGCGTGCGGACAGTACTGTACATAGTATGACGTACAGTTTGTGGCTTGTACACAGTGTCTTTTGATGAACAAAATGCCAGCAGTGCTGTCTGCTGAGCGCAGATGACGCGGTATACAGTACACGGGGCCGTGAACATTGATGGCAATTCTCTGGGAAAACAAGGTTTGGAGGGTGGACATGGTTTCTGTGCAATTTACCAAAACAAGTGTATACTGTATATGTACACCTAGATGTACATGTACATGTACTGTACATGTATATTACATACATTCTCATGAATGCATTGTAAATTTGTATGGGTATACAGTAAGTCCCTGTACGTGTACACCTGTACACCTGTACATTGATTGATTGATTGGTTTAATTCATTAATCCACGCAAAAAAATATAAATTTGACTTACACTAGATAAAAAAAAATTACAAAAATAAAAACACATAAAAGCAATGTATAGTAATATAAAAAAATTGCAAACTGCAACATATTATTAAATACTATGAAATTTAATCATTCATACACAGATAACACGCATTCAATAGAATTATCCAACTAAAACCCACAAATTACTACACCATCACTATACCAAAAAGCCACTGGACTAAAATTCAGTAACCAGATGCTAGAGGTCATGAGGGTACCAATACCTACAGTGCATGTGCATGTACGTTGCAGCAATTACATAATATGTAAAAATAATGAACAGGTACATGTACAAGTATACATATTATTGTACACTAGAGTACATGTACATGTATGTACAATACATACCGGTACATGTAACTTGTACATTGTATACAGTTGTATATGGTTGCATTCTCAGTATGTACATGTACTACAGTATACATGTACCATGTATCAGGATACTATATGCACATACATGTACATACATGTACACGTACATGTACATGTACGTGTTCATGTACATGTACACATACATGTACGTGTACATGTATGTGTACATGTACATGTATGTGTACATGTATGTGTACATGTACCGGTATGTCCATACAGTGCATATACCAAGCTGTACCGGTACATGTACAATGTACATGTACCGGTACATGTACACATTCATACAATTACAACACATGAACTGAACATTCATGTGTCACAACATGCATGACACATACACACATGTACATGTACTGTACACACACACGTATGTACACCGTACAGGTACGTGTACATTTACATTGTACAGTGTATACAAATGTACATGTACTTAAATGTACACATAGGCCTACAGTGTGAATGTACTGCATGTACATGTACATGTACATGTACTGTACGTTTTGCTTTTAATCAACATACATGTATACAATTATGTACACGTCCAAGCACAAGGGTAAATGCATCATTGTATGACCTTCCCCACAGCCGGCGTTTCTCAGAATGACAGGACCCCCCCTCCCTCCCTCCCCCTATCCCCAAACACACTGACATTTACAGTGCGTACGTGTACAGCACATGAACGTGGTCATTATTGCTTCCTGTCAATCTCTCCTCTCTCTGGACTCTACAAACTTCACATCTCACAGCCGTTGGGGCCCCACTCATTTGGTTTGACGTCCACAGGTTCTCGTCCAGATGCCAGCCTCAAAGATGGCCGACGTCAAGTCTGACGGGAGATCCTGTGTGCATTGATTGACAATACTTGAGTCAACCGTCGATAAAAGGGCCCCACATTATGAGGCATCATACTGTACATGTACATGTGTACATGTATACGTGCACACAGTTTTGTCCCTTTCAAAGTTTCAACAAAAGGACTGATTTAAAAGGAATTTTGAGGTTCTCACATACATGTATTTAATAGAAATGAAGGGGTTGTTCATCGCGGTGGTATAGGTAAGGGGATGTCTGGCTCCCCACCATCCCCACCAAAATGTGGCAAACTGCTTACTGACTAAAATTACCAAAATGCATATCTCAAAATTTTAGTGGGCCTGACGTTTCGATACTATAGCAGGACCTTTCTCAAAGGCAGAGAAAGGTCCTGCTAGGATCGAAACGTCAGGCCCACTAAATTATCTGTTTAATGAACAGAATGTTCAATGAACAGAATGTTCAATGAACAGAACTGTTTAATGAACAGAATGTTCAATGAACAGGACTGTTTAATGAACAGAATGTTCAATGAACAGAACTGTTTAATGAACAGAATGTTCAATGAACAGGACTGTTTAATGAACAGAATGTTCAATTAACAGAACTGTTTAATGAACAGAATGTTTCAATAAGTTGTCATGTGGGAAATGTAGGAAAGCTGAACTGGTTTCATATGTACATGTAAGTGGGGATATCAAAATGTCACAAGTTGGACCGCTGATTTATCGTATGGAATTACCCCTGTACATCTACTGCACGCATGTATGCATTATTAGGTATACTATAGCCCACAGGCTGCAGGGTACCGGCATGCAGTGTTCACACCCATTTCTATGTACTGTACAGTGAGTGAACATGTGCAGTCATTGACTACGATGTGCGGTACCGGTTCTTCGTCCAGATTGCAGTCCTACCTAATGGACTCACATCTCAATCACTGACATGTACCTTACTCATCGTCGACAGTATTAGATTCTAAATGAATTTAATTAAAATGCCCCGAATCCCCCGTACACGCACAGACAGGCACAGGATAAGCCTGGATAGGATGGGAGGGAGGGAGGGAGGGAGGGAGGGAGGGAGGGAGGGAGGGAGGGAGGGGGAGGGAAGGGAGGGAAGGGAGGGAAGGGAGGGAAGGGAGGGAGGGGAGGGAGGGAAGGAGGGAGGGACGGAAAGAAAGGAAGGGAGGAGGAAGACAGGGAGAGGGAGAAAGGAGAGAGAGAGAGGGAGTCCAGAGATAGGGAGAAAGGGGAGAGAGGGGGACAGAGGGAGGGAGAGAAGCAGGGAGGGAGGGAGAGAGGGAGGAAGGGAGGCAGGCAGGAAGGCAGGCAGGGATGTGGGGAGAAAGGCAGAGAGGGAGGGAGGGAGGGAGGGAGAAGGGGAGGGAGGGAGGGAGGCAGAGAGGGAGGCGGGGAGGCAGGCAGGGAGGCAGGCAGGCAGGGAGGCAGGGGGGCAGGCAGGGAGGCAGGCAGGCAGGGAGACAGGCAGGGAGGGAGGAAGGCAGAGAGGGAGGCAGGGAGGGAGGGAGAAGGGGAGGCAGGGAGGAAGGCAGAGAGGGTGGCAGGGAGGGAGGGAGAAGGGGAGGCAGGGAGGGAGGGAGAAGGGGAGGCAGAGAAGGTGGCAGGGAGGGAGGGAGAAGGGGAGGCAGGGAGGGAGGGAGAAGGGGAGGCAGAGAAAGTGGCAGGGAGGGAGGCAGGGACAGAGGCAGGATGGGAGGCAGGAGGGGCAGCAGGGAGGGAAGGGAGAGGGACTGGAGGGAGAGAGGGAGGGAGGGGAAGGGAGGGATGGGGAGAAAGGGGGAGAGAGGAAGACAGAGGGAGGGAGATAGGGAGAGGGGCAGGGAGAGGAGGGGAGGAGGAGAGGGAGAAAGGGAGGCAGGGAGAGAGGAGAGGGGAGGGGAGGCAGACAGGCAGTCAGGGAGATAGGAAGATAGGGAGAAGGAGAAGGAGAAGGAGAAGGGAGAGAGGGAGAGAGGGAGAGAGGGTGGGAGAGGAGGGGAGGAGGAAAGGGAGAAAGGGAAGCAGGGAGAGAGGAGAGGGGAGGGGAGGCAGGCAGGCAAGCAGGCAGGCAGGGAGAGAGGAAGATAGGGAGAGGGAGAAGGAGAAGGGAGAAGGAGAAGGGAGAGAGGGAGAGAGAGATATGTAGGTGGAAGGAAGGAGAGAGAAATAGAGAGATGGAAGGAGGGAGAGAGGAAAGAGAGGAGAGAGGGAGAAGCTTATGGAAGACCTCCCACCATCAGTCAATGGCTAGATGACCCTCCTCCCCCTTTGTAGCAGTGGGCAATAGACACAGGCAGCACGCGACCTCCGAGGTATGCGGCAGTGCTTTCCATTTATTAGTAAGACCGGGGCCCGCTGACGGAGAGCCTGAGTAATGTTGGCCTCCGACTCAAAGACTGCCCTTGGGGGCACGCACGTATTCCCATAGATTACCTCCGCTGGTCACTGACTCCGCGCTTTATTCTCCGATTCAAGGAAGAAACCGCAACGCCGCTCGCAAGGATCAACCTTGTCCGTCACGACCGAAAGATTGGCGCCTGTGTGCCGCGCTTGAATTTCAAGAAGGCATTTGCACACCTTGTCATTTCTTTTTTCTTTCCCTTTTTTTTCAAAGAAGCTCCGCACATGTCAAGCGTAGTTCTAAATGAGATTTGAGGCTATCCATGGTGAAGGTACAGGTAACAAATCAAGTACTGAAGATGTACATGTACCATATCTATGTCTGTCATGTACATGTACATGTACATGTTGTATACGTACATGTACAATACATGTGTGTATACATGTACATGTACGTGTGTACAGCGTACAGTAAATCTCTCTCTCTGATAATATACATGTATCCCTAATGGTCACTGGTCAGCTACATACACATCCTTACACGCACATACATGTACATGTATGACCTCACACTGCATAACATAATGGGGGTGAATCTAGTGCCTTGTGGAGACCTAGTCCAATATAGTTGAAGAAGTCTCCACAGAGAAATTGTAAAGGTGTATCTACATGTAGGTAGTCGGCACAAGGTTTTCACGATACTGATATTTGGAAATAACTCAAAAAACGGGAAATTTGTGATGGGTAGAATCTGTGTCGCAAATTGAAGTGGTGGGCCTATTATAAGGGACATACACTGTATGGTCCAAATTTCTACCCAGGAAAGTGAATGCGGTTGAAATGGAAGCATTTTTCAAACGTCGTTTCTCACTCGGTTGTATAATGCATGATAACAAAGCAATATGTCTCCAGTCGGTATACAAAGTACATGTACATGTACCTGCACATGTACATGTATCATGCACACACATTTTGTCATTCTTAATTAACCAATAACAAGTTCTTTTTTTCTGTTGTCTCCAAATAGCTATTTGTAATGTTAAATATCAATTTATATTTATTTATTTATGTAATTCATATCAATATCTATAATTCATATTTACTTACTGTACTTTTTATTCACCCTTTGATGCGAAGCGAAAGGTCACTGGCCAAAGCAATTGATATTTATTGCTTTTGTATCTCCCTTGTAAATTAATGGAATGGCATGAATAAGTAATAAGAGCACCAGTATGCTCCTCTTTAATGAGGTAGAAAGGCTATGAAAGATTATATAGGCCTACATGTACATGTACTGTATGCACTCTTACCAACTGGTTAATCGTTCGTTGCTTTCCCTAAAGGCCCAATACAACATTGGGAAGATCGGAAAAATCAATGTCTACAGATTTCCTTCTAATTTACACAGTCTGTAGATGGTCATGATAGAATCCTCATGTTGAAAATCTTACGGTCTGGGATGTACCTTTCGAGAAATCTTCACTCAAACATCGACAACTACTTTAATACTCGCGAGCAATATTTCTTACACTACAGAATGGTGTGTAAACCGTGACGGTTGTTTAAATTTTTCTACTTTCTCGGATTACCATTTGAGCAAAAGCCTTCGCAGTATTGCTTTTTTGGAATGTTTAATGGTTTAACACACAAACTGTGGCAATCTGATGACCTTTACCAATTGTCGTATACTGTAGGGTCTTTGTTATTATTCATCATTTACGACTACCACCGCTATTGTGCATGTACATATTTACTCATCCTTATTGTACAGCTCGGTACATGTACACTGCAGTGCAAAAGTCTGATCGCACTCACATGTGTTTTTTCAAAGACCTGTTTTACTGAAAAACTTTCTGAATTTCACATAAAATGTCAAACCTGTGTCATGTGTGTTTATTTTAATCAAATATAATCATATTTCCATGGTGTCAAAGCATCCAGTAACTCCACGACGACGATGATTTCGCGTCAGCTTTTTTTTAACGTGCAAAACCGCCATCTTGAATGGTTTGTTGATTTTGATGATCAAAATACAAAAAGTTTTTTGTACGAGTTTGTGCGATCAGACTTTTGCACGGCAGTGTACAGTAGGCCTACAGTACATGTAGTACATGTAGGTGACCTTTGTCAATGCACACCACAATGACTGAGGAGGCAAGTTACATCATGTAACTTGTAAGATACAGAAAGTCTCAATGAGTGGCGTCGACTGTTTTGTTGCTGGGATACATACCTGGCCACCTTTTTGTCTGGACTACGGTACTTTCCCGAAACTTTGCTGCATTCATCGATGGTTTAAATGTACAGTAACAAGCGCTGCAATGCGTCCATCCGGTGTCGCGTACAGCAAGCTGGCTTTTACAAAGATGGTCTACATGTAACTTCTCCACTTGCTCTGCACAAGTGCCCATACAAGGGAACACGTGTACAAGTCAATGAGAGAGTACTGCATCATGTACATGTACATGCACGTACATACACATGTAGTAGTATTAGACCAAAGGAGCTGGTGTATAAATTGGGCGATTCCTGCAAAAGGCTCTTGCAGGATTTCCTCAGACCGCGGAAATTTCTGCTTGACACAGGCAGCAATAGACAGGGCCTAAAAAAAGAGGCCCTTCCTACTGGGTGTACATGTACGTGTGTACAAGAACAAGGACCTTCGTTTGCCTTGTCCCAGTGCACATGTACACGTACACGTAAACGTACAGTGTATGTGAATGTTAATTCAGTGTTGCAGCAACAGCTATGTACACATGTACAAATGTACAAATGTATGTGCATGTATGTGCATCATCAATGACTTATTGATTTATTAAATGACCAAAATTACCAAATGAGTAGGGCCAACAGTACATGTAAGTACTGTACTGTACATTTTATGTACATGTACAGTACAGTACCTGTACTTGAGATTAACAGATGTACAGTGTATGGTGAACGTTACCAACCATACATGTACATGTACTGTAAATTAATGTACACATGTACATCTACAGAATGTACATGTACTGAACATTATAAATCCCTCTGACAGAGAGACTTTGGGGGAAAATGTGCATGTATGATGTTTGTATACACATGTACACTACATTATATAAATAGGATTTGAAGTTGTTCATGACTTTATGTACATGTACAGTACTGGTGCAAGTATCAGTACATACACTGTACATGTACATGTACGTCATGTACTGTATACCAAGAGGGAGCTTTATCGTGACACCATGTAATTGTAAATTATCATCTCTTTTGAGACAAAGTGAGGCTCTGAAAAGAGCCGGTGACTCAACGTGTCAGGCAGTGTGTACTCTGCCCGTTGTCAGTACACACCTGAGTAAAAATGTTGATAATAATTATAGTATTACAGCATTGTCCATGTACTGTACATATGCATGTACTGTACAAATGTATGTAAAGTAAATGTACATTGTAGTATTGTACAGTACATGTACAAAGCAGTTGGCCCAAAGTGTAATTCCATCCAGGACTGTGTTTGTTTGATACAGGGCAGTCGGTGTATTGATATTGGTAATACTTACAGTGTGTAGCATCCGATACTTCCCTGTTCCCCACGCATGTACATGTGCACATACATGTGTACATGCATGCACACTACTATACATACATGTGCAAGTAACTGGAGACTCATCTTCGTCCCCGGTACCCCTCTTTAGCAATTCAAATCCTAAAATGAGGTTCACCCAGTTACTTGGCTCATGACCTCGAGACCAAAAAACAGAAAGAAAAAAAATGGGGGTTGTACATGTATGATACACAGAACACTCTATATGCACGTGATCTCTGCATGATCAGTGTAAACCTAATTACAGCAGCTCCAGAATTTCACTTTGTTTAGTTTTTCCCAGTCAGTTTTTCCTTTGTTTGTTTGACCTGTAGGCATTTTGTTGCTGTTATAAAGATTTGGTTTCTGCGGTCGATTTCATGAAACGCATCGTAACTTACGATCAATCGCAAGACGATGAGTGATGCACAGAAACCATCTATAGGGCCTGAAGTAACAACAATGTTCATGACATGTGCGATGAGTCAGGCGTATCTGATTGTAAGTTGAGTTAATACGATGCATTGACTATGTAATGTAAATGTAAGACTTTGTGAAATCCACCCCTGGTCATTTTTTTAAGACAGTGTGTAAAGCAGTTTGCAACATGAGTGGGTGCCAATTGTACAGGAGATCCAGCAGGCAACTAAGTACTCCATCAGTTGCTGGATGAAGTAGAGTTGTCTGTGCGTACAGGGGACCCATTATTAGACAGAAGCGGTCGCCATATGTCGCTGATGTGAACTCCGATATCCTGAGGTGTACAGTGTGTGCTTGAAGATCTGGATTCACATGTAGGCACTCTTGGATGAAAGATGATCTGTTGTGGTTTTAATGGAACAATGCCAACAGCCAGACTGCCAGACAGCCAACTGACCTGGCCTTATCTTTCCTTGAACGGTAGACCTCTTATCAAAAGCTCACCACAACAACCATCAATGTAAACCAAATGTACATATCCATGTACATGTACACTGCCGTGCAAAAGTCTGATCGCACTCACATGCGTTTTTTCAAAGACCTGTTTTACAAAAAAACTTTCTGAATTTCACATAAAATGTCAAACCTGTGTCATGTGTGTTTGTTTTAATTAAATGTAATCATATTTCCACAGTGTCAAAACATCCAGTAACTCCACGACGACGATGATTTTTTCAACGTTCAAAGCCGCCATCTTGAATGGCCTCATGAATACATTATCTAGGCATTTAAACCAATGGCAACAAAGTGCGCGCAGCTACACATGTACATTGTACATACATATGTGACCCGGCACAGCATAATGAGGAATAACCCCCACTTTTGAGATTTTGAGATTTTCTAATGATGTGAAAGAGTATACCATTAGCTTTCAAATGATATCAAAATCATTTCTGTGTGAACTTTGTTGTAAATAGTACAAGGGGACTTCGCTCGTTCATTTGGCACCAAACACACTATAGCAGCGTCATTCTAACTCCTCGAAAGCGGCCAATCAAAAAGGCATGAACTTTAAAAAAAAAAAATCATAAAAACAGTACACAAACACTCCCCCGAAATCCTCGTTTTTCCAACATTTAGAGACGGATTTCGGAAAAATCTTTTAGACATAATATCCTCCAATACATAAACTTTCCGAAAATACAAAAAACAAAAATTGATTTTTCATCGAATTGAGAAGATACTTTGACTTCGGCGTTGTAATTTACTCGAAAAGTGAATTTTGGTGGGATATTCCTCAAGTGTCACTGTGCCGGGTCACATATAGTTGTACACACATCCACATAGTATCCTACATTATACATGTACATTACACACAGCTTCCAAAGAATGCACATAAGTGAATACTGCATGTCTCAGCCGTAGCACTCAATTTCCGGACAGTGCTCACGGCCATATTGCCAAATCGTAATTTGCAAACAAATGATGAGTTCTTGGTTTTCGTCTTTCGAGAGGACTGGGAACTGACTTTGACAGATGAGCATGTAATAAATAGAAACTCCAGGTAACCAAATGGAATGCGGAGACGAAGATGTGCACAGGTACAGTACATGTACATGTACGTACATGTACAATGTGTACAGTACATGCATATTGCCAGCACGTTCACATACACGTACATGTACAATTGTACGTAATATGTGTACCGTACATGTACTGTACGTGTACATATGTGTTTTTCTGCATACAAGTATACATACTGTACATTTACATGTATGTGTACAGTACACGTACAGCTGTACAGGCACAGTGTCGCACAGTGTACAGTACATGTACATGTTGTGTACGTGTACTGTACATGTAAATGTACATGTATACGTGTACATGTACGTACATGTTCATGTAAATGTTCATGTACCAGTACCTGGTGGCTTCCATAGCCTTGGTGTTGTTAACTGAAGCCACAGCTGATTAATTTGAAAACAGCAATACACGTACACATGTATGTTTACATGTCTGGATTGAATAAGACTAGCATTTGAAAACAGCCATACATACATACATGTACATATATTTACATGTATATTGGATTGAATAAGACTAGTGTGTAAAGTGAAGCTCTGTAGCCGATGAATTTTGACATAGAAGTACATGTAGGCCTACATGTACATGTACACCTACTGAACATGTATGTAAATTATGTAGGTGTACACCTACATGTACATGTACATACGTACATGTATGTATGTGTACTGTATGTTTATGTACACGCAGTGCATACCAATACTAGAGTGCAGAGAATGATCTACATGTACATGTACATGTACATGTACATGTACACACACGTACATGTACATGTACACCTGCACACATACATGTACCTTATGTGTATGTAGGGTATACATGTACTGTATGTTGCCTGAGGGGAAAAGGCACTAGTGTTGCTGTGTAGCACGGGATAAACCACAACGGACACTCAATTTGGGAACAGGAAGACAGAGATGAAGGATGGATGTTCCATAACAAAACATATTGACTGCATTAAAGCACTTCAATGGACAATTGTATAGCGTGTACAGCATTTAACCTTGAGTGGCTTTATAGCCTTATTGTGGGTGAATTTGCATATTGTAGCAAAATCGAAGACTGTAAAGTTGGAAAGATCAGGAGACAGGATGACCAAGTACAGTAAAGGTCGCAGGTCAAACCTGTCAGTCTCCAGTCATTGATGGCATGAGCATAGTGTCACACAGACCATGGGGCGTATAACTACAGTATGACATCATTTCCAACAAGGCCAACGTAACGGTCAGTGAGGATGACCCTCCTGTGAGGTCATGACCCTTGTCGAGGTGCCCTCGTCACAGGTGCCCTCGTCACAGGTGCCCTCGTCACAGATGCCCTCGGCACAGGTGCCCTCGCCACAGGTGCCCTCGTCACAGGTGCCCTCTCATCACACGTGCCCTCTCATCACAGGTGCCCTCATCACAGGTGCCCTCATCACAGGTGCCCTCATCACAGGTGCCCTCATCACAGTGCCCTCGTCACAGGTGCCCTCGTCACAGGTGCCCTCGTCACAGGTGCCCTCGTCACAGGTGCCCTCGTCACAGGTGCCCTCGTCACAGGTGCCCTCGTCACAGGTGCCCTCGTCACAGGTGCCCTCGTCACAGGTGCCCTCGTCACAGGTGCCCTCGTCACAGGTGCCCTCGTCACAGGTGCCCTCGTCACAGGTGCCCTCGTCACAGGTGCCCTCATCACAGGTGCCCTCACCACAGGAGCCTTCATCACAGGTGCCCTCTCATCACAGGTGCCCTCATCACAGGTGCCCTGATCACAGGTGCCCTCGTCACAGGTGCCCTCATCACAGGTGCCCTCGCCACAGGTGCCCTCGTCACAGGTGCCCTCGTCACAGGTGCCCTCATCACAGGTGCCCTCATCACAGGTGCCCTCATCACAGGTGCCCTCATCACAGGAGCCTTCATCACAGGTGCCCTCTCATCACAGGTGCCCTCATCACAGGTGACCTGATCACAGGTGCCCTCGTCACAGGTGCCCTCGTCACAGGTGCCCTCATCACAGGTGCCCTCACCACAGGAGCCTTCATCACAGGTGCCCTCTCATCACAGGTGCCCTCATCACAGGTGACCTGATCACAGGTGCCCTCTCATCACAGGTGCCCTCGTCACAGGTGCCCTCATCACAGGTGCCCTCGCCACAGGTGCCATCATCACAGGTGCCCTCATCACAGGTGCCCTCATCACAGGTGCCCTCATCACAGGTGCCCTCATCACAGGTGCCCATCCGTGGACAAAGAGCTCCTGTTACCACGGAGTCAATTTCGCCCTTGACCTCAGACTTGAGTAAGTATCAAGGGACCTTTAAATTTATTTAGATAGTCAAAGTGCCAACTCACCGCTCTGGACTTCCCAAAGGCAACTGGACAAGAAGTAAATATGGTACCACCAAAAATGTTTCCAATTGTTGATTACAATATCAACTCCTTAGTAAAACTTACACAGGCTGGCGCTACATTTTCTTGATCGCAGTGGCTGTTGTTACGGCAGTCGTCCGTGTGGTTCCTTGACTTAACAGTATTTATCAGGATGTTTAGCTCTTGGAACCAGACGATCAGCTAATAGACTGGTTCAACCAGCCTGCAATGCTGACGAAATACAATCAAGTCAGGGAACTACACGGACGACTGCCGTAACAACAGCCACTGCTTTTCTTGATTGGTTGCGGTCAAATAATTCAAAATTCAACACAATCACACGTGCTTATGATCATGTACATGGAGGCTTACTTGCTGTGTATACATAATTAACATACATGTACATGCACATACGTGCATAACCTGTATGCACATACGTGCATAACCTGTGTGCACAAAACTGCACAATGTGACAATGTTCATGATGTACGTATACTAGTTGATTAACATGTACACAAGGTACACACTATGTAAGGTGAGTTTAAAATACATGCAGTTAACCAGTCAGTGCATTGGGGAAGGAAGCAATACTTGTTAAGTACATCATGTACTCCTGGTATTGGTAAGTACAAGTAGTATTCAATACTACTACATCATACATGATGTACTCATGTAGTGACGTAAACATACTACTACTACTGTACTACTACTAGTCATACATAGCTAAACTAGTGAGTACATGTAGATGTACATGTACATACTAACATAGCTAGTTACTTTAGCCCTTTTACTCCATTTAACATTTTTGGAAAACGAAATAAAAAAATATTTACTACTAAAGTACTAAGTACTACTACAAAGTACTACTACTTGTACTAGTAGTAGTACTAGTACTAGGGCTAAAGTGGTCTGTAGCTAGAGAGTGAGTAGATGATTGAAACAGTAGTAATAATTAATATGATAATTCTAATCGAGCCCTGTACTGTAGACAGTAGAGTACTGAGTACTGTACAGTGCATCCATTCAGTATTCTATCATGATTATGATTTAAGACGCCACTTTACTGAGTACACAGAATCTAACTAGTGAGCAAATACATTACGAAGCAGGTCAAGAAGACGAGTGGCATGTCGGCACAGTCCATCCTCACAGCGATGCCCAGTACTCAGTGCGATTGTAAACACAAGCAGTAAGCAGACATCACAATCTACTCGTCTCCGTAATAAAAAAAAAATCTGAGGTAAATCCCACGGTTTCCACGCCGAAAATCTCACGGATCTGAAAAAAGGGACAAACGCCGATGATCCTTACGGGGTTGCGTCTTACGTTTCCACGCACGATCCGGTGGGTTAGGGCTCCATAGCTAGCTGGCCGGCGGGACAAAGAATTCCGGGGGACAAGAAATAATTCGTCGTCGATCAAGCACGATCGTACCGATCGAAGTGTTTTTATTTTTTATTTACTTTCTCATGCTGCAGAATGTACGACACCGTGTACCCGTATGACACACGGTCCATGTACACAATGCACGGCTCAATGAGTCGGGCATGCGTACATTGCACATTGGGCTATTTTTTTGTCGAAGGCTTCCCACGGTGAATGAGTCTAGCGCCCCCTTGCGTCAACTGGCCACAGCTGATTATTTTTTTATTATTATTAATTTTGGGTTACCCTTTCTGTTCGCTTGTCTGCTCATAGGCCTGATTTTTTTTGGTATTATTGGTTTTTTTAATTTCATTTTCAACTGATTTTTAATTATTGGGTTGCCCTTGCTTGTTATAGGCCGTTTTATACGAAATGAAGGCTTAGGCTCGGTCTTAGCCTTAGGCTTCGTCTCTGTCTGACAAAATCACTTTGTTTCCGAATTTCAAGGTGTGTCGGCTTAGTTGTTATAGGTACAGTGTATTTATAATTATTTTACCAAGAAACTTGGGCCAAACGCTTGTTTTGAGATGCCTGTGATATTTCAACGAGTGGAGATAATTATGACCGAAGCCTAAGCCCGAGCCTAAGCCTTCATTTCGTAAACTGCCTTAGAGAGAGAGAGAGAGAGAGAGAGAGAGAGGAGAAGAAATTAATTCCATGTACGTCACGGTAGATGCACGATGGTTCAGTTTGTTCGTCTCTTCTCCTTCTTCCTTGGCCCAAGGACAAGTTGTCCGGAGATCCGGCTATTTTTAAGACAATACCCACACGAAGATAATTTATTACTATACTATTGGACAGAGCTATAATTATTTCTAAACGAATCTGGAAAGTAAACGAAAAAATCTAAACTGACCAAAAAAGGTTTTCTCCACTTATTTTAGGGAGCAAATTCTTAATAGATTTTCGTGAAATTTTAGACAACACCTAGTGTAAACCCTTTTAGAAATGGCTTGTCATTTTTGCAATGTCATTATTTTTACCTTTGCTGTTGTTTTCTTCACCCGTAAACGGTAAAGCTAGACTAAGCGTTACATAATGCATTGTTAAAATTAATATTGTTATTTTTAGGTCTTGTGGTTACAGTATCTGCAAGATGAACGGTGATCATATGATGAATATCATTCCATTAATTTTAATTGATAAGAATCACGAAAAAAATAGAGGGGCCGACATTTTGATCCAAGCAGGACCTTTCTCCAAAAAGGCAGGGGCTTCTTGTCTAGACAATTTGTTCCTTATTAAAGTGGAGAAAACCTGTTGGGTTTAGAATCTTTCCAGATAGCTATGCCCAATCGTTATCTTCGTGTGGGTATTGTCTTAAAATAGCCGGATTGAGAAAGGTCCTGCTGTGATGGAAACGTCGGGCCTTCATTATTTCTTTTTGGGAGTTGGCAACAGTTGTTTGTATATCACTGAAGAGAATTCCGAAGTTGCCCGAAGCCGTTAGATGTTTTGGACGCAATCAGAATTATTTATACGAAAAGGACAATGCCAACTACCCAGATTTTGACATCGAGTGTCTGGACGAGGTCTGTGATTGGCAATAACAGGAGATTGGACCAAAATTATAAACACCGTGAGTTCGGGGAAGGGGAGAGAATTCTGACGTCACCCCGGCCTACAGCTAGCTCGCCCCGTCGCCCCGTCGCCTTCAAATTCGCCGAAGCTACGAAGCACGTCCGTAAGTATGACCAATTCATTCCCATGTTGACGTGTTGACGTCATCACGCCGCCATCTTGAATCGCCGAAGGCCGGTTCGCGATTAGTTTTCCGTACCACATAAACGCCACGGGCCCATTAGGCCTATGTTTGTGCACAAACAATTTACGGGATGGGGCAAGGGGAGGGGAGAGGGCTATACCAGTTGAAGTTAAAGCTAGGGATAGGCTTTCTGCACAGCCAATCAAGGCTTTCTGCACAGCGAATACAACGTCGGCTGCGTCTCTGTCAAGCTAAAAAGGCACATAAGAGTTATTGGAAGTTCAACCATGGGAGTCTGTGTTTTTTAAATGGAGTTTCTTCTGTTTCCGATTCCGTTTGTTCTTGGAAATGGACGAAATAAATCGAGCCCGAGCCTAGGTCGAGTTTTGGAGAGAAAAAAAAGCTATCGACCCGTGCCGAATTTTTAAGCAAGAAAACCTGCTTAGCATAAAAATATTATGTCCGAGTTTGATACAAGCTTGCCAGCCATATGTGACCCGGAACAGCATAATGAGGAATAACCCCCACTTTTGAGATTTTGAGATTTTCTAATGATGTAAAGTATACCATTAGCTTTCAAATGGTATCAAAATTATTTTCGGGTGAACTTTGTAGTAAATAGTACAAGGGGACTTCGCTCGTTCATTTGGTACCAGACACAATATAGCAGCACTCCAGTCTAACTCCTCGAAAGCGGTCATTCAAAAAGGCAGGAACTTTACATTTTCATGAAAACAGTACATAAACACTGCCCAGAAATCCTGGTTTTTTCAAAATTTAGAGACGGATTTCGGAAAAATCCTTTGGACATAATATCCTCCAATACATTAACTTAAAATACAAAAAAAAAAATGATTTTTTTTTTATCGAATTGAGAAGATACTTTGACTTCAGGCGTTGTTTACTCGAAAAGAGTTTTGGTGGGATATTCCTCATGTCGCTGTGCCGGGTCACATATTTACCTTGATCATGTTTGCATGCTGTTCTCAACATGAGCGCTTAGTGTAAAAAAGCCCCCAAAACAATTGGAACTTTGGTTGGCAATTAGGCCCTGCCGTATGCTGATTTTATTCCACGGGTTTTTTTCGTGCTTAAAGGGCAAATGAAACAGTTTTAAGAAATCTTAATTTTTTGCCAGAAATGTTTTTCTGAGTTGTTTATGTTTATAGGCCTATTAATTTCTACCAAAATAACCCAAACCATGGAAAATTGGCTTGGATTGGGGCCGGCGTGTTCGAATGCAATGGCTACGTCTTCAGTTTACACGCGTATCTATGGAATTACTATGGAAACCACCAGCAAGCGGCTACCAGGCAATTCACCATAGACGCGTGCCTATCATCTCTCGTTAAGATAGTTATGATAATGATATACGTAGGCCTACATGGTGTACGTCACGGCAAACCTAGTTTCTACTGGAGTTCATGGCATGCATTATTTTTTGGCTATACGGCCGGCAATTGCACACAGGTCTATGGGAATTGGCTGCAGCCGCTTGTAGGCGGACTCCCGTAGACCCGCGTGTAATTGCAAGCCGCAGCCAATGGAATCGCACACGGCCTTATGTTACCCGTCAGCCTTGGTGTGAAAACAGAGGACAAGTACGAGTTTCGAGTTTTCAACGTTCTTAGAAATGTTCCATTATGTATATATAGGTCGGTGGTTGGATCGAGTAGTACACGAAACAGATGACGTTGGACAGTACGCGGCTGTGTACAAAACACGCACTTCACTGCGGCTACATTATGCACAACACAAACAAGCCACAAAAATCGTTATTTTCGGGGGGGAAAAATATAGGCCCAATTTCAACGATTTTTGATCGTGCCAGACAATAGCTATTGTCTTCATAACAAAAGGTGGTCCATTGTGTGTTTTTGTCTAGACTTTTGCGGTGAGGGTATGAAACTAAAATCCTGCAGACGTTATCAACTAGACCCCACCGGTAGCCAAGACCAAACGCTTCACTTTATACCAATCTCTGTTCAATAGATTCCCTTGGTTGTGCGAGGGTTTGCCCTGTCAAGGAATCTATTTTGTTCTCTTCTTTCGTTTATAATTATTTTTATGCGAATGCTGTCTAAAACCTGGAATCAATTTGAATACTTGCCGATGCAAACATCCTTTATCAATGATATCAAAATGCACGCATTGTCTTGTTTTGTGCTTTGTGTTCTAAAATAACGGTATATGTTTTTGTTATTTTGGAGAGCCACTTAATTGTGATTTGGTTCACATTTTGGCAATCCGACAGTGGTGCTGTCTAAATTTCAATTGATTTTTAACTTGTATCAATGTTCCAAAATCTCAAAAGTTCCTTTGAGAAAGGTCCTGCTAGGATCGAAATGTCAGGCCCTCTAACTTTTAAGATTCATGTATTGCTGGTAATCTTATTCAGTGAGAAGTTTTCAACAGTTTTTGTATTAACTTCTTGTGTTAGTGTTGTGATTTTTGTTCTTGTATTATTTTCCCTCTGTGAAATAAAACAAAACGAAATGAAAACCATTTCAGAGCCCACCACAAAAATTGGAATCGAACGTGGCATATTTCTAGCAAATGACATTTTTTTTTTAAAAGCTTACAGCACTTTAAGCCCAAACTAATTCTACTTACCCCATCATATGCACAAAATTTGTAATATACATGAATTCTGAATAATGAAACTAGACCAGAACAATTCTTCTAAAAGTGAAACTAAATATTTGTTTATTAGTTACACAATGATGGAGAGAAAACAAAAGTTAAAAAGTTTCACAATAAGTGTAGGAATAATTGACAAGATTTAAGTTACCCAGATTTGGCCAAATCATAATTTTCGTGCCAAGAGATGAAATTGATTTACAAGCATGTTAAAGCATGTTTATGCTTTACAATTCAATGACTCGCACAGAGCTTAAATTAATTTTACCTCCAAAATAAATTGTCTTATCCACTCGTGCTGTGCCCTCCGAATCCGTGCACCAATATTGTTTTAAATGGAGACTCTTTTCAGCCTACCACAAAACAATATGTGGCTTGGCCAAAACCACACCAACATCCGGATTGTGCCAGCACGTGCAGTAGCATTGAATGAGGCTGAGGTAGAGCACAACTTGGCCAGGCCAGCTGTGGGTGGACTGGAGGAGGGGGGCATGCCATAGCATTGAATGAGGCCGAGGTCGAGCTCAACATGGATAGGCCAGCTGTGGGTGGACTGGAGGAGTGGGCATGCCGCAGCATTGAATGAGGCTGAGGTCGAGCTCAACATGGATAGGCCAGCTGTGGGTGGACTGGAGGAGAGGGGCATGCCATAGCATTGAATGAGGCCGAGGTGGAGCTCAACATGGATGGGCCAGCTGTGGGTGGACTGGAGGAGGGGGGCATGCCATAGCATTGAATGAGGCCGAGGTGGAGCTCAACATGGATGGGCCAGCTGTGGGTGGACTGGAGAAGGGGGGCATGCCATAGCATTGAATGAGGCCGAGGTTGAGCTCAACACGGATGGGCCAGCTGTGGGTGGACTGGAGGAGGGGGGCATGCCATAGCATTGAATGAGGCCGAGGTGGAGCTCAACTTGGACTGGCCAGCTGTGGGTGGACTGGAGGAGGGGGGCATGCCGTAGCATTGAATGAGGCCAAGGTTGAGCTCAGCTTGGATAGGCCAGCTGTTGGTGGACTGGAGGAGGGGGCATGCCATAGCATTGGATGAGGCCGAGGTCTAGCTCAACATGGATGGGCCAGCTGTGGGTGGACTGGAGGAGGGGGGCATGCCATAGCATTGAATGAGGCCGAGGTTGAGCTCAACTTGGATAGGCCAGCTGTGGGTGGACTGGAGGAGGGGGCATGCCATAGCATTGGATGAGGCCGAGGTGGAGCTCAACATGGATGGGCCAGCTGTGGGTGGACTGGAGGAGGGGGGCATGCCATAGCATTGAATGAGGCCGAGGTCGAGCTCAACTTGGATAGGCCAGCTGTGGGTGGACTGGAGGAGGGGGGCATGCCATAGCATTGAATGAGGCCGAGGTGGAGCTCAACTTGGATAGGCCAGCTGTGGGTGGACTGGAGGAGAGGGGGGCATGCCATAGCATTGAATGAGGCCGAGGTTGAGCACAACTTGGATAGGCCAGCTGTGGGTGGACTGGAGGAGGGGGGCATGCCGTAGCATTGAATGAGGCCGAGGTCTAGCTCAACATGGATGGGCCAGCTGTGGGTGGACTGGAGGAGGGGGGCATGCCATAGCATTGGATGAGGCTGAGGTCGAGCTCAACTTGGATAGGCCAGCTGTGGGTGGACTGGAGGAGGGGGGCATGCCATAGCGTTTAATGAGGCCGAGGTCGAGCTCAACTTGGATAGGCCAGCTGTGGGTGGACTGGAGGAGGGGGCATGCCATAGCGTTGAATGAGGCTGAGGTCGAGCTCAACTTTGACAGGCCAGCTGTGGGTGGACTGGAGGAGGGGGGCATGCCATATCATTGAATGAGGCCGAGGTAGAGCTCAACTCGGAACAGACGGACTGTAACACAACAACTCCCAAATGGTTCTAGGGCCAGGGTCTAGGTGCGTCTTCCTTGTGGCCCCAACCTCCCGCTCTATCTCGCAAACTGCCGCTTGTCTTTCTTCCCGCCGCCGATGTGCTTGTAGATCTTGGTCTTCTGCGCCATCTTCTGGTGGAGCTCGGCAGGGCTGAAGCCCTTTCTCTTCTGCAGTCTCTTGCTGGCGTGGATGCCTGGAGGCCGGGGGGTCAAGGAAGTATAATTGTCAAGTCTGCCACCCCCCCCCCCTAAAAAAATAAAATTGGAGCGATATTTCCTGCGGTTTTTGCCATAAAGGATCTCCCCTGCTATCACTAGAGCATAGGGACACGGGAGAGGAACATTGACAAGGCAGTGGCATGATGAAGGTAGGGTTCCTTTCCTCGCCGCCTTCCAACCTCCTCCCGGCTCTAAAGAAACCCAGGTACCCCATTCGCTGCTGGGTGGACAGAGAGAGTTTTTTTTCTCAGTTTCTGGTCCGAGTGGGATTCGAACCAGCGACCTTCTACACTGCAGACAAACGCTCCAACTGTTCGACCATGGTGCCTCCCTGTCTATGGTACTTGTGCCAACACACACCACACGCATGCTTTTTCTTGCACTCCTAACCCATTCTTACCCACTCCTACCCATCTAACCCATTCCTACCCATTCCAACCCATTCCTACCCATTCTAACCCATTCCTACCCATTCTAACCCATTCCTACCCATTCCTACCCATTCTAACCCATTCCTACCCATTCCTACCCATTCTAACCCATTCCTACCCATTCTAACCCATTCCTACCCATTCCTACCCATTCCTACCCATTCTTGTGAGGTTTCACGTGCAGAATCTGTGCCATGACAACATCTGCACTATCTCTGTCAAGATTAGATCTTGACCGACTTAACAAATTCCAGAAAAAAACTATCCAACTCTACTGTTTCCATCTCGCCAATCTCCTATTCCTCCCAACCACAGAAC
Source organism: Luidia sarsii (assembly GCA_949987565.1). NCBI lineage: Eukaryota > Metazoa > Echinodermata > Asteroidea > Paxillosida > Luidiidae > Luidia > Luidia sarsii. Next base: position 16,211,648 of record OX465114.1, on the reverse strand, counting down.
CTCCCCAGACGGGAATGGGTGTCTTTGCAACATTTACGCACAGGAGTCAGCCGCAAGTTCAATGCGGCCATGCATCGCTGGGGCCTATACGTCCATCTCCGGCCTGTCAATGTGGTGCGCCTGAACAAACTGCGCGGCATTATTCTTAGAGAATGCCAAGGCCTTCGCCCACCAGAGGATGTGAACCTCACTGACCCAGACCCACAAACTCTGAGCTGGTTGCAGCGCTTAAGGGTCATAACATAGTTGCTGCTTGCCTCATACGCAGGAAGAAGAACAAGCAAGGGCTTAAAAAAAACGAAAAAAAAAACGAAAAGGATACTGAGGTCGACGCCGGGAGGGATCTTGAAGCCGAAGGACTTGGCGACTCTCTTCAGGTCTAGGGTGCTGATGTCGTAGATCTGCTTCAGGCTGTGCGAGTCGTAGGCCCGGACGTAGCCCTTGTAGGCCTCCTGGCCAGACTTGTGCAGGTAGTAGTTCTTCTCGATCAGCTTCTCCAACTGTTAAGACGGGGGAGGAAAAGAGAGTGATGCCTGAAGTCAGAGCCAGAGCTGCGGTTTGGAAAAGGCCCACAGTCAGTGAGTTTAGAGAAGGGGCAGAGGCAGAGGCAGGGGCAGAGGCAGGGGCAGAGGCAGGGGCAGAGGCAGAGGCAGAGGCAGAGGCAGGGCCTCAGCCTGAGCCAGAGGCAGAGGCAGGGCCTGAGCCAGAGCCAGAGGCAGAGGCAGGGCCTGAGCCAGAGCCAGAGGCAGAGGCAGAGGCAGGGCCTGAGCCAGAGGCAGAGGCAGAGGCAGAGACAGAGGCAGAGGCAGGGCCTCAGCCTGAGCCAGAGGCAGAGGCAGAGGCAGGGCCAGAGCCAGAGACAGAGGCAGAGGCAGAGACAGAGGCAGAGGTAGGGCCTGAGCCTGAGCCAGAGCCTGAGCCAGAGCCTAAGCCAGAGCCTGAGCCAGAGCCTGAGCCAGAGCCGGAGCCCGAGTTGCCCACAGTCAGCGATTCAGAGACAGGGCAGTGCATTGTCGCTTGTTGCAAGTGCCTGAGCCAGAACCAGAGCCAGAGCCAGAGGCTGAGCCAAAGTTGTGGTTTGGAAACGGCTCACAGTCACAGTGATTCAGAGATAAGGCAGTGCATCGCTGCTGATCAGAGCAGCGGGCAATGGTCTATCCCACCAACCTGCGACTGGATGTCGGCAATCTTGGCCCAGGAGAACTCAAACTCGCTCAGCGGCACCCGGGCCTTCTTGAGGAAGCGCAGGAAGCCCAGCTCCTCGGGTCGCAGGATGAGGAGGGCGTGACCTCTGCCCTCTAACCCCCGGGCCGTCCGGCCGACGCGATGGATGTACTCCTGCAATTAGGAAGTTGGGAAGGAATAGATTTGTTTAAAATCTGATGCTTTGCCTTTTAATCATGATTTTTTTTGTCTATCAGGTCGATTGGGTGGGAAAAGAGTTGACAGTTGGTGAGATGGAGAATTGGCTAGATGGCGGGTTGGTAAGTTGATGTGATGGCAAAACGAAGAGAGATGGTGAAGTGCCCAGTCGGATTTTCATTGATTTAAGAAACAAAAAAATTATCAAATTTTCTGACAAAAAATTAGGAGGGTCTGAAGTTTCGATGCTAGCAGGCCCTTTCTCAAAGGCGAAATTGGTGTGAGTAGTCACAAATAACTGAAACTGTAACCAGCCTGAAAATTAAAGCTGAAATTTATACTCTACTTTTATACAGAGCAGGTACGCAAGAAACCTGAAATTCAGAGTAAAAATCTTAACAAAAAAGCTGAAATAAGCTAAACAGATGAGTTCTCACACCAATGGGAGTTACAGGTTTGTCTCTCGAAGGATGGCAAATGGCCACGAACAAAGTTGGTGTCTCGCTCCGCGTTTTGTGGACGTGCGATTTACACCGGAGTGACCGGTTCCCCGCACCTTGGGATCATCTGGAGGGTCGTACTGGACGATCCAGTCCACCTCCGGTATGTCCAAACCCCTGGCGGCCACGTCCGTGCACAGCAGGATGCCCTTCTCCGCGTTGCAGAACCGGAAGAACGTCTGCGTCCTCTTTGTCTGCTTCTGCTTGCCCTGCGGAGGAGCGAGAGGTGGTTGGGGAAAAAAAGAAGAAGAAGGATTGGACGGGGAGGTGGCAATGCTACTGGTTTGAGGGGGTTCAAAGGAATGAACACTCGGCGGAATCGTCCAGAGCGGATGGCAAGTGGTCTGAGACCTAGCTGGGGGCGTTGACGAGCTTTCAGATGCTGGGATGTCCTGATGTGAGCCTGTCCTGACGTGAGCCCACATTCTCTGAGCTTGTGTCGACCCTATCCCTGCTGCGCTCAACGAAATGAGGCACTTGGTTACATTCTGCGGGAGTCTGATAGTCCTTAGCCCGCTGCACTCAACAACAAGATGCAACAAGTGGGGGGTGCATTCGGAGGGATTCTAGTCAACCCTAACCACAATTCGGAGGTCCCCCGCAGGAAAAGGTTAAGCAAGTTTGAGGTGGGTCGCGCAGCACTAGGGCCGTTTCCACTGTCCAAAATAAACGCGATTTTCTTTTGGATTGCGATCGAATCCCGATTCAAACTCCACTCTTTTTCTGTGTGTGGACACAATAACCCTGATTATTAGCGGGATTTGAATCATGATTCAGACACCACTATTGGTGAGACCTTTCCAAATAATCGCATTTATTTGCGTTTATTTGGGTGGGAACACACCGCTGAATCGCACAGGTCTTTTTAAACCCCACAATGCACCGCTCACGCTCTGATGGACAAGAAGTGCCGTTCAAGGACACACCCACTGTTTGACCACAACTGCTAACCACAAATCAGTTCACAATTTTTTTGTGACGTGATTTTTCAGCCTGTGGGAATGTGCGAAAAAAAAAGTTATTTTTTTTTTGGGTATCGCGATTCAGATCGCAATTACTTGGACAGTGGAAACGGCCCTACTGTGACATTCTGGCCCCCAGGCAAGGTCGGGTCAGGGACGGGACGCGACTTACGTGGATGGCCATGACGGGCAGATCGATGTAGTTGAGGAGCTCGCTGTGGAACTTGACCGCCATGCAGGAGGAGAAGAAGACCATCAGCTTCTTGTTGCGATTCTTCTTCAGGAAGGTGAAGAGGAGGAGGAATCGCTTCTCAGACGGGCACACCACGTAACCCTTGACGGCGCAACGCAAAACAAAGAGAGACCAGTCTCTGTAAGAACCCAGCTTGTGAAAGGATTTGCCCTTCACGTGGGAAGAAGAAACCGGGATGGCCTCGCACATTGTACTTTGCAGTATGTCCAGCACCTCTTGTGGGAGATACTGAAGGGATGCTGCTACCAGACAGAAATTGCTTCTCTGGCCCAAGACCGTAGCAAATCGAATCAAAGGAATGGCACACAACAAAACATTGATATCATCATTATTGTACCAGAATAGATGCAAATTGATAGGAATTTACCAAATGATGATTAGAATTTTTAAATGATCATTTAAATGATCATTAAAATAAATGAACTGCATTTTTCGTTCCTGTACCCTCTACACCTTCAAATTGGTTAATTATAGAGGTTTTTCAGTCACACGCTTTTAGCCAGTCAGCGTTCAATTCACGTAGATGTACGTGGAACGATGGTCAGGTTACATCATGTGAAAAACCTCTATAGGAATGGCACACAACAAATGCTTCACACCATTATCATTTTACCAGAATCTGTGAAAATCGCTAAAGAATCTACCAAAATGACTCTATATCTCTATCATTCGTGGCTATGGGTTACGGACCTGTTCCAGGCCATCCACAGTGGCCATGTCCTTGTTGTCGTCCACTCCCACGTAGATGGGCTCCTTCTTGAGGGAGATCCGGGCCAGGTCCTCCGTCTTCCTCGTCTGGGTGGCCGAGAACAGCATGGTCTGTCGTCTCTCTAAGAAAAAGACCGCAAAGATGCGTAGCAAGGCGGCCGCGTTAGTCTGACCGATGGAACCGGGGTTTTTCCCTGGTACTCTGCGAGACCGAGGTGGCAACCGATGAGTTGGGTATCACTTCAATCTCCCTGATCATTCGATATCAGATATGAGTGTACTGGCCATAGAATCCCTTGGTCACCGTAGTAATGCTGTCTGTCTTAGCCGTGAGAAAATGTGGATGAAGCGTCTTCGGACTATTCAACCACATGGTCTCAACATCCAGGAGGGTGATGAATAACACCATGCAGCTTTCTGATAATCCTTCTTTTGTGTTCACTCCTCCATACTTCTCTATTTGATCTTTCCCCCTCTTCTCAATAATCCCTACCCTACTCCTTGCCTTTCCCTTTGATCTCATCCTACCAGCTTTACCCTTTGTCCTTTGTTTCTCATCCATGTCCTATTCACTCTCTTCCCCCTTCCTTCGTGTACATGTATCCGTTTTGTCCTTGTCACTCTGCCTTTGAGAAAGGTCCTGCTAGGTTTTTGACCCCTAAAGATGGCAAGTTTTGAAGATAAATACCCCTTTGGCGGTCACGGGCACTGCAAAAACTGGCCCGGTGCAAGGTGGCAACGACAAAACGCTCCAGAGGGACTTACTCGGAAGGAGTCTGATGATCTGCTTCATCTCCGGCTCAAAGCCCACCTCCAGGATGCGGTCTGCCTCGTCTATGATCAGACACTGGAGGTTCTTGTACATGAAGGACTCGGTGCTCTGACATCGGGAGGTAGGAGTAGAGGGAGGCAGAGAGAGAGAGAGAGAGTCCTCGGTTAAAACTGTGAAGGGAATGGTTGTCCTGGTGAAGGTGGTGGAGAGGGTGACGAGGGCGATGAGGTCCAGTTGGGTGAATGCGAGGGTGAGGAGGAAGAGATGGTCAAGAGGGGTTAGGAAGGTGATAAGGAAGAGAGGTGACAGGAATGAGGATAAGAGCGAGGTAGATGAAGATGAGACTGAAGCACCTATCTGTCCCCAAAGGCACCTATCTATCCCTGACAGCACATAACTATCCCCGAACTCCCAAAGGCACCCATCTATCCCTGACAGCACATAACTATCCCCGAACTCCCAAAGACACCCATCTATCCCTGACAGCACCTAACTATCCACAAACTCCCAAAGACACCTGAAGGCGTCTTCCTGTTCTTGAAGGTAATAATCTATCCCAGGAGGCACCAATCTGTCACTGCAGGCACCCATCTGTCACTGAAGGCACCCATCTGTCCCCTGAAGGCACCTATCTGTCCCCTGAAGGCACCTATCAGTCCCTGGAGGCACCCATCTGTTCTTGCAGGCACCAATCTGTTCTTGCAGGCACCTATCTGTCCCCTGAAGGCACATCAAGGCACCTAGCTCTCCCTGAAGGCACCTATCTGTCCCCTGAAGGCATCTATCAGTCCCTGGAGGCACCCATCTGTCCCTGAAGGCACCTAAAGGCACCTATCTGTCCCTGAAGGTACCTATCTGTCCCTGAAGACACCTATCTGTCCCCTGAAGGCATCTATCAGTCCCTGGAGGCACCCATCTGTCCCTGAAGGCACCTAAAGGCACCTATCTGTCCCTGAAGGTACCTTTCTGTCCCTGAAGGTACCCATCTGTCCCCTGAAGGCACCTATCTGTCCCTGAAGGCACCTATCTGTCCCTGAAGGTACCTATCTGTCCCTGAAGGTACCTATCTGTCCCTGAAGGTACCTTTCTGTCCCTGAAGGCACCCATCTGTCCCTGAAGGCACCTAAAGGCGCCTATCTGTCCCTGAAGGCACCTAAAGGCACCTATCTGTCCCTGAAGGCACCTATCTGTCCCTGAAGGCCCCTCTCACCTGGAGGTGGTCCAGGAGCCGGCCGGGGGTGGCCACCACCACGTTGACTCCTTTGGCCAGCTTCTTGGCCTCGGCGGTGCGACAGGTGCCGCCCATGACCAGACCAAAGGTGTGGTAGTGGTGCCGCAGCACCTCCTTCAGAACCGTGTAGGTCTGCATGGCCAGCTCTCGGGTAGGCGACAGGATGATGACGCCCGTCCCTGTCAGGTGCAAAGGCCAAAATGCAGGGATGTAAGTGACCGGCAAAGTCATTTCCTGGAAATCACTGAAGGCCAATAAATTGTCAGTGAGCGCTTACGCGACCCAGAGATTCAGGGCAGAGGTGCAGACGCCCTTAAATTTTTAGATTTTTAACATATAAAAATGAGCAGTTTGAGATACCTGTTTGACATAAAAAAAAAGAAAATATATTAATAATAATAAAAATCACGCCATTTCCAGACATCCGGAAAATTCCAGAAGTCTTACATCCACGAAAATGGACGAGTGGGGGTTGGAGGGAGGCTTACCATTTCTGGGCATGAACTTGAGCTTGTAGATGAGCTCGATGGCGGGGATCAGGAAGGCCAGGGTCTTGCCGCTTCCCGTCTTGGCTGCGGCTAGCACGTCCCTGAGAGACGAGGGAACGGGGGAAAAAGGAGAGAAAAGATTCCTCAAACTAGAGCTAATACAAACGTGATGCAAAACTGCTCAGATCAGAATTGATATGATCAGAATTGAAAATCCTGGCCATTTAAGAGGGTGTCAACGTTTCGGTCTTAGCACGACGACCTTCATCAAGATGGAAAGGCCCGACTAGGTTCGAAACATCGGGCTCTCTACATCCCCAAGGATTTCAAATCCTTATAATTCCCTTCATTCAAATCATCACCATGAGCAGCCTGGCACAATCAGATGTGTCTCCCTTTTGTCATGCTACATATTGTTTTGCGGTTGGCTGAAAATGGTGTTTTGTTTGAAACTTGGACAATAGTGGTGGCCGAAATTGGAGGGTCAGACGCATAACAACACTGGTGCTCCAAATTCAGGGGTAGATAGGTGCCTTTGGGGGTAAACAGGTGCCTTCATGGGTAGATAGGTGCCTTTGGGGGTAAACAGGTGCCTTCATGGGTAGATAGGTGTCTTTGGGGGTAAATAGGTGCCTTCATGGTAGACAGGTGCCTTCGTGGGTTAATAGGTGCATTCATGGGTAAATAGGTGTCTTCATGGGTAAATGGGTGCCTTCATGGGTAAATAGGTGCCTTCGTGGGTAAATAGTTGCCCTCAGGGGTAAATAGGTGCCTTCATTGGTAAATAGTTGCCTTCATGGGTAAATAGGTGCCTTCATGGGTAAATGGGTGCCTTCATGGGTAAATAGGTGCCTTCATGGGTAAATAGTTGCCTTCAGGGGTAAATAGGTGCCTTCATGGGTAAATGGGTGCCTTCATGGGTAAATAGGTGCCTTCGTGGGTAAATAGTTGCCCTCAGGGGTAAATAGGTGCCTTCATTGGTAAATAGTTGCCTTCATGGGTAAATAGGTGTCTTCATGGGTAAATGGGTGCCTTCATGGGTAAATAGGTGCCTTCGTGGGTAAATAGTTGCCCTCAGGGGTAAATAGGTGCCTTCATTGGTAAATAGTTGCCTTCATGGGTAAAAAGGTGCCTTCATGGGTAAATAGTTGCCTTCAGGGGTAAATAGGTGCCTTCATGGGTAAATAGGTGCCTTCAGGGGTAAATAGGTGCCTTCATGGGTAGACAGGTGTCTTCATGGGTAAATGGGTGCCTTCATGGGTAAATAGTTGCCTTCAGGGGTAAATAGGTGCCTTCATGGGTAAATAGGTGCCTTCATGGGTAAATGGGTGCCTTCATGGGTAAAAAGGTGCCTTCATGGGTAAATAGTTGCCTTCTGGGGAAAATAGGTGCCTTCATGGGTAAATAGGTGCCTTCATGGGTAGACAGGTGCCAGTGTTCGTGGTCCGTTTCTCACCTGCCGTCCAGGAGGTACGGGATGGACATGTGCTGGATCTCGGTCATGTGGGTGAAGCCCATGTCCTGGATTCCCTGCAGGGTCAGGTCCGACACCTTGCCCTCCAGACACTTGAAGCTGGTGTCCGTCAGGATGGTGCTGGTACCCGGCACTGCAGCGGAGAAAAAACAATAAAAAAGGCCAAAGTTAGGTCGCTATCACAAAAAAAAATTGGTAATCATTCAAAACGCACTTAAACCCTTCGGCAGCAGATGAAAAAAAAAATTAAGTTGATTTGAATTCATCTGAAGAATGGCATCGATAAATACGACAGGATCGGGACTTGAACCCCAGACCCCTGGCTCAGTGTACCAGTGTTCTTACCACCTGAGCAATCCTCTTTCTAGGCTCTTTTCGGACCCACACTCCGTCTTAAAACAGAAATATCAAAATTTAGTGGGCCTGACGTTTCGATCCAAGCAGGACCTTCCTCTGCCTTTGAGAAAGGTCCTGCTAGGATCGAAACGTCAGGCCCACTAAATTTTGAGATTTGCATTTTGGTTATTTTAGTCAGTAAGCAGTTTGTAACATTTTTGTATATCACTAAAAAGAGATGCGTTACACGGTGTCCCTGCAAGCCTTCCGCTGTGCTATCCAGACAACTTTTTGTTGTAAACCTGGCTAGAGCATTTGAATGATATCAGGAGGAGGTGGTGTGATCCCGGGAGGTGTATGGTGATTGATGGTTGAATGCTCCTGACTGGCGCCCCCACCGAGCAGCCACCTAAGATTGAAGAGCTCGGGTGGTAAGGGTGCCGGTATGCTACGCCAGAGGTCTTGGGTTCAAGTCCCAGTCCAGTCAAAAAAAAATTCTTTACAATTTTCAATGTTGTAATATGCAAAAATGTTGCTTACTGACTAAAATGACCAAAAAAAGAGAGGAAAATACATGGGGCCTGGAGTTTCAATCCTAGCAGGACCTTAGGCCAAAAAAAAAGAAGTTCTGCTTCCGATTACACGGCATTTCAAAATAGTGTAGGTAGCTCATAATTTTTTTTTGGGCCATTTTTTTTTTGGGGTACAATCATATGGAGGCATCTGCATGTGGTCAAGCCTTAATACGATCAAATGAAACATTGAATTTTTATCATCATTTTTTCCCGATAAAAATTGTTGGGTCGCAAGCTAGAAATAGGGTTGGTCAGGTAACCGGAATCAGAACTATTATTTTTTTGGCCTTACTCAAAGGTAGGTTTTATAACACATGGTTGTAAAATCCTGCTAGGATCGAAAACATCAGGCATGCAAAATGTTTGATATTTTTTGATTTTGTTTAAAAAACAAACAGAGCCCAAGTAAACTTACAATTGGCTTTCTCGTTGGTTTGTCCGTCCACCTCACTGTTTGTTTGTTGGTCCGGACTTTCCAATTTGACATCTTCCTCCCCGGCACTGCCCTCCTTCTCGATCTTAGGAAGTCTTCTTTCCTCCGTCACCTCCGCATCCTCATCCGCGTCATCCTTGTCGTCGTCCGACTCCCACTCCAGTTCCTCCTCGTCACCCTCCTCCTCGAAAACCTCCTCCTCCTCCTGCTTTCCATCGTCGGCCGCGTTCCTGTCCTCTTCCTCCTGTCTGTGTTCTTTGGCCTCTTTGGGCTTGGACTTCTCTTTCTTGGGAGTGGCTTTCCTCGCCACGGGCTGTTCACTCTTGTTCGCTTGACCGGGGGTTAAGGCAGTTTTCCTCCCGGCCGGCCGTTTCACCGCGTCCGGTTTCCTGGGGATTTTGGCCTCTGCAACGGAGGAGGTGCGTTACAACCGAATGAGGTTCGATTTTAAAACGAAAGCCAGTCAGAAAAATTTGTTGCAGTAGTTGCAAACGACTTTGTCTTCTATGAGGTAACCCAGTGCGGTGCGAGTTAAACTCTGGGACAGGGACCCTGTCATTAGGCCAAACTGGCCAGTGAAGAAAAATTCATAGTTTCTCATGAACCTTTTGAAAAACTTTTGCTGCGGGCACTTTACAACAAGGAACCCCCTAAAAATGGGTAGTCTTATTTTCAGTCATTTTTAAGTACGGTACGATATGTACAGTAGGCTGTGCATGTGCGAGGTTCAACGGCTGGAAACGATCAATCGAATTTTTTGTCTTTTTATAATTTTATATATTTATTTCTTAAGTGAGTTTTTCAGAAGTGGCACCAAGACGGCCATGAATGAACGGGTCGAGACTTGAATCTTTACCTGGCGATGCGACTTCTTCACCCGCTTTTCTCTTGAGCTTCTTCTTTTGTTTCATGGCGCTTCCTTTGCTCTCAGCCACCGCCATCGGGTTCGTTTCTAATTTCAAAGGAGAAAAACAAAGGCATCAATTTCACGCATCAAGGGATTGAAGTTACTCGGACTTCACAATATCATACGCCATGGATTTAATTGTACTTTTCCCCGCCTAGGCTAAAGTGAGAAGAACGTGTCAGTTTAATTTGAAATGGTCAGAGTACACAAAGAGGTATGTCATTGTATATTCATTGATGCATATAATTTTATTAAAAAAAAAAAATATGTAGCCCTTGTAAGATGTATGCCAATTAAAAAAAAAACCGCAGTGGCTGCTGTTACGGCAGTCGTCCGTGTGGTTCCCTGACTTCACAGTATTTGTCAGGATGTTTAGCTCTTGGAACCAGACTATCACTTTGTATCAGCTAATAGACTGGTTCAACCAGCCTGCAATGCTGACGAAATACAATCAAGTCAGGGAACCACACGGACGACTGTCGTAACAACAGCCACTGCGAATAAAAAAATTACATTTCGAACCTAGCAGTAGCACTATCAAGTAGCAAGACATTTCTGAAAGGCAGAGTGACAAGGACATCTTTCATCAAATGAGACGACATAAACAATTTAAAATAAAAACAATTTAAAAAGGAGTAATTTCTTCAAATCAAAGTTCATTCCTGAATGATTATTACTCGGTTTGCATATAACGTGCCAAGTGCTGTCCGTGTGTGGAACTCTGCTTTCCTTTGACCCTATGGATGCTGGTCTAAACAGGACCAAGAACATTGATAAATTGCTACCCAACCTAGACATGCTACTACTACTAGTACTACTATACTAGCTAGAGATGGCTGTCAGAGTAACATGCGATCAAATCGGCTTTTTTAAATTCACGTGTTCATTTAAATACCCGGTGCCGACGCGTCTGACTAGAAAGATTAAAATATGCGTCCACAAAAAAAGGCACTTGGCTTCTTCAAAGTTCAAATACCTTTCGGAGAATCTGCCGATACCGAAGGGGTTGACAGGGAGTTCTTTTTCTTCTGCTGACTCTTCTTCTTGTTCGCGTTTTTCTGAGGCGTCGTGTTGCGATTGAGCGCACGCTCGTCCGATTCAGCCATGTTGATAACAGTCTGGTTTCCTTTTTCAATTTTGCGCGCTGTATAAAGCAATCGGTTCAGGGGACACGACTGTATTTCGACATAATGCTCAGACACGTGCATTTCTGGGCAGTGTCCTTATGCAAAGGCTGTGGCTTCAATTTACACACGAGTCTACGGAGGCCGCTGGTTAGCGGCTTCGGGTATTCACCATAGGCCTTTGTGTAATTCGAAGCCGTAATCGACGAATACAGAGTACAGAGAGGCAAGCCATTTGGACAAGAGGCTCGTGGGCGCTGTTGGCCTACATGGTCGGACTGGAAGCCAGTTTATTTTATTTTTTATGCATTTTCTGAATCACACCCGTGGGTCAATGGTAACCAATGGATAGTGGCTACTAGCTACAGGCATGCGCATAATTTGAAGCCGAATTTATTATCATTTTAGCCTTTTAGGCCTTTCGAAAGGAGAGTAGTAGTCGGACTTGAATCGAGTTTAGTCATTGTACTGAATGGCAGTGACCGAAATGCATCGACTGCGGCTTCAGTTTACATACAAGTCTATGGAAGCCATCGGGAAGCGGCTTCCAATTACATGTATTCACTGATTTGAGATTTGATGAAAGCCGCAATCAGTGAATTCTGGTTGCGTCCAAAGCAGCCACAAGTTGGAAGGACTGGAATCGAGTCGAGTTAAATTTCATCAACAGCGCCCTCCAGTGGGCAACGTGGGTGCTTGGAAACCGAGGAAGCGAACTCCGAGGCCGAGAGCAACTTTCTCCGAAACATTTTGCGAACATTTTGATTTGCGTCGACCGTAAGCGAAAGTAGAAACTGCAATTGCTTAGATATTTGGCTAACAATTACATTGCACTCTCATTCCTCTGTAAACTTTGAAAACTATGCATTTGAGGTATTTTTGGAACGCTACGCTTGATAAGTGATCAAGTCCTGAAATTGAAGTAGGGCCTACCGCCACGAGCCCAGTTCTCGGTCAAGCTAAAAAGTTACCCCTAAAAAAGTGTGCACGACGATTAAACTTTTATGTGTTTTAAAATATCAACAATGTTTGAAACAATGAAAGGAGTACACAATAATACAATGCAATGGCTACATTGACTGTTGGCAGCTTCGCATAGAGCAAGATTTTACTAGTTTAAATCCCTCACTCTAAAAAGTCAAATTATTTAAATCTAAACTAAAGTAAACCACCAAAATGACCAATTGAATTGTAATGTAGACAATTAATAATTATATCCATGGTCTGGCACAACCACTTGCCAATTTTTTTTGTTCAGTTTTCCTAAAAATCATGATTGTGTAGTGTGTATGTGTGGCGCGTATGTAGGAATAGTGAAGTGCATGTTTTATACAAAGCAACGCACAGTTGTCTGGTTCAGTGGTTGACACGTATGCATCACAAAATCATAAATTTGGAGAAAATTGTTTATGCAATGTTTTCGGCAAGACCATGGATATTGATAATTGTCTACATTACAGTTGGTGGTCTAATCATGGAGGAATATTCCTCCATGGTCTAATCTTATTTCGGATTTTTTCAACCCTTTTACAGTGCAGGTATTAAAGTAAAAATCTTTCCTCGCATTGCTAACTTGTGTAATGTGCTCTTGGATTTCAGATTTCTTCATTGGCTTGTATCTCTGTTTGAACTTTGATTCCTCTCAGAAACGTTTGGCGTCGGAGGTGCAGTGGTCAGTATCGTACGAGGGCAATGGGAAAGAAAGGCAAGAAGAAGGGGAGTGGCAAGGCCAGCGGGAAGAAGGGGGGGAAGAAGAAGTCGTCCGAGCCCCAGATGACGATCAAGGAAGCCATCCTTGCCTATCAGTAAGAAGACTCTTAAGGCCAAGTAAAAAAAAGACATGTTTCCTTTTTGGAGGCCGCCTTGTTTTTGTTTAAAATTTAGTGGGCCTGACGTTTCGATCCTAGCAGGACCTTTCTCTGTTTGTTTGTTTTTTAACCCCAAAATTTCACAATTTTTTTTCCGAGAATTTTTTCCTTTTTTTTTAAAGTTGTCGTTTTTATATATTCAGTCATCACTGTGGAAAATGTCTATTCGTACGTGTTCACTTTTTTTTATAGAAAAAAAACAAACAAACTGGCGGCCATCTTGGAAAAAATAGCCTTGCCGGTTGGTTTGGAGGAAGAGTCGGTCAGCCCTTTTGGAGAAAAAAAGAAAAAAAAGGCCTCCTCCTTCCCTTTTTCCAAAAAAAGGCAGGACGCGCGTCGTTGACGCTAAACATGTTTTTTTTTTTTACTTGGCCCAATACCCTCAACATTAATAGTCTGAGTAACCTTACAATCGGGCTTTCTTTTGAATTTGAAGGGGTCGGGCGATAGTACTATTAGTAGAGTCAAGGTCTTTTAGCAGGGTAAAATGGGCTGTTCATTTTTTTTCAAATACCATCACTACCCCCCGACCAAAATCCCCAGAAATTACCCCGAAAACACCCGCCACCTAAGGGCTGGATAGCTCAGATGGTAAGAGCAAAACCCAAGGTGTAGGGTTCAAATCTCTGTCCTGTGAAAGTTTTCTTTGCCATTTTTTTTCTCTTCTTTTTTTCTCTCAAAAGAATCTAAACATTAATGAATTTGAATGTACATTATTGAAAATGTGTGGCGTTTGTGGGCACGGTAAAGAGGGTTGGTGCGATGTGGTTAATGGCACAACTGCTTTTTGTCGCCGTTCAGGATCAACATCAAGGAGCAGGCGTTGGAGGAGTTCATGTACGAGATCAAAGGGCTGGAGGAACGCAGCCAGAAGCACAAGGAGAGGGTAAGCACCAGCCAGACGGATTGAATAAACCCTTTTGACATTCGCAAAGCTTCATGGGTATAGATGACAAACTGGCCGTATTTTTATCACACAACTCTATGGCGGAGCACGCAAGTTTGCGAGATGTATATCTCACGCTGTTTGGCTCAAATTAGCAAACTAGATTTCTCCCTTCGTAGCCCGAAACCTCCCTAATGATCTAGTCTGTGGCCTGTGTCTCTCACGCTGTTCGGCTCCGATTACCAAACTAGATTTCACCCGTCGTAAAACAAGAGCTCCCTAAATATATGGTCTGTGGCTTGTTATCTCTCACGTTGTTTGGCTCAAATTACTGAACTAGATTTCAGCAGTTGTCAAACAAAAGCTCGCTAATGATCTAGTCTGTGGCTTGTTATCTCTCACGTTGTTTGGCTCAAGTGACTGAACTAGATTTCACCCGTCGTAAAACAAAAGCTCGTTAATGATCTAGTCTGTGGCTTGTTATCTCTCACGTTGTTTGGCTCAAATTACTGAACTCGATTTCACCCGTCGTCGAACAAAAGCTCGCTAATGATCTAGTCTGTGGCTTGTTATCTCTCACGTTGTTTGGCTCAAATTACCGAACTCGATTTCTCCCCTCATAACCTGAAACCTCCCTAATGATCTAGTCTGTGGCCTGTGTGTCTCTCACGCTGTTCAGCTCAAATTACCATACTCAATTTCTCCCCTCCTAACCCGAAACCTCCCTAATGATCTAGTCTGTGGCCTGTGTGTCTCTCACGCTGTTCAGCTCAAATTACCATACTCAATTTCTCCCCTCATAACCTGAAACCTCCCTAATGATCTAGTCTGTGGCCTGTGTGTCTCTCACGCTGTTCAGCTCAAATTACCATACTCAATTTCTCCCCTCATAACCTGAAACCTCCCTAATGATCTAGTCTGTGGCCTATGTGTCTCTCACGCTGTTCAGCTCAAATTACCGTACTCGATTTCTCCCCTCATAACCTGAAACCTCCCTAATGATCTAATCTGTGGCCTGTGTGTCTCTCACGCTGTTCAGCTCAAATTACCATACTCGATTTCTCCCCTCCTAACCCGAAACCTCCCTAATGATCTAGTCTGTGGCCTGTGTGTCTCTCACGCTGTTCAGCTCAAATTACCATACTCAATTTCTCCCCTCCTAACCCGAAACCTCCCTAATGATCTAGTCTGTGGCCTGTGTGTCTCTCACGCTGTTCAGCTCAAATTACCATACTCAATTTCTCCCCTCCTAACCCGAAACCTCCCTAATGATCTAGTCTGTGGCCTGTGTGTCTCTCACGCTGTTCAGCTCAAATTACCATACTCAATTTCTCCCCTCCTAACCCGAAACCTCCCTAATGATCTAGTCTGTGGCCTGTGTGTCTCTCACGCTGTTCAGCTCAAATTACCATACTCAATTTCTCCCCTCATAACCTGAAACCTCCCTAATGATCTAGTCTGTGGCCTATGTGTCTCTCACGCTGTTCAGCTCAAATTACCGTACTCGATTTCTCCCCTCATAACCTGAAACCTCCCTAATGATCTAATCTGTGGCCTGTGTGTCTCTCACGCTGTTCAGCTCAAATTACCATACTCGATTTCTCCCCTCCTAACCCGAAACCTCCCTAATGATCTAGTCTGTGGCCTGTGTGTCTCTCACGCTGTTCAGCTCAAATTACCATACTCAATTTCTCCCCTCCTAACCCGAAACCTCCCTAATGATCTAGTCTGTGGCCTGTGTGTCTCTCACGCTGTTCAGCTCAAATTACCATACTCAATTTCTCCCCTCCTAACCCGAAACCTCCCTAATGATCTAGTCTGTGGCCTGTGTGTCTCTCACGCTGTTCAGCTCAAATTACCATACTCAATTTCTCCCCTCCTAACCCGAAACCTCCCTAATGATCTAGTCTGTGGCCTGTGTGTCTCTCACGCTGTTCAGCTCAAATTACCATACTCAATTTCTCCCCTCATAACCTGAAACCTCCCTAATGATCTAGTCTGTGGCCTGTGTGTCTCTCACGCTGTTCAGCTCAAATTACCATACTCAATTTCTCCCCTCATAACCTGAAACCTCCCTAATGATCTAGTCTGTGGCCCGTGTGCCTCTCGCGCTTCCCCCTCTAGAACGAGAGGCTGAAGGAGGAGCAGCTCTACCACATCAGCACGCTGCTCAAGCAGGCCAAGGAGAGGGACAAGGAGCTGGAGCAGGTGGGCGTGGTCAACAAGGAGCAGGTGGAGGCGGTGCTGAGGGCCAAGTGGGACGCCGGCAAGGACGAGGATCGCCAGATCGAAGGTCAGCATCTCCTGGGCTCGCGACTGTGTCGCCTCCCCCCCCCTACGTCCGAGCCAAGTTCGCGTCCCCCTCCCTCTTTCCCGAGCCGAGTTGGTCCCATATCCTGAAGCGACCCTCCGAGAAAGAAAGGTCCTGTCAGGATCTAAATTATCAGACTGCTCTACTCTTCTGTGATTTGCGGGGCTCAGGAACTGTGGTTTAAAGTGAGAGGTTTGCGGTGACGCTGTGTACATCATCTCTTGCGAGATGGGGGTGTGGCTCTGAAAAGAGCCGGTAACTCAGAGTTGTTAGTTTTGGTCACTGCTGTTGGTCTTGCAGAGCTGAAGAGGAAGATAGGTTGTTATCGTACATGGCATACAAAAGTAGGTTCATTCCTTCCATGGCCTCTGACTTGCTAGTTTTGGTCACTGCTGTTGGTCTTGCAGAGCTGAAGAGGAAGATAGCGGAGGAGGAGGTGTCCCTGGAGCAAGAGCTGGTCCAGGTGGCCAAGTGGCAGGAGTACAAGTCCAAAGGTCAACACGTTCACTCCAAGCACATCACGCTGCTGGAGCAGGAGCTGCTGGACATGCAAGTCAGCTTTGACGAGATGAAAGGTGAAACCGAGCAAAGGAAAAACTGACCGGGAACTTTTGAACCAATTGAAAACAAAAATCCCCAAATGGCACGCTGCCAATATCGGCTGGAAACATGTTTGTAATGGACCTTTCCCATGAAATATGCAAATTAGACCTAGCGCATGCGCTTAACTAAATTGGTGGGCAAGCGGGCTGCCAACCAATCATAGTTTTCCACGGGCGTGCGCGCGTTCCTACTCACTAACAGTTTGGCGTGCGGTCATTGGCTATTCAGCGTCTCCTGCGCGCGTATTTCGAAACCTGCACGCAACACGCACTCGTTTGCCCACCAATTTAGTAAAGCGCATGCGCCAGCTCTTATTTGCATATTTCATGGGAAAGGTCCATTATGCATCGCAGGCCTACCTGGTACAGTCAGTATCGCCTGTCTCTCTGCGTCTCAATTTTGTCTCTACAAGAATGTCTCTGTTTCTAGTACATGTACTTCCTGTCTCTCTCTTTCTCTCTGTATGCAAGTACATGTATTCTCCTGATGATGGCTAGAGCATACTGGTCGACGGCCAGAGCATACTGGTCGAAACGTCGAGTTACCCTCAGGTTCTTTTCAAAACCAAACCTCTTCCTTTAAGAGACCTGATACATGGTGTCACCGCAAACCTTCCTATATACATGTATCTCTGTCTCCATCTCTTTCAACATGTACCTCTCTGTCTTTCAGTTTATCACTCTCTATATCTCAGAATTTAGTGGGCCTGACGTTTTTGATCCTAGCAGGACCTTTCTCAAAGGGTCTCAGAGTGACAAGGACAAAACAGATACAAGAAGGAAGGGGGTAGAGAGTGAATAGGACACGGATGGCAAACAGACCACTCTGCTAGGATCGAAATGTCAGACCGGATGATTTTTGAAATTTTTGCATTTTGGTAAAATTTAGTCAGCAAGCAGTTTGCAACATTTTTTGTATATTGAAAAATTGGCAAAAACTGGATCGGGATTTGAACCAGAGACCAGTGCTCTTCTATCTGAGCCATCCAGCCCTTAGATGGTGGCCTTCCCTAATAGTCAACTAGTCTTTGGCACACCAGCGCTCTTACCATCTGAGCTATCCAGCCCTTAGATGGTGGCCTTCCCTAATAGTCAACTAGTCTTTGGCACACCAGCACTCTTACCATCTGAGCTATCCAGCCCTTAGATGGTGGCCTTCCCTAATTGTCAACTAGTCTTTGGCACACCAGCGCTCTTACCATCTGAGCTATCCAGCCCTTAAGATGGTGGCCTTCCCAAATAGTCAACTAGTCTTTGGCACACCAGCACTCTTACCATATCTGAGCTATCCAGCCCTTAGATGGTGGCCTTCCCTAATAGACAACTAGTCTTTGGCACACCAGCGCTCTTACCATCTGAGCTATCCAGCCCTTAGATGGTGGCCTTCCCTAATAGACAACTAGTCTTTGGCACACCAGCGCTCTTACCATCTGAGCTATCCAGCCCTTAGATGGCGGCCTTCCCTAATAGTCAACTAGTCTTTGGCACACCAGCGCTCTTACCATCTGAGCTATCCAGCCCTTAGATGGTGGCCTTCCCTAATAGTCAACTAGTCTTTGCCGGGATGGGGGTGCCACTCAGAAGCAAATCACCCATGAACTGCCGTATATCTCCAGGGATCACACCCTGCAAGATGAAAGATGAACGGAATGACGGTGGTAGATGGACCTTTCTCAGTCAGCCGGTTTGCTTTCGGAATGCATTGCGGTGGTATTTTTCATATTTTTTTTAGATTCTCAATGACGTCTTCCATGGCATTTTCTCTTTCTAGCCCACCTGGAGAGAACACTGCGGGTGGCCAAGGACGAGATTCACAAGACGACGGAGGAGAGACTGACCGAGCAGAAGTACATCGCCTCAGAGGTAGGGGTGGAGGGGGAGACGGAAAGCCTCCGGCCCGCTCACTGAGTGAAAAAAAGGCATGGGAGTAGTGGTCATTGGTGTGGGCCAATGCTTCATCTTGTTTTGTGGTGGGCTAAAAAAAGAAGAAGAATCTTTGGGCCTTGACGAATCCATGGATCAGGCTCGGGCCACAGGCTTTGTCTCCGTCTGATAAAAACCTGAAAATCCAGATTGTAATTTCTCGCCGAATCGGAAGGTTTGCTTTGTTAAGTATACAGAGTATTCACCAAGAAACTGGGGCCAAACGCTTGACTTGACTGTCTGTAAACACCTGGAATTCCCTTCCTGGTTCATGTTTTCCCCCTGCCTACGATCTTGCCCTTTTTAAAAGGAATGTTAATTCCTATATCCCGCCTTCCTGAGTCCCTCTCTATCTCCTTCTTTCTCTAGTCCTTAATCTTGAGTCGCTTTTCAGCTTTGTTTTTGGTGATTTTGCATTAAACAAGAAAAAAGAAAGGAAAAAAGGGTCAGAGAAATATAACCAAAGCCTAAGCCTTCATTGTGTAAATGGCCTATTTTAAAAATTAGACGTAAGTGGTACCCGGATTTGGAGGGCCCGCCGCATAGCAATATCACCGTACCGGTAACAGGGAACCGGTCAGAAGAATGTGTGTTCTTTCTCCATTAGCTTCAGTATTGCTTCTTCTTTTTTTCTCCACTGGAATGATCAGAAAGCGATGACAACACTGGACAAGTGGAGCACCCAGGAAGTGAAGGACAACAAGTGGCTGAAGAAAGAGGTGAGATTATTTGTCCCCGCAATGTCGGGGGGGGGGGGGTTCGCTGTCATCAATATCTAATGCAGAACGACTAGGTTTGCTGTGACACCATGCCAAATTCTCTTTTGTGAGTATGTGTGATTTGAGCATTGCAATGCTGATCCTGCACGTAACAAAACTACATGCGTCGGGTAACACAGAGCAATTTTTTTAAGGTTGGTTTCCGCTGTTGCTGCGGCTGTGGCAAGGATACCAGTATAACAAATGCAGCAGTGGTAGTGTTAAGTTAGCGATTCAAATTTAAAAAAAAAATTACTTGGAGTAAAAAAAAAACAAAAAAAAAAACCACTGACGAAACAATGCATTGGCAATGACTGGCCTACGGTACTTTGTCTTCAATTTTGGTAAAACAAATTTTGTCGCAGGCCGAACTCCATCGGGCTGAGACGCTGCACTTGGCCAAGGAGGTGGAGAGGCTGGAGAAGCTGAATCTGGAGATCATGAGCGAGCTCTTTGACTGCCGCATCGAGGACCTCAAGATATCCAGGTGAGGGGGAGGAGGAGGAGGGATAGAGGTCACACAGCCCACTACGGGACATCGAGACAAAAGTTTGCCACTCAGCAGGGACGCCAAACCACCGCTGCTAACCGCGGCTAAGTCACAAAGGAACCACTCAATTCCTCCACACACTGAAACCAATGCTCACACTGGTGTATCTACATGTATCTGTCCCGAGCTGTAGAACGGAGAGGAATCGGAACGGCTTCTTCCCTCGTTCTGCCTCCGTCTGGAATTCCCTTCCTGGCTCTTGCTTTCCCCCCTGCCTGCAATCTTGCCCTTTTTAAAAAGGAACCTATCTCCGGCCTTCCTGAGTTCCTCTCTATCTTCTTCTTTCTCTAGCCCTTAACCTTGAGTGGCTTTTCAGCCTTGTTTTAGGCGATTTTGTTTAACAAAAAATTATAAAGGTTTGGTGTGACACCAAGTAGCACTTCTCTTTCAGGACGGAGTGCAGCTCTGAAAAGAGCCAATAACTCAACGTTTCCGGTAGAGTGTGCTCTGCCCATCGTCAGGAGACTGACGATATCTCTCTCCCTCAGTTTGCACGGTGGAAGTACCAAGTGAAAGGTTTGCGGTGACTACCACGTAACACATCTCTTCTGAGAAGGAGAGTGCGGCTCTGAAAAGAGCCGGTAACTCAACATTTCGGGCAGTGTGTACTCTACCTGTCGTCAGGAGACTAGACATCATGAGCTTGTGTCTAGCAGTGGGGGCTTTGGTCGACCAGTGGGCCAGTCGCGGCAGCTATCTGACCATACCTCTTGTCCTATGTACCTCCCCTCCCCTCCCCTCTCCCTCCACACATACACACCTTTCCAGGAACTTCTACCTGACCCAGTTTGGCGAGGGCAGTGAGGTGGACGACGCCGGCATCCTCGAGGAGGACCTGTCCAAGATGGATCTGGAGAGCGCCGACCAGCCCTTGGCCATAGGGGGCGCCACACAGGGTGCGTATCCGCAATCTAATCCATTCACTCTATGGGCCTTTTTTGAAAATCCGGCTTTGTCTTTCTTTTGTCCATTTTTGAAGTACAAGGGATGAAAACAGGAGCCCTTTGGCTTCGTTTTTTTTTAAATAATCCCCCCAAAATAATCCAAAACTGCAACTTCAACAAAGAACTACCACCATCTGAGCTTTCTAGCCCTTAAATGGTGGCCTTCCCAAGTGGTAAACTATTCTTTGCCAAGGTGGGGGCGCCAGCCAGAAGAATATAACCATTAACTGCCTTGCATCTGCAGGGATCACGCCCCCACTTTCATTCAGATGCAAAATCCCAAGTTGTTCCCAGTCAGTTTTTCCCAGTCAGTTGTTCCCAGTCAGTTGTTCCCAGTCAGTTTTTCCCAGACAGTTTTTCCCAGTCAGTTTTTCCCAGTCAGTTTTTCCCAGTCAGTTTTTCCCAGTCAGTTTTTCCCAGTCAGTCAGTGAATTTTTTTTAACTGAACCTCACCAACCTCTCATTAGGCGGGAGGCGATCGCAGAGGCCTCGCAGCGCCACACAGCGAGCAGTGGAGGCCAAGGTCTTCTCCCTGGCCGTCGCGGGGGAGGAGTCGGAGAGCTCTGAGGAGGAAGGCGAAGAGGATCTGGGTGGACGACTCGACGACGGAGGCGAGGGAGGGGACCAGCTGGACAACTACCTGGAGTACGAGGACGAGAACTCAGACGTGAGGTTTTTTCTTTTTTTAAGGGGTGGGGGGGGGGTTGGATGGAGTAATGGGCCATCCAGACATGCAACTTTTCCGCGGATCCGCGTTTTTTTTTAAATTCGGCCGTAAACAAAATAAAATCTGTAAAAAAAAAAAAAAAAATTAAAACAAAATTAAAAAATGGATATTTGTTCTCCCCTAACTATTATTTAAAACACATGCTGAGATCAGGATAAAAACTTTGATGTTTACTTTTCATTTTGTGTAAACAAAAATTCAATTTTCTGGGTGTATGCCTTGAAAAAGGTTAAAATATGTCACTCAGCTTAAAGTCATACTGTAAGTGGTCCAAAACTGCTCAGAATGCACCACAGAGCATCTAGAATCCAAACCCCACGCCGTAAGGGGCTTCGTGCTTTGCGCTTGCAGTTTCATTCAGACATTTTCCTCTTTTTTTTTTACAATTCAAGAGTTGCATGCCTGGCCATCTCGACTGCACACAAACCAATACAAAGAGTCAGACATAGCTGGCAACCATTCCTATTGTGGAGGAATGGTTTCTCGTCTTTTACAAGCTCTTGACACAGATTCCGATTTTTGGCTTGAAAAAAAAAAAAAAATGATCGCGCCAGACCCGCTAAGGCGAACCGGTGTCCCAACAACAGCAGGGTCTGGCCGCATCTGAGTCATATTGCCATGGAACTTTGGCCCTTTGGCAACATTTTCGTATTCCATTTTGCCATCTTTTAAAGAAAAAATCAGACTAACCTCCTTGTCTCTGTTCCTCCTCCTCCTTCTTTCTTCTTCTTCTTCTCCATCTACCACTCCTACTTCTCCTCTTCCTCCTCCTACTTCTCCTCTTCCTCCTCCTCTTCATGTTGTTCTTGCTCTTCTCCTTCCTGTTTTTCCTGTGCTTCCTCCTCTTCCTTCTCCCACTCCTCATCTTATTCTTGTTCTTGTTCTTATTTTTCTCCTTGTCCATCTTGTTCTTTCTCCTCCTCCTCTTCCTTCTCATCCTCTTCCTCCTCCTCCTTCTCATCATCTTCCTTCTCATTCTCCTTCTCATCCTCTTCCTCCTCCTTCTCATCATCTTCCTTCTCATCCTCCTTCTCATCCTCTTTCTTCTCCTCCTCCTTCTCATCTTCTTCCTTCTCATCCTCTTCCTTCTCATCCTCCTTCTCATCCTCTTTCTTCTCCTCCTCCTTCTCATCTTCTTCCTTCTCATCCTGTTCCTTCTCATCCTCCTCATCCTCTTCATTCTCATCCTCTTCCTTCTCCTCCTTCTCATCCTCTTCCTTCTCATCCTCCTTCTCATCCTCCTTCTCATCCTCTTCCTTCTCATCCTCTTCCTTCTCCTTCTCATCCTCTTCCTTCTCATCATCTTCCTTCTCCTTCTCATCCTCTTCCTTCTCCTCATCTTATTCTTGTTGTTCTTGTCTTTTTCTCCCTCTTGTTCCTCCTCCTCTTTCTTCCCCTCCACCTCCTCCGCTCCTTTTCCTCCTTCCCCTCCTTTCACACCCTCCCAGGATTTCTTGAAGCTGGGTCCCGTGGAGCTCAAGCTCCTGAGAGTGACCGGTCACAGGATGACCCTGCACCGCCCCAAGGCCCTCACGGAGGAGGAGCAAGAGGCCAAGCTATCCGCCCCGGACGTCTGGCCCATCACCCCCGAGATGCTCAAGACGGTCACGCACTCTTGAGCATCCTCCTCCTCCTCCGAGAGGAGTCTTCCTTTTTTACAGAAGAGGAGGAAAGAATGGCAACGGAGAAAGGACGTCTGGAGACGTCACAGCAGTCAAAGAGACTTTCAAAAAGGAATAGGCCTACCACGTCAATGTTCAATGTTCAATGTTTTTTAGACTTCTGCCTTTGAGAATGGGCCGGTTAGAATCCGAATTGTGCCTTTGAGAAAGGTCCCTTTTCAGGAACAAAATTGTGCTTTTCAGAAATGTTAATTTAGCATCAGAATTGTGCCTTTTAGACAAGTCATGCTAGGATCCAAATTGTGCCTTTTTATGTTTGCAACTACCGTAGGGGGAAAAGTTTCCCTTCAATACACCGATTACATTAATTGTGGGTGAAGTAAATACAAAAAAATGCTCACTGACTAAAATGACCTGCGTTACATAAATCTCAAAAGTTTAGAGGGCCTGACGTTTCGATCCTAACAGGACCTTTCTCAAAGGCAAAGAGACAAAAGTCCTGCTAGGATCGAAAAGTCAGGGCCTCTAACTTTTCAGCTCAATTGTGGGTGTGTAGTTACGGAGACTCAGACAGATCCTCGGCTCTTGTCTCTTCGACGGGGCGCCGGGGCGTCCAATATTCAAAGCCAAGGTGGTGTTGCTGGGCACCGAGCCCTCCAAATGCAGGTGCCACTGATGTCCACAAATGTTAGACTCTTTTTTTCCCCAGCCTATCCAATCGAGGGCGCTATTTAGCACGACACACACACACCCTTTTGTGGACGCCTCTTGCCAGCTGAATTAAGTGGCTAAAATTTCGCCACTGCTTGGACGTTAACCCTGCCTGGTACATTTGGCTCAGTGCACACCAATAAAACTGCCGACCAGTGTGATGATGATACTCTTATACTCCATCCATTCCAGTGTAAGATACTCGTTAAGAAGTGAAGAAAATGTAAATAGACTGTATATATATAATTCTGATTGTAAACATACAAATGCAAAGTGTAGCTGTCAATTTGTTTGTATTAAAAAAAAATTTATTCTTCAAATGCCGCAATTAGCTGTCTGATTTTTGTATCAAACAAACAAAGGAAAAACTGACTGGGAACTTTTGAACAAGTTGAAAAATTGGCAGAGAAAACTTTGACTGGACCGGGACTTGAACATGAGACCTCTGGATTAATGTAGCAGTGCTCTTCCATCTGAGCTATCCAGCCCTTAGATGGTGGCCTTCCCAAATAGTCAACTAGTCTTTGGCACACCAGTGCTCTTCCCATCTGAGCTATCCAGCCCTTAGATGGTGGCCTTCCCAAAAAGTCAACTAGTCTTTGGCACACCAGTGCTCTTACCATCTGAGCTTTCCAGCCCTTAGATGGTGGCATCCCAAACAGTCAACTAGTCTTTGCCGGGGTGGGGGCGCCGGTAAGAGTCAAAGTTTTCTTTGCCAATTTTTCAATTTAATTTTCTTATAAATTACAGCCGGAATAATATTTGCAGCAAAATCATCAAAGATCCAAAGAGTTTTCTGAAAACACATAATCTTCCTAATCACCTCCACGGCACCTATTCCAAAGATTTTGTTAATTTACAGTGCTGAGATAAATCTTGTAAATATTTGTTTTCATTCTCTCCCCTGAAAGAACAGAAACAGTGATTATATAAAATAAATATATACCGGTTTTAGCTTATAAGGGGTTTTGAGAGAGGCAGGTCCATGTAGCTATTAGGAAGGACAGCTTCTGAGGGCGGGATAGCTCAGGTGGTTAGGATGTACGGGAAAGATTATCCACGCTCCAGCACCCTCCGCTACGACTTTAAGCATCGATGATAGTTGGAATCCAGCAGTCTCCTGATGACAGGCAGAGTACATAAACAGTTTTTATACACACTGCCCAAAATGTGGAGTTACCGGCTCTTTTCAGAGCCACACACTCCTCAAAAGAGTTGTGTTACATGATGTCACCGCAAACCTTCCTCTTGGTACTTCCACCATTCACACCTTCAAGTCCTATCAAGCATTTCACACACTGTCCTCTCCTCCTGTTGTGTCTGCGAACCCTCAAGCTATGCGTACTTCAAGAAGTCCTATCGAGCAATTCACACATTGTCTTCTCCTGTGTCTGTGAATCCTCGAATTATGCAGTCTCAAAAGAGATGTGATACATGGTGTCACTACAAACCTTTTTCTTGGTACTTCCACCATTCAAACCTTCAAGCCCTATCAAGCATTTCACACACTGTCCTCCCTTCCGGATCCCTGAACCCTCAAACTATGCGTACTTTGAGAAGCTGCCTCAAAAGAGTTGCGTTACATGGTGTCACCGCAAACCTTCCTTTTGGTACATCAACCATTCAAACCTTCAAGTCCTATCAAGCATTTAACACACTGTCCTCTTCTCCTGTGTATCCCTGAACCCTCAAGCTATGCGTACTTCAAGAAGCTGTCTCAAAAGAGTTGCGTTACATTGTGTCACTGCAAACCTTCTTCTTGGTACATCAACCATTCAAACCTTCAAGTCCTATCAAGTATTTCACACACTGTTCTCTCCTGTGTCTGTGAATCCTCAAATTATGCCGTCTCAAAAGAGTTGTGATACATGGTGTCACCGCAAACCTTCCTCTTTGGGGGGGGGGTTTGACGGGGGCATTCAACCTCTGACCTTGCTACTCCGGGCAAGCCTCCAGCAGACCCTCTGCCCAGAGGGAGACCAGGAGGTCCCTGGCCAGGCCAGTGGGGAGAGACAGCCGCCGGCTGTCCAGCCAATCGTCGCCGGCCTCCGTCAGCTGCAGGAGGGCCTCCCGGTGGTTGACGGGGAACAGGAGCCCATTGGGCTGAAGGGTGGGTGGAGGGGGGAGAGGAGAGGGGGAAGGGAGTCAGGGCGGGAGGTAGAGAGAGGGAGAGACAGCGAGTCAGTCATTGGGTAGCCATGCCAGTGGGCTGGAGGGTTAGCCACGACTCTAGGTCTGCTTTTTTTTCAGTTTCCGCACCATACAAAACAATAGGGAAAATATTCAAAAATCAATTCAAAAATCGTTTAAATCATAAAAATCTGAAATAGGTTTAATGCAGTGGTCTTGAGTTCAAGTTCGGTCGAGTCAAAGTTTTTGTTGCCAATTTTTCAATTCTTTTTTTTATTTTTAGCTTGCATCCACACACGGCAAAGCTGATTTTTTTCTTAAAAAGCATCCACTTTGTGTGGTCCCAGAGCTGCCGTAGCCAGGTTTACAACAATTGGTTGTTTGCATCTGAATGAAAGTGGGGGTGTGATCCCTGGAGATATACGGCAGTTAATGGTTGAATTGCTTCCGACTGGTGCCCCCACCTCGGCAAAGATTAGTTGATTATTAGGGAAGGCCACCATCTAAGGGCTGGATAGCTCAGATGGTAAGAGCACTGGTGTGCCAAAGACTAGTTGACTATTAGGGAAGGCCACCATCTAAGGGCTGGATAGCTCAGATGGAAGAGCGCTGGTGTGCCAAAGACTAGTTGACTATTTGGGAAGGCCGCCACCTAAGGGCTGGATAGCTCAGATGGAAGAGCACTGGTGTGCCAAAGACTAGTTGACTATTTGGGAAGGCCGCCATCTAAGGGCTGGATAGCTCAGATGGTAAGAGCACTGGTGTGCCAAAGACTAGTTAACTATTTGGGAAGGCCACCATCTAAGGGCTGGATAGATCAGATGGAAGAGCACTGGTGTGCCAAAGACTAGTTGACTATTTGGGAAGGCCACCATCTAAGGGCTGGATAGCTCAGATGGAAGAGCACTGGTGTGCCAAAGACTAGTTGACTATTTGGGAAGGCCACCATCTAAGGGCTGGAAAGCTCAGATGGAAGAGCACTGGTGTGCCAAAGACTAGTTGACTATTTGGGAAGGCCACCATCTAAGGGCTGGAAAGCTCAGATGGAAGAGCACTGGTGTGCCAAAGACTAGTTGACTATTTGGGAAGGCCACCATCTAAGGGCTGGATAGCTCAGATGGAAGAGCACTGGTGTGCCAAAGACTAGTTGACTATTTGGGAAGGCCACCATCTAAGGGCTGGAAAGCTCAGATGGAAGAGCACTGGTGTGCCAAAGACTAGTTGACTATTTGGGAAGGCCACCATCTAAGGGCTGGATAGCTCAGATGGAAGAGCACTGGTGTGCCAAAGACTAGTTGACTATTTGGGAAAGCAACCATATAAGGGCTGGATAGCTCAAATGGAAGAGCACTGGTACATTAATCCAGAGGTCTCGCGTTCAAGCCCCGGTCCAGTCGCAGTTTTCTTTGCCAATTTTTCAATTTAATTTTCAATTTGTTCAAAACATTCCAAGTCATTGTTATTGTGTGTTTGTTGTTTTTATCCCTTTGCTCTCGTCCACACACGGCACAAAAAATATTTGGATGTTTTTCACTTTCTGAGTTACCTTGCTCCGGTCCGTGCCCATCATGTGGTCTGTCCGTGAGTTTCTGAGCGAGTGACGCACAGCGACCAGATTCGTGGGCTTGCTTCCGCCGGCGCCGCCAGCTTCCAGAAACTGCTCCTCTTCCTCATCTTCTTCGTCGTCTTCCTCCTCCTCCTCCTCCTCCTCTCCGTCACTCTCTTCGTCGTCCTTGTCGTCCACGAGGGTGACAAACACGTGCCTGGGGTGAGTCAGCCGGACTCGACAGCCATCCGTGGGCATCGGGCCTGAGGATTCAATTTGGCCAAATTTTCATTATTACGACAAAGAATTCGTGCGAAAAAAAAAAGCAATGAAAATTTAACTGGGCCTGGACTTGACCCTGAGATCTCTGGTTTTAATGTACCGGTGCTCTCACCATCTGAGCTAACTATTCCTTTGGTCGACGGCATTGCCAAATAGTCATCTATCGTTGCTGGAGTGAGGTGGGGGCACAAGTCAGAAGCATTTAAACAGTAAACTGAATTTGTTTTAACTTGGCAGTTTTTCAACTTGGCAATTTTTCAACTTGGCAGTTTTTCAACTTGGCAGTTTTTCAACTTGGCAGTTTTTCAACTTGGCAGTTTTTCAACTTGGCAGTTTTTCAAATTGGCAGTTTTTCAACTTGTCAATCCTTTTTCAACTTGGCAATTTTCAACTTGGCAGTTTTTCAACTTGGCAGTTTTTCAACTTGGCAGTTTTTCAACTTGGCAGTTTTTCAATTTGGCAGTTTTTCAACTAGGCAGTTTTTCAACTTGTCAATCCTTTTTTTTAACTTGGCAATTTTTCAACTTGGCAGTTTTTCAACTTGGCAGTTTTTCAACTTGGCAGTTTTTCAACTTGGCAGTTTTTCAATTTGGCAGTTTTTCAACTTGGCAGTTTTTCAACTTGTCAATCCTTTTTTTTAACTTGGCAATTTTTCAACTTGGCAGTTTTTCAACTTAGCAGTTTTTAAATTTGGCAATTTATCAACTTGCCAGTTTTTCAACTTGCCAGTTTTTCAACTCGGTGTTTTTTTAATTTAGCAGTTTTTCACGCTCAAGCAGAGATTTTGCCCATAGCCGGCCCATCAGAGTGGTGAGTAGACAGGCAGCCTCACCACTCCAATGCGGTGAGGTTTCACCACAGTTCCAAATGCGGGTGGGGGTGGGACGTTGCACTCACCCGTGGGGCCCGCGTCAGGACCGTCGGCTTGGTAGGGGGGAAGGCGATTGGCGACAAAGTCGCACATCATCTGGTCGGCCGCGGCCTGGAGGTGAGCTCCCACGTGACCTGAAAGCTGGCCGACCAGCCTCTCAAACGTGGACTTGTCCTTGGCCTGAATCGTGCAGGAATCGAAGAAGGGCGGGGAAATGAAAATGACGAGGTCGGGACACTAGCAATGAATTGGGGGCATCAAGGCAATGACCAGGGGCATCAAGGCAATGACCAGGGGCACCGAGGCAATGACCAGGGGCACCGAGGCAATGACCAGGGGCATCAAGGCAATGACCAGGGGCACCGAGGCAATGACCAGGGGCATCAAGGCAATGACCAGGGGCATCAAGGCAATGACCAGGGGCACTGAGGCAATGACCAGGGGCATCAAGGCAATGACCAGGGGCAGCAAGGCAATGACCAGGGGCATCAAGGCAATGACCAGGGGCACCGAGGCAATGACCAGGGGCATCAAGGCAATGACCAGGGGCAGCAAGGCAATGACCAGGGGCACCGAGGCAATGACCAGGGGCACCGAGGCAATGATCAGGGGCATCAAGGCAATGACCAGGGGCATCAAGGCAATGACCAGGGGGCACCAAGGCAATGACCAGGGGCACCAAGGCAGTGACCAGTGGCCATCAGGGCAATGACCAGGGGGCATCAAGGCAATGACCAGGGGCACCAAGACAATGACCAGGAGGCACCAAGGCAATGACCAGGGGCACCAAGGCAATGACCAGGGGCACCAAGACAATGACCAGGGGCACCAAGACAATGACCAGGGGGCACCAAGGCAATGACCAGGGGCACCAAGGCAGTGACCAGGGGCACCCAGGCAATGACCAGTGGCCATCAGGGCAATGACCAGGGGGCACCAAGGCAATGACCAGGGGCACCAAGGCAGTGACCAGGGGCACCAAGGCAATGACCAGGGGCACCGAGGCAATGACCAGTGGCCATCAGGGCAATGACCAGGGGGCATCAAGGCAATGACCAGGGGCACCAAGGCAATGACCATGGTACACCAAGGCAATGTGTAAGTGCACAAAGACAATGACCATGGGGAAAAAGGCCCAAACTCGGCACCATTCAAGGAAAGAAGTACTTACACAGTTTGCAAGGTAGCCCAAGGGCAGGCCCTTCCTGTAGTCCACGCTGCCATGAATGGCTGAATCCAGAATGTTTGGCAACGACAAAGTCAGAAGATCTCCAAAAGACCTGCACGTACCAAACCAATAATAATAAATAAAATTCAAATAAAATCAGCAACGTCGCATTTGAAGATGGATAGATAGGGAGGCCTCTACCTATACCACGAGCCATGAGGATCTTTTAAAACAAAATAATCGCAGATGTTGCTAGAACTAATCATGTATTAAACAAGGTCTACTGTTTCACTAATCAATAATGTGCTACCACTTGTCAGAGTCACTGTCCAGACAAAGTTTTCTTTGCCAAGGAAAAAAGTGACTGGGAACATTTGAACAAATTGAAAAATTGGTGCCTATTTGGCTATTTGGGAAGGCCGCCATCTAAGGGCTGGATAGCTCAGATGGTAAGAGCACAGGTGTGCCAAAGACTAGTTGACCATTTGGGGAAGGCCACCATCTAAGGGCTGGATAGCTCAGATGGTAAGAGCACAGGTGTGCCAAAGACTAGTTGACTATTAGGGAAGGCTACCATCTAAAGGCTGGATAGCTCAGATGGTAAGAGCACTGGTGTGCCAAAGACTGGTTGACTATTAGGGAAGGCCGCCATCTAAGGGCTGGATAGATCAGAAGGTAAGAGCGCTGGTGTGCCAAAGACTAGTTGACTATTTGAGAAGGCCACCATCTAAGGGCTGGATAGCTCAGATGGTAAGAGTGCTGGTGTGCCAAAGACTAGTTGACTATTTGGGAAGGCCCCCATCTAAGGGCTGGATAGCTCAGATAGAAGAGCACTGGTATGTTAATTCAGAGGTCTCTGGTTCAAGTCCTGGTCCAGTCAAAGTTTTCTTTGCCAATTTAAAAATTTATTATTATCATTATAAAGGCCATATTGCTCCCTGAGGGAAGGGGCATGGTGTGAGGGTGTGAAGGAGGACGGCAAATAACGTACGATCGTTGGTAGGTGCTAATGGTCACATGGGTGGAGTAGGGACAGTCGGCCGGCGTGTCTGCTTGATGCACAGTGCCGCGAGGAAAGTACAAGAAATCGCCGGTCTGAAGACAGAGGGAGTAAGAAAAACCAAGCACAGGGGATAAGACTTGCAAGGTTTGAATGGCGGAAATACTAAGTGGAAGGTTTGCGGTGACACTGTGTAGCTCTTCTCTCCATGTAGCTCCTTCGTCTCCTGACGACGGACAGAGTACACACTACCCAAAACGCTGAGTTACCAGATTTTTTCAGAGCCACTCTCCTTCTAGAAAGAGAAGTACTACATGGTGTCACCGCAAACCAACCACAGGGCTATCAGTGTCAAATGTCAGGAAGCAAATGGGGAAAAAAACTGTCACAAACTACTTGCGGCTGATCTGTATGACCTCTATTAAACAAGCACGAACGGAATGGCACATTGTAAAAGGCATTCTGCCTCTGAGACAGGTGAAGGGCTGAGCTGCCTTCATCCCCAGGCCAAGGGCAGAGCTATCTTCCCCATGAGGTGATGAGCCGAGCTATCTTCCTCATGAGGTGAAGAGCAGAGCTATCTTCCTCATGAGGTGATGAGCTGAGCTATCTTCCTCATGAGGTAAAGAGCAGAGCTATCTTCCTCATGAGGTGATGAGCTGAGCTATCTTCCTCATGAGGTAAAGAGCAGAGCTATCTTCCTCATGAGGTGATGAGCTGAGCTATCTTCCTCATGAGGTGATGAGCTGAGATATCTTCCTCATGAGGTAAAGAGCAGAGCTATCTTCCTCATGAGGTAAAGAGCAGAGCTATCTTCCTCATGAGGTGATGAGCTGAGCTATCTTCCTCATGAGGTAAAGAGCAGAGCTATCTTCCTCATGAGGTGATGAGCTGAGCTATCTTCCTCATGAGGTTATGAGCTGAGATATCTTCCTCATGAGGTAAAGAGCAGAGCTATCTTCCTCATGAGGTAAAGAGCAGAGCTATCTTCCTCATGAGGTGATGAGCTGAGCTATCTTCCTCATGAGGTAAAGAGCAGAGCTATCTTCCTCATGAGGTGATGAGCTGAGCTATCTTCCTCATGAGGTAAAGAGCAGAGCTATCTTCCTCATGAGGTGATGAGCTGAGCTATCTTCCTCATGAGGTAAAGAGCAGAGCTATCTTCCTCATGAGGTGATGAGCTGAGCTATCTTCCTCATGAGGTAAAGAGCAGAGCTATCTTCCTCATGAGGTTATGAGCTGAGCTATCTTCCTCATGAGGTAAAGAGCAGAGCTATCTTCCTCATGAGGTTATGAGCTGAGATATATTCCTCATGAGGTAAAGAGCAGAGCTATCTTCCTCATGAGGTGATGAGATTAGCTATCTTCCTCATGAGGTGAAGAGCTGAGCAACTGTATCTGCCTCATGAGGTAAAGAGCTGAGCTATCTTCCTCATGAGTTGATGAGCTGAGCTATCTTCCTCATGAGGTGATGAGCTGAGATATCTTCCTCATGAGGTGAAGAGCTGAGATATCTTCCTCATGAGGTAAAGAGCTGAGCTATCTTCCTCATGAGGTGATGAGCTGAGCTATCTTCCTCATGAGGTGAAGAGCTGAGATATCTTCCTCATGAGGTAAAGAGCAGAGCTATCTTCCTCATGAGGTAAAGAGCAGAGCTATCTTCCTCATGAGGTGAAGAGCTGAGCTATCTTCCTCATGAGGTAAAGAGCAGAGCTATCTTCCTCATGAGGTAAAGAGCAGAGCTATCTTCCTCATGAGGTAAAGAGCAGAGCTATCTTCCTCATGAGGTAAAGAGCTGAGCTATCTTCCTCATGAGGTGATGAGCTGAGATATCTTCCTCATGAGGTAAAGAGCAGAGCTATCTTCCTCATGAGGTGATGAGCCGAGCTATCTTCCTCATGAGGTTATGAGCTGAGATATCTTCCTCATGAGGTAAAGAGCAGAGCTATCTTCCTCATGAGGTGATGAGCTGAGATATCTTCCTCATGAGGTAAAGAGCAGAGCTATCTTCCTCATGAGGTAAAGAGCAGAGCTATCTTCCTCATGAGGTGATGAGATTAGCTATCTTCCTCATGAGGTGAAGAGCTGAGATATCTTCCTCATGAGGTAAAGGGCTGAGCTATCTTCCTCATGAGGTAAAGAGCAGAGCTATCTTCCTCATGAGGTAAAGAGCAGAGCTATCTTCCTCATGAGGTGATGAGCTGAGCTATCTTCCTCATGAGGTGATGAGCTGAGCTATCTTCCTCATGAGGTGATGAGCTGAGCTATCTTCCTCATGAGGTGAAGAGCTGAGCTATCTTCCTCATGAGGTTATGAGCTGAGATATCTTCCTCATGAGGTGATGAGCTGAGCTATCTTCCTCATGAGGTGAAGAGCTGAGATATCTTCCTCATGAGGTAAAGAGCAGAGCTATCTTTCTCAAGAGGTGAAGAGCTGAGCTATCTTCCTCATGAGGTAAAGACCAGAGCTATCTTCCTCATGAGGTGATGAGCAGAGCTATCTTCCTCATGAGGTGATGAGCTGAGATATCTTCCTCATGAGATAAAGAGCTGAGTTATCTCCCTCATGAGGTGATGAGCTGAGATATCTTCCTCATGAGGTAAAGAGCAGAGCTATCTTCCTCATGAGGTGATGAGCTGAGCTATATTCCTCATGAGGTGAAGAGCTGAGCTATCTTCCTCATGAGTTGATGAGCTGAGCTATCTTCCTCATGAGGTGAAGAGCTGAGCAACTGTATCTGCCTCATGAGGTAAAGAGCTGAGCTACCAGATAGGCCTGGAGTTAAGGAGGGGGTGGGGAGAGAAATGCCGTAGTCAGGTAGTATTTAAAGAGGCCGAGGTCGAGCTAAACTTTGAATGAAAGGCAGTGTGCATCTTGGCTTCCCTCAGGGAAGACCCTGGTCAACCCGACAAATGTGGCCCCCGCTTCTGTGCGGGGCAAGTTCAGGGCCGGCAAACTGTAAATGGGGGGAGACGCAGGGAGGAGCTCAACACGGAGAGAAGGGAAGGGGGACTGGCAGTCACCTCGAGGACGAAGTCGTGGGTGGGCTCTCCGATGGTGTCCTGGGTGAGGTCTCGGCTGTAGTCCCTGGGGAGCTGCTCAGGGGGAGCGTACAGACGCCAGTGCTTGAGGCCCTCCAGCTGAAGAATCAGGACCTTCCCCGAGAGAAGAACAAAAACCATCAAACCATTTCTCCATCACAGATATAACTTGATGTTTGCATCGAGGAGAATGTAATTCAATGAGGGGTTTGCCCTGCTCGATGTGATAAGCACTGAGTGCTCAGTGCTTTGCATCATAGATATGACATGATGTTTTGCATCAAGGAGAATGTAATTCAATGAGGGTTTGCCCTGCTCGATGTGATAAGCACTGAATGCTCAGTGCTTTGCATCATAGATATGACATGATGTTTTGCATCAAGGAGAATGTAATTCAATGAGGGTTTGCCCTGCTCGATGTGATACACACTGAGTGCTCCGTGCTTTGCACGATGCCTGATGAAAAGATTTCAGGCAGCCCGGGTGGGATTCGAACCCGCCACTCCTGCTTTCTAGTGCTGATGTAGTAACCACTTGACAACCGAGCTGGTCGAGGTCGTGTGGCGGATTTGAATGATGTATAGCGGCGGGTACTGCGTAGCATCATGGACAGAATAGATTTTTTTTTCATCAGGCATCGGGCAAAGCACTGAGCACTCAATAACTCGGTGACTACTGCTTTCAAAACAGGTCGACAGCTCTCAACCCACCTCCCGAGCAGGGTTAGTTTCAACACAGATCCAGCGCTTTACATGGTTCAATGCTGTGTTAAAAAAACCCAATGTGAACACATTACATGGATCAGACCCGGGTCTAACCCGGGAAAAAGAAAATTGCCGTGTGAACAAAAAACTCTCATCATTTTTTTTTATAATTGGCAAATAACTACATGCACTTTTACTTCCAAATTCAATAGTTGTTTTTCCATATACAGTGCACTGTTTCTGTCATCTAATTAGTTTGGAGAGCCAGAAACAGAACCTAGTTTCTTTTGGGCAATCCTACGGGAGGTAATTGGATGTTGTCTCTGTTTTCTTTATTTTTTGGGGGTATTGTTTTATTTTCGTTTTCCCATTAATTTTTATTTGAATGTGCTGTGATGTGTATACATGTATCCCGGTAAAGAAAAAAAAAAAGAAAAAAAAAAAGGGGGGGATTTTTGGGCGTTTACCTCGACATCGTCGTAGTGCGGAGCCAGACCTTGCGAGCCCCCTGGTGTCATGTAGACGTTGGCACCGACCAGCGAATGGAAGTGGCTCTCCAACAGCTCACAGATCTGCCACAGCTTGTTCTTAGAGGAGCAGAATTTTTTTGCGAGGTTTTCAGACATCCTTTGCCATTTTTGTTTTCAATTTGTTCAAAGTTTCCCTGTCAGTTTTTTTTCCTTCACTTGTTTGAATAAATAAAAGCATGAAAACGGAAAGTAACACACACTTATTTTTTTTGGCAGAAACTGCTTACTGACATCTACCGCTTTGCGTCAGGACCTCCGAACTCGGAGCGCTGGTGGTGCAGCTATGCGAGTCGGGTGCAGGCAAGTGAAAACATAAACGTAATTCAAGGCTTGTCCTATTAAACCCCCTACAAAACATTGGTAAGATCGAAAAACAGAAATGTTCACAGATTTACATGAAACTTATACAGTTTGAGGATGGTTATAGTAGAAACCTCGCACTGAAATATTTCTGTCTAAATTGCTGTATTTTTTTTAGAAAAAAGTAAAAGAAATCGTTTACGTCTCACCGAGATCTAAACTATTTTTCGGAACAGTACGGAGTTGAATGCTGCATTTTTGCGAAACAAATGAAGCGGTTTTCACGATTTTCTCAAGACTCGGTAGTCGGATTGAGCTGAAATTTTCACAGGTGTGCTATTTCATGCATATGTTGGATCAGACAACGTATGGATGTTATTCATTGACCTCGACCAATGTTGCGTAGGGGCTTTAAGCAGACAATCGCTCACACCGAAGCTGAGACCAACATAGCGGAATAGAAATCTCGGTCCAACGCACCTGGAACCTCTGGGGCTGGTGGAACTGGAGCGTTGCTTTCTTGACGTCGAAGAGATTCTTGATTTGGGCTGCGGTGGCCCGACCCGTACCGTTAAGGTTCTGCCGCTTCGATGCAACATACCTGAACCCAAAAAATAGGAATACCATAAATTTACCAGGGATGGGACATCAGAGACGAGTATCTTATGTGCTTGCGTGTCTGGCAAATCATAGGATGGGGTCCACTTGGAGCCTGTTGGATTCCAACTAGCATCGGTGCTTCAATGTGTTGCGGAGAGCTCTGGAGTGTGGAGAATCTTTTCCCAGCCAGGGGGGACCACCGGGCCACGAAGAGAGGTGGAAGTTCACTGGAGTGTGTCAGTGCGCTCTTCCGTTTAGCAGAGGGCAGTCAACTAGACTAGTTGACTATTACTAGGGAAGGCCACCATCTAAGGAGTGGATAGCCCAGATGGAAGAGCACTGGTACATTAATCCAGAGGTCTCAGGTTCAAGTCCCGGTCCAGTCAAATTTTTTCTTTGCCAATTTTTTTCTGTGATATACCAAAATGTTGCAAATTGCTTACTGACTAAAATTACCAAAATGCAAATCTCAAAATTAAGTGGGCCTGACGTTTCGATCCTGGCAGGACCTTTCTCAAAGGCAATTTTTGTATTATTATTATTATAATTATTGTTTATTATTATCCACTAAGATTTGAACCAAGTTGCTGCAGCTGTTGACCTCGGTGTGACCTCCTGACGTTCTGACACTCTCGGCGGCGGGCTACTTACCTGCAGACGTTGATGTCCCGTCCAAATTTGATCTGCTGCTCACTCAGCAGACGGAGGAGGTGCTCCCTGGAGAAGCCCAGGCCGTAATGAGCAGCGGCCGCCGCGGCCGTCATCTTTCCCCCGCTGCTGCCGTCGCTGTCGTCGCTGCCCCGGTGGATGACCAGCGGCCTTTGCTCCCAGTAGTCGGCCAGGAAGGCGGCCTGAGTGGCCGCCGGGGCCAGCAGGGAGGCCAGCAGGCGGCCGGGATCCGAGAGGTCCAGTCCGCCGGCGGCCACCCCACTCGCGGACTCCTTGGCCGAACTTGGCCGCTCTGAGGAGCCAGAGCGATCCGGTGGACCTCTCTCTACTCTCCTCCTCGCTTTTCCTCTCCTCCTCCTCTTCCTCTACCTCGTCTTCGTTGTTGCTGTTGTTGTTGTTTGTCACTGGACGGCTTGCTGTGCTTGGCTGGTGCCCCGGCACTTCTGTCACCGGTGCCCTGCCGCACAGCGAGGCTTCGTTTGGTGGCTCCTCGTTTACCTTCGGGTCGTTAGATTGGAAAGAGCACGGACAACACTTGGTGACGAGAGTGAGTTCTAATGTTTGAACGGCATACAGCAAGCATCATAGTATCTATGATGCAACGTAGTACCCGCCACTATACATAACGATAATATATCATTCAAATCCACCACGTGACGTCGACAAGCTCAGTGGTCAAGTGGTTAAGATGTCTGCACTAGAAAGTAGGAGTCGCGGGTTGTCTGTGGGCTGTAGAAATTGTTGTCAGCAGGCAATCGGGCAAAACACTGAGCATCATTAATAACACTATTCACAAAACATTGTAACTGTAACTAGTATTTGTACTAATATTACTATTAGTACTAGTAGTAGTACAGTAGTAGTACTAGTATAAGTAAGTAGTACTAGTACTAGTAGTAGTAGTACTAGTAGACTAGTACTAGCAGTACTAGTACAGGAGTAGTACTAGTACTACTACTAATGTAGTACTGATACTAGTAGTAATAGTACTAGTACTAGTAGTAGTGTAACTCAAGTTACTCAACTGTAGTGTACATAAGGCAGTGAGTTGAGTAAACTACAAAGTTGTAACTTAGTTGTACTTAAGTTGTAGTACTACTACTAAGTACTAGTAGTAGTACTACTTTTAGTACTACTAAGTACTACTACTAAGTACTAGTACTAGTAGTATTTGTAGTAGTACTAGTAGTAGCTAGTTAATACTAATAAAGTAATAGTAGTACTAGTACTTAGTAGTCTAGTACTAGTACTAAGTAGTAGTACACACAAGTGAAGCACAAGTTACAACAGCAAGGACGACATGAAACTCAATGCAAAATGATAATTATGACAACAGCCTGAACACGAGCTACATTTACTCATTATTGCGGCTCCTTAATGACCACTTCAAAAGATTTTAATTATCATACTTCCTCAACCCCCCTTCCTCAATAATAACGCTATTTTCGGGACCGACTTACCCATAACTGAGGAAGAGTGAGTTGAGTTTGGTTCGAGTGTTCGGGGATGGCTCGATCCACGTGCTGTTGTGTACTATGAATAGCGCCACCAATCGGCAATAAAGGTCGCAATCTTTACAACATGGTGGGCAATGCCGTGTCTTTATTCATTGGCTATGGCTATGGCAGAACGTGCCACGCAGATCTACGGGAAATGGCTTCAGCTTTTACTTTGTTACCTCCGCAGTGCAGTGACTATTATCTTGGGAAGGCCACCATCTAAGGGCTGGATATCTCAGATGGAGGAACACTGGTACATTTTTAGTCCCGGTCCAGTCAAACTTTTCTTTGGCAATAATTTCTCATTAATTTTTGTTACAAAGTTTCCAGTCATGCAGTTCCTCTGTTTGTTTGATAAGTCTAATAACTCAAAATAATTATAAGGAGGGTCTGACGTTCCGATCCTATATTTGTTGTTGTTGTTGTTGTTGTTGTTGTTGTTGTTGCTGCTGTTGTTGATGTTGTTGTTGCTGCTGCTGCTGTTGTTGTTGTTGTTGTTGTTGTTGTTGTTGTTGTTGTTGTTATTGTTATT
The DNA here is from genome assembly GCA_949987565.1 of Luidia sarsii. Taxonomy (NCBI): domain Eukaryota; kingdom Metazoa; phylum Echinodermata; class Asteroidea; order Paxillosida; family Luidiidae; genus Luidia; species Luidia sarsii. The sequence continues at coordinate 16,172,749 of OX465114.1, read as the reverse complement.
GTTGTTGTTGCTGCTGCTGCTGTTGTTGTTATTGTTGTTGTTGTTGTTGTTGTTGTTGTTGTTGTTGTTGTTGTTGTTGTTGTTGTTGTTGTTGTTGTTGTTGTTGCTGCTGCTTTGAACTGGTCCATTTATTTGACTTTCAAAAAGGAACTGCAACGATCGAAACGCCAGGGCGTCTAATTTCTAAAGTTTTAAATTTCATAATCACGATTGCCCACTTATTTAAGATGAGGGCATCAAAAATGATTAAGATGATTGACAAAACAAAAAGGAAACCGTCATGTTTTTTTTTATAATATTTCTTACAATTCTTTATTCAATATATTTACAACAAAATACATTGCATCTTTTTCGTCAGTGGTCTAAAATAAGGCTCTAAAAAAGTCACTCTCTGTTCGTTCTCAGAAAAATGTACGGCACATGAATTCCATTTTCCACTGGTAGTTTCCCCATGAAACTTTTACTGAAAACGATGGAAAAATAGTAAGAATACGTAGCAAGAGTCACCCCAGTATCATCTACAAAGTATGCGCTTCATTTTTTTTAATTCAAACGAATATAAAACCTAATAATAATTATTCAAATGTATAAAAAGCTACAAGAATTGCAATTTTCGGTAAATCATTTGAAAATATTTGAGAACGTGCCCGGAATGTTCAAAATCATGAATGGTCAGAATTATCATATCTAGAAGTTGAAAATGATTGCAACCAAAATCCTTTTATGAAAACATAATAGTATTATTTAGAAAATATAACGGCTTGCAAAATATTTTGTAGCCGTGTGTTCATTTCGCGACAAACAATCCAATGTTTTCTCGCTTTTTGAGTACCGTGCTGAGTGGCTCATCCGATCCAAAACGAAAGATTTAGAAAATATTGTGTACAACTTTTAACATGCCAGCGACCCTATTATGTACAAAAGTAGTCGATTATAGTCATAACGAAAGCGGCAAAATCGAAATGAATATTTACAGATCGCACTTCATCAGAGAGCTACACAGTTGCTTGATAGTCGAAATTCAGTCACCCCCAACAAATAATGGCATCGCTTGCTGAGTTGGGTAGTACTCCATCCACGGCCGGATGCAATAGATTTGAAGCTGCCCAGATTCCGGACAGTCTTCTTCGACAACTCTTCAGTCACAGTCCTCTAGTTTTCTTCGCCGGTTTTCCAGAGGTTATTTTGGTGTATTACTAACTAGGTAGCTCCGAATAGTGATCATTCCAGGGACCTGTGGAGGGATAACCTCCCCGTTATTTAAATATATTTGGTAAATAATCGTTGGGGAGCAACGGCTAAACTCCTACATTACACCAATTTGAAAATCATCGGGCAATTCTAAACATCGTTTCGACAAAATGACAGTCAAAAAGAACTGGTAACATTAATACAATCCCATGTGTTGTATTGCGCTGGTTCGAATCAATCCTACTTCTCAAGACATTCCTGTCAAACAAAATAAAGGAAAATCTACCTTCGAACTTTTAAACAGTTTTGAAGAAAAAAAAGTCAATTTATGAGATAACAGCCGGCCAAAATCATGGGCCTTCTTTCAAACCATTTCACGGTCCAGCAACTGTGGTATTTTTGCTCCAATGTCTTTAGAGTTTATCGTCAGCGTTCATTTGGTGGCCGTGGGTCGAATCAGTCCTACTGCCCAAGACATTCCTGCCAAACAAAGAAAGCCTAACTGGGAACTTTTCATTAAACAAGAAAAAGGCAAATTCTGATAAAACAAGAACAAAATCACGGGCCTTCTTTCAAACCATTTCAAGATCCAGCAACTGTGTTTTTTTGTTTCGTTCCAATGTCTTTAGAGTTTATCTTCATTTGGTGGCCGTGGGTCGAATCAGTTCCGCGGCGGAGAAGCCGGACAAGACGGTCGGGTGGTGGGCATGGTGAGGGTGATGGGGGTGGTGGTGGTGGTGGGCAGACGACGGCGGACTGCCGGGCCCAGAACCGCCACCGGCGTTGGTACCGTTGGAGCTGACCTTGCACTGCAGGCACGAGCAAGGGATGGACCAGCAGCCGGCGGCGTAGAGGCCGAGCGTCGAGGCGGCGGTGGTGGGCGCGGGGCCCGGGAGCTGAAGCTCGGCGCCTCCAGCCGAGCCCGAGCCCGAGCCCGAGCCCGCAGTCGACCCGGTGAAGTTCCGGAAGGCTCCGGTGGACGAGGGAGTCGGAGCCGGGGGCGGGGAGATGGGGACTTTCTCCGGCCGGGGCGCCGCCGCTGGGGACGACGAGACGACGGCCGCGGTGGAGCAGAGCGGAGTCGAGCCCAGGAGGAGAGGCTTGGGCACCGGCAGCTGGGGAGCGTGGAGGAGCGGGGAGGAGGACGGAGGCGGTGGGGCGCCGGCCGGGTAGTAGGCTGGCCTCGCCTGGTGGTGATGGTGGTGGTGATGCTGTTGGGGGTGCTGCGGTTGCTGGTGGTGCTGCTGCTGCTGCTGGTGACGGTGGTGGTGGTGATGGGACGGAGTCACCGAGGCCGTCTGGCCGGTCTGCTGGAGCGGTGCCTGGTACACCTCGCCCAGCATCCGCCGCATGTCCTCCACGCTGCTGGACAGCATCAGGATGTAGTTCTTGGCCAGGAGTAGGGTGGCGATCTTGGAGAGCTTGCGGACGGAGGGACCGTGGGCGTAGGGCATGACCTCGCGGAGGCCGTCCAGGGCCGTGTTCAGGTCGTGCATGCGCTTCCGCTCCCGGCTGTTGATCTTGAGCCGGAGGCAGTGCATCTCGTCCTCGCTCAGGAGTTTGGCCGCCATCGGGAGCTTCCGGCCCGCCTTGGCCTGCTGGAGTTGGTGCTGCTGGTGATGGTGGTGGTCGAGGTGGTGGTGATGATACGGGCTGCTGCTGCTGCTGCTGCTGTTGTCGAGGAGGTGACGGAACTCGCGGTTGGCCTGGGCGACATCCGACCGCATCAGCTCGGCGGTCTTCTCGACGCCGATGTCGGCGGCGGCGGCGGCGCAGTCCCACCGAGTCTCCCCGACGACGGTCGGCGGGCCGCGCGCCGGAGAGCCCGGGCCGGGCAGGAGCGGCCGCGCCGGACCGTCCGAGTGACCGCCGGCCGCGTTGCCGGCGGTCTCCGGAGGAGGCCGCCTGAGAGGAGCCGAGGAGGAGGAGGAGGAGGAGGAAGAAGAGGAGTCCACCGACATGGCGTCGTCGCCGCTGAACTCGGCCCCGGAGTCCGAGCCGGACGGCGAGCAGCCGGGCGCAGCCTGGCCCATCACGGGGAAGCCGCTCCTCTTGACGGCGGCGGTCATCGCCCGCAGCCCGCTCGGCGACATGACACCGCCGGCGTCTTCGCTGGCGCCGGTCACGGCGGCAACGGAAACGGTGGCGGTGGTGGTGGTGGTGTTAGTGTTAGCCAAGAGCATGACGGCCTGGCTCTCTGTATACTCGTCTCGCTTCCGTCCGAAGTTTCCGGCAGCAAATACGAAAGAGAGAGAGAGTGGGAGAGAGAGGGACTCCTGAGAGATTGTTCGAGCACGGGACGTCTCTCTGAGCGTCGAATGTTTGAAAGGTTGTCAGTCGCTTCCGCCGGACGCGGCTCCTTAAATATCCTCCTATTGTGTGTGTGTGGGAGTGCGGCGCACGACGTCGGACCGTATCCATGCACCGTCAGACGGGTCCCACAACTCCAAACAACTCCAAACCAACCGTGCACCGGACCCCTCCTCTGTAATTTTAGTCATCCAAGATATCACGGGATGGGCGGGCGGGTGGGTGGGTGGGTTTTAGGCGAGGGGGCGGAGACTGGAGACGCGGTGTTCCGCTCGCTGCGTCTGTTCCCCGTCCGGTCGGTGGTTCTGGGCCACCCGTCAACCCCCCCCCCCCCTCCCCCCTCCTCCCCACCGATGATCCGGCCAATCAGAGGGCGGCTGATGGCACGCGACTAGGGGCCGCCCACCGCCACGCGCGGGGCTGTATAAGCGTCCATGCGATTGGCCGAAACTTTTTTTTTTTTCAATGGAAGCTCAATATCCACGCTGCTAGGCCACGTGCGACGCCGCGGTGTGTTGTCGGCGTGCGTCCAAGCCTCTAATAATCGCCGTCATTAGCGCTGCTGTCAGTGTAGGACGGCGCTGGGAGAGGGGAGACGCTTCGTGCGATCAAGGAGACCCGTAGACTCAGGGAGAGAGAGAGAGAGAGGGAGGAGGGGAGGGGAGGGGAGGGATGAAAAGAACGAACACAAAATGCAACAGCGGTTCACTGGTAGACATATGGCGGGTTGACACACCGAAGTGTGCACGGGGAGGTTTGCCCAGTTCGCCTCGCTGGTAGTTCACCGCACGTGACCCCCCCCCACAAACTAAAAAAAATGTAAGACCTTGGATATCAGACGGCAGTTTCATGTCGACTTTTACCGCGTCAAATCTTTCCAGTCTCTCCCCCTCTTTCTCCCTTCGCTGTCTGTGTCTCTGCCTCTCTCTCCTCCCTCTTCCCATCTCTGTCTCTCCCTCTCCTCCTCTCTCTCTCTCCCTTTCTCTTTCTCTCTGTCTGTTTGTCTCTCCCAGTACCTCTCTGTCTCTCTCTCTTCTTTTTCCCTCTCTTATAGGCTCTCACCCTCTTTCTCCCCCATCTCTCTGTCTGTCTATCTGCCTCTCTCTCCCGCTCTTCCACTCTCTGTCTCTCCTCTGTCCCCTCTCTGTCTGCCCCTCTCTCCCGTTCTCTCTCTGTCTGGTTGTCTCCCCCGTACCTCTCTGTCTTGCTCCCCCGTCTCGCTCCCTCTCTTAGTCTCTCACCCTGTTTCTCATCTCTCTTTCCTTCTGTCTCTCCCCTCTCTCTCCCTTTCTCTCCCTTCCAGCCCCCTCTCTCTCTCTCTCCTCTCTCCCTTTCCCTCTCTGTCCGTGTGTCTCACCCGTACCTCTCTGTCTCTCTCCTCTCTCCCTTTTTAGTCTCTCTGTCTCTGCCCCTCTATCCCCTCTCTTAATTTTTCGCACTCTCTCTGCCTTCCTCTCCCCTCTCTCTGTATCTCTCTCTCCCTTTCTCTATCTCCCTCTGTTAGTCTCTCACCATCTTTCCCCTCTCTGTCTGTCTCTCTGTCGCTCTCTCCTCTCTCTTTCCCCTCCATCTCTCCTCTGCCCCCTCTCTCCCCACCTCATCCATCTCACTCTCTCTCTCTCTCTCTCTCTCCCTCTCCTAGTCTCTCACTCTCTTTCCCCCTCTCTGTCTGTCTCCCTCTTCCCCTCTCTGTCTCCCCACCTCCTTCATCTCGCTCTCGCTCGCTCTCTCCTAGTCTCTCACTCTCTTTCCCCCTCTCTGTCTGTCTCCCTCTTCCCCTCTCTGTCTCCCCACCTCCTCCATCTCGCTCTCTCTCTCCTAGTCTCTCACTCTCTTTCTCCCCCTCTCCCTGTCTGTCTCCCTCTTCCCCTCTCTGTATCCCCACCTCCTCCATCTCGCTCTCTCTCTCTCCCTCTCCTAGTTTCTCACTCCCTTTCTCTCCCTCTCTCTATCTGTCTCCCTCTTCCCCTCTCTGTCTCCCCACCTCCTCCATCTCGCTCTCTCTCTCTCCCTCTCCTAGTCTCTCACTCCCTTTCTCCCCCTCTCCATGTCTGTCTCCCTCTTCCCCTCTCTGTCTCCCCACCTCCTCCATCTCGCTCTCTCTCTCTTTCTCTCTCTCCCGCCAAAGAAAAAACGGGTCGGTCGTCGGAGATTGACACAAGTGTGCAAACACTACACGGCATGGACCGCGCGCCAAGTCGTCACAAGACTGTAAACCCGTGCACACCCCCCAAACTCCCCAAACTCCCCATCCGTTTACAAGCGGCACAATGGTCAGAAGGGCGGCTTGCCGGTAATGCGTTTTTAATCAGGGGGCGGCGCGCATATTACACTTAGCTTTGCTGCGCTTTGTCGGAGTGCGTGCGCGCTGATGTGGGGGCCCCCTTTTTTTTCCACAGCTTTCTTGCTTTCCCTAACTAAGCTGAAAAACACGGGGGTTTTTGTCTCTCTGTCGAAGTTGAAGCTTCAAAGCCCCTACACAACATTGGTCGAGGTCAAAGAATAGCATCCATAAGTTGTCTGATCCAATATATGCATGAAATAGCACACCTGTGAACATTTCAGCTAAGTCCGCCAACCGAGTCTCGAGGAAATCGTGAAAACCGCTTCATTTGTTTCGCGAAAATGCAGCATTCAACGCCGTACTGTTCTGAAAAATAGTTTAGATCTCTTGAAACGTAAATGATTTCTTTTACTCTTTTCTCCCAAAATACAACATTTTAGGCAGAAATACTTTCAGTGAGAGGTTTCTGCTATAACCATCTACAAACAGTTTCATGTAAATCTGTGAACATTTCTGTTTTTCGATCTTACCAATGTTGTGTAGGGGCTTTAAAGGCCCAATACAACATTAGGAAGATCGGAAAACATCCATGTCCACAGATTTCCTTCTGATTTACACAGTTTGTAGATGGTCATGATAGAATCCTCATGTTGAAATCTTACGGTCTGCGATGCTGTACTTCTTGAGAAATATTCACTCAAATATCGACAAATAGTTTATTACTCGCGATTATATAATAAACTATTTCTTATACTACAGAACGGTGCGAAAACCGTGACGTGTTTTTTTTTTTGCCTTTTTCTACTTCCTCAGATTACCATTTGAGCTAAAACCTTCGCGGGATTTCTTTTTTTGGGAAGGTTTAATGGCTTAACACACAAACTGTGGCAATCTTTTGACCTTCAACAGTGTTGTATAGGGCCTTTAAGGGTGTTTTTGGTCGTTGTTTTCGAGACGGACTGCAAATCTTCAAAATCGAAGCCACTGGTCTCCCGTTTCCACTTTAAAAGTGGTGTCAGAATCGGGACACTCGATGGAGACACAGTGCAGCAGTTGGGCTTCACCTTCGCCTTCGCCTTCGCCTCCTCGCCTTCGCCTTCGCCTTCGCCTTCGCCTTCGCCTTTGCCTTCGCCTTCGCCTTCGCCTTCGCCTTTGCCTTCGCCTTCGCCTTCGCCTCTGCCTCTGCCTCTGCCTCTGCCTCTGCCTCTGCCTCTGCCTCTGCCTCTGCCTCTGCCTCTGCCTTTGCCTCTGCCTTCGCCTTCGCCTTCGCCTTCGCCTTCGCTTTCACCTTTGCCTTCGCCTTCGCCTTTGCCTTCGCCTTCGCCTTCGTCTTCGTCTTCGTCTTCGTCTTCATCGTCATCTTCTTCTGCATCTTCTTCGTCTTCTCCTTCTCCTACTCCTCCTTCTTCTTCTGCCCTTCCTGCTCCATCATGCGTGAGTTTTTTCATCAACCGCCATCGAACACAGGACTGTAACCGCGAGATCCCTGATCCAATCTTGGAACATAAAGGGAACCGCCGCGCAACGACGCTGATCAATTAATCCGCGCTTTCACCGGCATTAAACGGCAATCTGTTCTCCTCCCCACCTCCCTCTTGTCCTTTCCCCTCTCGCCTTGACCGTTCCCGTCCCCCCAACGCCTCAAACTCGCTTCTAATTACGGCTAAGTGTTCATTTTCCGCGCAGGAGGCCCCAGTAAGACACCAGCCCGGCGCTAATTTCATTCCCATCTCGCAGTGATTATAGGGCGTTAAATCTCTATTAGTCTAACAGGATCTTGTCTTTCGCACCCATTATGGACCAGTAGTGTGCCTTTCCCCCCGTTAATACCAATTTGCCAATTTCATGGATGCCTTGCAAACACTTTCCTCGAGACGCCGAAAAAACAACCAAACCCAAAACAAAACCGAAACGACAAAAAAAAATATTACAAACAAGACAAACTAAACCAAAACTTCAAGAAGAGGTGTGGTTAAGAGTGGGTTCAAACTATGAACAAAGAAAGGATGAAACTAATGCAAGGATGTTGAAATCTGGACTTAAAGCCCTTACACAACATTGGTAAGATCGAAAAACAGACATGTTCACATATTTACATGAAACTTATACAGTTTGAAGATGGTTACAGTAGAAACCTCTCACTGAAATATTTCTGCCTAAAATAATTTATTGTATTTTGGGAGAAATGAGTAAAAGAAATAGTTTACGTCTCACCGAGATCTAAAATTATTTTTCGGAACAGTACGGCGTTGAATGCTGCATTTTCGCGAAACAAATGAAGCGGTTTTCACGATTTTGTCGAGACTCGGTTGGCGGATTGAGCTGAAATTTTCACAGGTGCGCTATTTCATGTATATGTTGGATCAGACGACGTATGGACGCTATTCTTTGACCTCGACCAATGTTGTGTAGGGGCTTTTAAGCTTCAACTTCGACAGAGAGACAAAAAAACCCGTGTTTTCAGCTTAGTAGGGGTAAGCAAGAAAGCTGTGGAAAAAAGGGGCCCCCACATCAGCGCAGTTCAGAACAGATCTAAAACCAAATTTAAGGGCTCGGATGTCTCGATCGAGGGCAGAAGTACAGTACAGTACAGTTTAGGTCCTCATTTTGAAGCTTTAGGCTTCATATGAGTCAGGACTCCTAGGTAGGAGCCTGGTGAAACCAGTCTTCGACTGTGTTTCTCTTTTAATCTGCTCAATAGAAAGATCACCCAGTAGTCCTGAGATACCTATCCAGGGATCTCGATAGCATGGGACTCTAGGGATAAAAAAAAAGAAGGACATCGAGAAAAGTCCTACTGGGATGGATCGGAACGTCAAGCCCTCTGAATGTTTTAAAGAAAACCCAAAAAATATGTTTACGGTCACGAGCAATTAAAAACCCCGACTGCGGATACGAAGCATATGGGACTGGATGTAAGGACGTGTGTCCGACAACTGGGCCGCGTCGTAGAGATTAATCCGCACTTTGAAAAGGAGAACGAAAAATGGTCAACGGTCCCGCAGCAACAAAGGACACGTTGTTGACGGATTGCAATTGCGAACGGTTCGTATCAATACATTTTCCGGAGTCGAGAGTTGTAAACACGACAGGGAACCTGTCCTGGTCAAATTATTTCCTCTAGGAAAAAAAAACGACCATTAAAAAGAAAATTGCATACAATGCCGCGGCGTTAATCGCCTGACCGAATGACGATAACAAACAGACTGCAATTTGTGGAGGAACAAAGATGGAGAGTCGAGTTGTTGTGCATTGGGCCGCTCCTGTCAAAAACATCGCACCGGCCGGGATGACCCCCTAGCGCGCACAGCCACCGTTTCCCGCCCGTGTTTTTGGCTCCGAATCTCCCCCCACCGTCCACAGTCTGTGCGCTTCCCGGTCTCCCGATCGACACCATAAGCTCGGTCGCGTGCGGGCGGGCCACGTGCGGAGGCCCGGTGCGTCTCTGTCACCTAGTCGCCGCGTGCTTGCCCCGTCGACTTTCTCTCGCTCTTCCCCCTCTTTCCCCTCACGGCCTCACCCTCTCTCTATCTACCCCCTCTCTTTTTCTTCCTATCGTTCTCCCCTCCCCTCTCCCCTACCCATATATCTCCCTCTCTTTTCAAATCCCCTCTATAATATCTTCCCCCATTTCCGTCCCTTTGTCTCTGCCTCTCTGTCTCTTTCTGCCTCCATCTGATCTTTCCTTCTCCCCCTCCTTCCATCCCAACTACCTCCCTCTCACTTCCTCCCTCTCCCCTCCCTCCCTATCTCTCTCCCTCCCTCCCTATCTCTCCCCCTCTCTCCCCCTCCGCCCTCTCTCTCCCTACCTCTCGCTCCCCTCCACCCTCTCTCTCCTCTCCTGCTCTCCTCTCCCCTCTCACTCCCCCCCCCTCTCTCTCCCTCTCTCTCCCCCATCTCTTTCCGCCCTCTCCCTCTGCCCCCCTCTCTCTACCCCTCTGCCTCTGCCTCCCCCTCTGCCCTCCCCTCACTCTCACTCCCCGTCTCTCTCTATCCCCGTGTCCCCAACCCCCCTGGAGACTTTCGGGTTGAAGGGGGTGAGGCGGTGAGGAGGTGGGGGGGGGGGGGGGTAGAAAAACCGGCACAGACGGCAGGCTCCTGTCTTCTGTCGGCGTGAGTTTGGCAAGCCGGCCACCGACTGACGAGCGGACAGTCTGAACAAACAGGCGACCAATCTTTTTTTCCCCTTCTTCTTCCAAAAAGTGATTAATAAATCCCACCTCCCACTGGCACCCCACGTACCTTCCCCTCAACCCCCCCCCCAAAAAAAAGGAAGAAAATCTGTTCAAAATCTTTCTCGGTGAAAAAAAAAACGGGCAGGGATTACCAAGGCTAGACTTTTAATATGATGTTTATTAGTGTATTTGGTTAATTGTTTACCTTGGCATATACGTTTACCGCAGGCGTTGGGCCTCTTGGTATCACGGGAGAGTGTGCACGCAGGCACCTTTTGGGGGGAAAAAAGGATTGGAGATTGAAAGAAAGTTTGATTTAGTAGTAAATAGACAAACAAATCGGCTCGAAACTTTGGGTTGATTGATGGATGGGGTGGGTGGGTGGAAAGATGGATGGATAGGGTTGGGTTGATGGAGGGTGAAATTCTCCGTGATCCGTAAGATCAAACAATGAATCAAAATGATGCAAAGAATGATGCAAGTTTCGTTGATATACGTGTAATGTACATGTACATGTGTACATGTGCACATGTACATGTACATGCACATGTACAGTGTACAATGTACACACTGTACTTACATGTACGTGTACAGTACATGTACATGTACAGTACAGTACATTGCATAATGTAGAAGGACATGTACGGTACATACATTATGTACAAATGTACACGTACATGTACATGTAGATGTACGTGGTGCAATGAAAGGCCTTGGTACATGTGCATGTACATGTGCGTGCACATGTACCTGTTTACATGTTTTGTAGGTGTAAAGCCGTGTAGTAATTCATTGGCTACGACTTCGGTTTATACAGGAGCCTACGGAAGCCATCGGCTAGTGGCTACAACAATCCCCAAAGAAGTATGTGTTGTTTCCGGCCGTAGCCAATTTACAGGTATTATGTCCATGTCCATGCACATGTACATGTACATGTGCATGTACATGTGCATGAGCATGTGCATGTGCATGTACATGTACATGTGCATGTGCATGTGCATAGGTTGAGAGAGATATATGTTGAGAACGACGTTGACAAAGCCTTCTCTACCCAATGTATTTACGCATCAAGTAAACCCGGAAGCTCTGTGTACGAGGTTCAACCTGGTTGACAGGGTCGTCTGCATGTGTTTACGTTGAGTCAATGTGTGGAAACGTTCCAATATGCCGATTTCATGTCGTCTCTGCGATGGATCTGCCATTCTGAAACGACCCAAAACGGTAACATATTGTTGATAATATTACTGAATATACATCGATCACAAACCTGAGTGATTTTGTTGGGAACAACTCCGAATTACATCGTAATGTTTGTACACGTACTGTATGAGAAACCGTGCACAGTAATAAACGGTAGGGGATCTATTCCCGACACATTCAGTTTTTAACCTTTCTGTTGACTCAAATATAACTTCTTGATTGTTGACGAATCCACACAAAAATCACATACTATTCGAAAGAAGACTCTTGTTAAATACGCCAATTCTTATTTTTTGTCTGGGTGTCTTGCTCATTTCCCCCCGTTTTTGTTATTTGAGTCATACATGTAAGTGTCTGTAGTGTAACTAAGAGTAAGAGTAAGAGTAAGACTAGTTGTTCTTGTAAGTTGTATCATGTTGTTGTACTGTTCTGTAAAAAAGTGTAAGTTGTAACAATCATCAATGTGAATGTTATTGTAACTCAAGTTAATGTACTGTAACTTCAGTGACTAGTGAGTAGTGTAACTATGTTAAGTACTGTTACTTCACTTCAGTAACACTGTTGTAATGTTAGTGTCACGTTAGTCCGAGTAACTTGGACCCTTACAATCGCCCTTTTTAAAAGATTTAAAAAGGGCGATTGTAAGGGTCCAAGTTACTCGGACTAGTGTCACATAATAATCAGATTTTCCAAAAATGTCAAACACTTTGCCAAACAGTATTGGCTCGCCATTGAAAAACCGAACATCCATACGTACAGTACATGTACACTGTACCACTTCCAGTTGGATAAGGAACGAGTAGTGAGCGGATGGTTGTAGTGGCTTATACTAGTCCTTTATACAAGTTATAGTTATACCATGACTGTTGCTAGGGTGAATTATGGGCGCCTACTCCTATTCCTAAGCCTGGGCTGCAAACAAAGCCGTAGCCATATCCATAGCCATATGTGAGTTAACTGAGAGCAAAGGTTCACGTGTTGCAGTTCTACCTCAGACCTAGCCTTGTCAAAGGCGGTCTCTCCGGTACATACAGTACGGCTCTGGGCAGAGATGCGGGCCAGACGCACGCAAACCGCGGCACAACGGCACTATACCACGCCGGGTGCAAGCTGTACACGGCTCACAGACCGCGCCACTGCCATCCCACACACAATGGTGTGTGCGTACTTAGCGTACGAGCCTGTACGCAGTCACCTTCAAGTAAATTATGGACCATGACAAGATGCGCACACGACATAAGTTACGGGCGGGGTATGGTGCACAGCGTGCGTAAGCTATATGAGCGGATCAATGGGGCTGCATTTCGCAGTGATGTTGCGCAAAGCACCTCACTATTTCTGAAGGCTGAAGGCTGGATTTTGATTTGTAAATCGGCAACCAACGACTTGGTCAAGGCTAACTCAGACAAGGCTGACTTGGCTGACTAAATAATAATCACTGCCAACACACCTTAGAACCGGTGCTACCCTCAACACTCCACAGTCAACACACTGTCAACAATATCCCAAATTCTTTAGGCTATTAGTAAAAAACAAACAGGTTTCTCGTCAGCTTCCTTTTGAGGGCTGCCTGGACTTTTTCATGATTTTTTTTTCATTTTTGAAAAATGCAGTAAAAAACACTGAAAAAGCAATAGGGCCTAGTACAACACTGAATGACACTGTAAATACATGTACCCGGTATGTTAATTTATCTTGTACAACTTGTCTTTCAATTTCATTTTTAAAAAGTGTCTGAACAGTGGAAACACTTTGAATTTTTGACATTTTGAAATGCCGGCCATCTTGAAAACTAAAAATAGGATAAATAGGTTTGCGGAGACACCATGTAAATTCTCTTTTGTGTGGTTCTGAAAAGAACTTTTCAGAACCACACTTACTCACAAAAGAGAATTTACATGGTGTCTCCGCAAACGTATTTATCCTGATATTCTCACCATGCAAACCTTCAAATCTCAATTAAACTAAAAATAAACAAATAAAAAAAACCCTCTTACTTCTTCTTTTCAAAAACCCGGATGATAATTATTTTTAACTTTTTTTTTGTTAGTTGACTTTTTTTGATGGCTCCCATCATTTTTTAAGTCTTGGATAGCACAGATGGTAAGAGCGCTGGTGTGCAAAACCAGAGGTCTCTGGTTCCAGTCATGACCAGTTCAGTCAAAGTTTTCCTTGCCATTTTTCAAAATGTTCTAGAGTATAAGAGTAAATATGAAATATAACGGTTTCTGTGCATCGCTCATCGCCTTGCGACTAATCGTAAGTTACGATGAGTCTGATGAAATCGACCACGGGAATTTTACATACAGTTTTGAGACAAACAGGACCCACAGTCTCTAGTATTGTGTGTGAGCTGCAGAAGTAGATAACACGTACTTTAACATGATTAAGCATAATCGTTGTTGCTGGAAGTACACGTAAGTTCCACTGCCACTGCCCCTGGCTCCCATTTTTGTTTAGCCGTGTCCACACATGCCTTTTGTGGGTGAAGGTTTTAGCAAGACAATGGTAAACATCATGGTAAACAACATGGCCTCAACATCCAGCTGCCGATTTCACGAAACTTCAAATGTTGCATGTGCAACATTTTGTTGCATAACTTACGCAACATTTTGTTGCATAACTTACGCAACATTTTGTTGCCTTTTATAAATAGTGCTGAAAAGAGTCATTGTGGCACAAAATTACTTACTTTTTTGAAATCAGCTACAGGAGGGGAATGATAAAGTCCTTGCTTGTTCACATGTAATCCCTCTTTTGTGTTCACTCCCCTCTCTTTCACCCTTTCTCTTTGATGTTCCCCCCTTTCCACGACCTAATCCCTACCCCAACCCCTGCCCTTCCCTCTGCCCTCACCCTACCTGCTTCCCCCTTTGTCCTCTGTCTGTCATCCTCGTCCCTGTTACTCTCCCCGTCCTATTTGTTTTGTCCCTGTCATTCTGCCAAGTTGACAAAGGTCCTGCTAGGATTGAAACGTTGGGCCCTCCAAATTTTGATATTCGCCTGCTGGTAAATTTAGTCAGTAAGCAGTTTGCACCATTTTTGCATATTACTTGACATGATGGTAAAAGGAAATAGTATGGTCAAATGTAATCACTGTCCGCACTTGGACTTTAGACGTGGGAAAATTTTTGCCTAGACTGTGGTAGAAGTAACCGAGCTGGCAGTATAATGATGCAAAACAATTGATGCAAAACGCATGCTCGGTGGCCTGTGCAGCATGATCCCAACTTATTGTCTCGGTAAAAGTGACCAGGCAACATTTCCTGGGCAGCAGTTGGCCGGTAAAAGTAACCGCTGGACTCGGTGTGGAAAAAGTAACTGAGAGGAAAACTTCCCAGGCTGTCCGCACTGAACTTAAAATGGGAAAAGTTCCCATCGTCTCGGTAAGTTTTACCAAAAGAAAGTCCAGTGCGGACAGGGCTTTAAGGCTGAAGTTTTGTCCTAAGTTTTGTCGTGCCTTCGTGACGCACCAGCCCAAATATCGAGCCGCAATTCAAATCCATCCCTGTTTGTTCCCTCGAAAAAACCCAAGAATAAGCAAAACAGACACTCCCTACCCCCTCCCCATGCTTCTCAAGTCGTGTCAATCCATTTGTTGCTGGCTTGTCGGGCTTCGCTTCTTTCTTTTTTTTCCCGCTGCGGGACTTCTGTTATCAGCCGCACGTAATTAACGTGTTAAGTAGGAAGCAGGTGGAATGCTGGGGCTGGCCATTGTGCGTCTAATTCCCCAGCGCTTAGCCTAATAGCATTACCGATGGCCTAATTGTAATAGCCAGTAATCAGGGAAGTAGACCTGGGCTGATTGACAAAGGGGCGGTAGGGACGAGAACGCACCGCGCGTGTGCTGCAACACTGACTCTGTCTCGTGTTGGCAGATTTTTCGAGGGCTCAAAATTTCATGGCAAGTCTGATACCATTTAAAAAACATCCTGATGAGTAAGTAATTTGTAATATTTTGGAATGTCCGGAAATTGGGCACTTTGCAAAATGGTGTACCCTCCCTTTAAGAGACACCATAATTATGATGAATGGCTGGCCAAAAACACGACCAGCACCTCCCCCTCTGCCTGGCAAGTACAGCAAGGAAAGTCAAAGGCAGAGGCAGAGGCAGAGGCAGTGGCAGAGGCAGAGGCAGTGGCAGAGGCAGAGGCAGAGGCAGAGGCAGAGGCAGAGGCAGAGGCAGATGCAGGGGCAGAGGCAGAGGCAGAGGCAGAGGCAGAGGCATGGAAGGCAGGGACAGGGGCAGAGGTAGAGGCAGGGGCAGAGGCAGGGGCAGAGGCAGAGGCAGAGGCAGAGGCAGGGAAGGCAGGGGCAGGGAAGGCAGGGGCAGGGAAGGCAGAGGCAGAGGCAGAGGCAGAGGCAGAGGCAGAGGCAGAGGCAGGGAAGGCAGGGGCAGAGGCAGAGGCAGAGGCAGAGGCAGAGGCAGGGAAGGCAGGGGCAGAGGGAGAGGCAGAGGCAGAGGCTGGGAAGGCAGGGGCAGGGAAGGCAGGGGCAGGGAAGGCAGGGGCAGAGGCAGAGGCAGAGGCAGAGGCAGGGGCAGAGGCAGAGGCAGGGAAGGCAGGGGCAGGGAAGGCAGGGGCAGAGGCAGGGGCAGAGGCAGAGGCAGAGGCAGAGGCAGAGGCAGGGAAGGCAAGGCAAGGGCAGAGGCATAGGCAGAGGCAGGGAAGGCAGTGTGCAACTGCCTAACAAGAATCTAACAATTATTCTGGCACGCACACAATGTGGGCGTGCACACAGCCGCAGTCCCGCACACGTGCCAGGCAGTGTATGCCCACCCTTCACAGCCAAATCAACCTCTGGCCAGTAATTGAACAGTCTACATGTACACAGACACAGGAATCAAGCACTCTCTCTCTCTCTCTCTCTAAAAAAAAAAAACCCACCCAAACAACTCCCCAAAAAGGAGGTTTTGTTGTCTTCTGCTTTTGAGATCCATTTTTTTTTCCATTGGCAAGTGGGGGGAACTGTTCGAGAGGTTTGACTCTCTCTCTGCTGCATCTGAGAAAACTCCGGGGCCTCAATTTACTGGGGCACCTGCTCGCATATTTACCAACATCTGTTCAGCTAATTTGGGCAGCCCTTTGAAGGCATGCTACATAGACGATCTACAGCTCCCTGAGTCAATGTCCACGGCCTCCCCACCCACCCCCCCTCTCTCTCTCTCTCGCTCTCTCTCTCCTCCCTCTCTCTCTCTCCCTCCCTCCCTCCCTCCCTCCCTCCCTCCCTTCTTCCCTCCCTCCCTCCCTCCCTCCTTCCCTCCCTCCCCCTCCCTCCCTCTCTCCCTCCCTCCCCCCTCTCTCCCTCCCTCCTCGTCTCTCCTCCCTTCTCCCTCCCTTTCTGCCTCTCTCTTCTCCCCCTTCCTCCCTCTCTGCCTCCTGCTCTCTCACCCTCACTCCCTGCCTCCCTCTCTCCCTCTCTCCCTCCCTCCTCCCTGCCTCCCTCCCTGCTTCTCTCTTCTCCCCCTCACTCCCTGTCTCCCTGCCTCCCGCTCTCTCACCCTCACTCCCTCTCTCCCTCTCTCCCTCTCTCCCTGCCTCCCTCCCTGCCTCTCTCTTCTCCCCCCTCACTCCCTGACTCCCTGCCTCCCCCTCTCTCACCCTCACTCCCTGCCTCCCTCTCTCCTCCCTCCTCCCTGCCTCCCTCCCTGCCTCCTTCCGCCTTCGTCCCATTCCCTTCCCGATGGAACAGGGTTTTGACTTGACTATTAAATTCCCATTAATTTAATTTGCCCTGGGCCCTTGAATCTCAATCACCCAGGTCTTCTCTTTTGTTAAAATCTGAGGGGGGGGGAGGAGGGAGAGAGAGAGAGGGAGAGAGAGAGGGGGAGAGAGAGGAGAGAGAGAGGGTGGGGAGGTGCCTTGTGTGTGGTGTGCAAAGAGGGTACATGTAATTGTTGATGGTGAGGAAGGGAGGCAGAATGAGCCATTGGTGATAGCATTGGATAGATGAAGGAGGACAGGAAGAGGGAAGGGAAGGGATTTACGCTTTCCCGGTATGTGGCACTTTTACCGACTTGCTCTGAATGCATTGGACTTACCGTCTTCGGGAAAAGCGTCTGCCCTGCCTGCCTGCCCTGCCCTGCCTGCCCTGCTTGCCCTGCCTGCCCTGGCTGCCTCCCTGCCCTACCTGCCTGCATGCCTGCCTGCCTGCCTGCCTGCCCTGCCTGCCTGCCTGCCCTGCCTGCCCTGGCTGCCCTGCCTGCCTGCCTGCCCTGCCTGCCCTGCCAGCCTGGCTGCCTGGCTGCCTGCCTGCCCTGCCTGCCCTGCCTGCCCTGCCTGCCCTGCCTGCCCTGCCTGCCTGCCCTGCCCTGCCCTGCCCTGCCCTGCCTGCCTGCCCTGCCTGCCCTGCCTGCCCTGCCTGCCTGCCTGCCTGCCTGCCTGCCTGCCCTGCCTGCCTGCCTGCCTGCCTGCCTGCCTGCCTGCTGCCTGCTGCCTGCCCTGCCTGCCTGCCCTGCCTGCCCTGCCTGCCTGCCTGCCCTGCCTGCCCTGCCTGCCCTGCCTGCCCTGCCTGCCCTGCCTGCCTGCCAGCCTTGCTGCCT
>OX465114.1:16027190-16154848 GCA_949987565.1 Luidia sarsii | reverse complement strand
GAGAGGGAGAGAAAGAGAGAGAGGGAGAGAGAGAGGGAGAGAGAGAGAGAGAGGAGAGGGAGAAAGAGACAGAAGAGAGAGAGGAATCATAGGAGAGAGAGAACCCACCTTTAACTTTGTTCTTGCATTGCGACGTGCTCTGCAGCATTAATTTTGTCAAGTCGTAACGTGATGTTTAAGCTTCGCACTTTCATGCCGCTGTTAGTTTGGTAGATTGTAGTCATTCTGGTCTGGCCAATGCATTTTTAAAACAGAGAGAAAAACAAAAACTTTTGAAGACTTGATGAGGAGCGCCATTTTCGCATTGGATTCCGTCTTGGCCTCCAGAAATTGTGGCCGGCCTCCATCGATTTACTCGTGGTTTCGTCTTGTTCCCCGTTTTGCCCGAACAGGGAGATGCCCTCTGCAAGGGCTGCTTCTTCCAGGCCTTTGAGGCAGAGGTCCACCGGACCATCGCGGATGCAGGACTGTTCCGTCGGGGAGAGAGAGTCGCAGTGGGGGCATCGGGCGGCAAAGGTACTGCACCTTAGTGGGACCCTACTTTTTTGGAGGGTTGAGTGTGAGGGGGTAAAGGGGAAGGGGTTAGGTATCTCATTTATTTAGAAAGGTTAGAATTTTTGCTGAACTTTACTGGAAAGGAAATACATTGTACAATGTATATAAACCTGAGGATGTTAGATTGTTTGATCATTAGACCTAAGGACGTTAGAGGACATTAGATCATTTGGTGAAGGTGAAGGGGTCCTTGCAGGACAGCACTGGATTTTTTTTGTTTTTGTTTACCGAGAGATTTCAAAGATGGTGCCACTGCAATCGGCCAGAGTGAATGCTTTCCTTACTTGTGTTTTCTCCTCCCTGTCTGAACCACACCAACCCCCCCCCCCTTGTACTTGTAGATTCCACGGTGTTGGCCTACCTCATGAAACTCCTCAACGAGAGGCATGACTACGGCCTGGATATTGTCCTCCTGTCCGTGGACGAGGGAATCACGGGCTACAGGGATGACTCCCTGGAGGTACAGTACAATGCCTTATGCCCAGTCCAAAACTGTCTTACAAGTTGCAAGATGTGATGAAATGTATCGCAATGGTAGCATTTACATGTATGTGTGATTACAAGCATTATCCACTTGTTAAGTCAATTAAGTCAAATCAAATAATTTAAATTGATTTGATTCAGTTTGATTTTTATCAATTTCGATTTGGTTCAATTTTATATGATTCAATTTTATATGATTCAATTTGATTTGGTTCAATTTTATATGATTCAATTTTATATGATTCAATTTGATTTGGTTCAATTTGATTTTGCTTAATTTGATTTGGTTTAGTTTGATTTGGCTGAATTTTATTCAGTTTGATTTAATTTGAGGTGAACCGATTTTTATTCGGTTTGATTTGATACAATTTGGTTTGATTTAATTTGATTCAAATTTCTTTTCTTCATTTGCTCGATCCATTCTGTTACAGACGGTGAAGAGGAACCAGATGCAGTACGACTTGCCGCTGAAAATTGTCTCGTACGAGGTGAGTCACACCTGGACGAATTGTGGCCCGGTACGGCATAATGAGGATTCTCATCCAAATTGGAGTTTTCAAGATTTTTCCCCACCACTGCAAAGGGTACCCCATTAGCTTTCCTATTTCTGTCCATTGCCGACATCCAAAGTTACAACGCAAGAAATACAAGCCAACGCAAAGTAACGGAAACCACTTTTCGAGAAAAATGGCTTGTAGTTGTAGAATCCTAAGTAATTCTTTGAAGCAGAATTCTCAGTGATATTTTTTCCCTTTATTCGATTTTTCTTTAGTTAAAGCTTCGCAACCTTGGAACTAACTTGGAACTGCAACAACTACATGTACATGTATTTGGCAACACGTGATAAAATAAATACATGTAGACATCTCAAAATTTAGTGGGCCTGAGCTGATGTTTCGATCCTAGCAGGACCTTTCAGAAAGGTCCTGGTAGGATCGAAACGTCAGGCCCACTAAATTTGAAGATTTGCATTTTGGTAATTTTAGTCAGTAAGCAGTTTGCAACATTTTTGTATATATATCACAATTGTTCAATTCGTTCAAAAGTTTCCAATCAGTTATTCCTTTGTTTGTTTGACTCAAAATTTTCAAATTGTTAAAAAGAAATACCACTCAGTTGTCCTTTCCATTGTTTGATTGTTCAAAGTTGAATGATCTTCATTTCCATGTAGTTCTGACAAACAAACAAACATTAAGTATCACTGTGGTTTGGAGACATGCAGACATCTGTTACAAGGACCAAGCAAGAGTGTTGAACTGAGTGCTCTTCTTTTCCGACAACTTGTCGACCCTGTATCCGTATGCAATTAAAAGAGGTTTCATTTTCAGTCGATTCTCTCCCCCTCCCCTCCCCTCCCCAGGAGCTGTATGGTTGGACCATGGACGCCATTGTCAAACAGATTGGGCTGAAGAGCAACTGCACCTTCTGCGGCGTCTTTCGACGCCAGGCGCTGGACCGTGGCGCCCTGCTCGTTCAAGCTGACAAGATTGTCACAGGTACGTGCTCGTCCTAGCGGGACCCACGTTTCGATCCTAGCAGGACATTTCTGAAAGCTGCTTAAGTTTGACGCAGCACAGGGTTTACTTGCAAGAGTTCACTTGGCATACCGTATGTGGCCTGGTACGGCATTATGAGGATTCTCGTCCAAATTTGAGTTTTTGAATTTTTCCCACCACTGCAAAGATTACCTCATTAGCTTTCCAATGATGTCAAAATTATTTCCATACGTTGCCAAAATCCAAAGTTCCGACCCGAGAAACTCGAGGCCACATTCAGTCATGGAAACCACTTTTTGAGAAAAACGGCTCTAAAGTTTGAGGTCATGCACACTGCGCGCCGACGGTGATTGCAGCATACCGTACGCGCAGACACACTTACAAATAACCCTGATTTTTTAATATTTACAGTCATTTGTTGAAAAATTATTTCGGTCAGATGACTTTCTTACACACACCGGTAAGCTTTCCAAAAAAAAAAATAATAATAATAATAATTTTGACGTGCATTTTGATGATACTTTGACTTTCAACATCGTTCATTCGAAAAGGACTTTTGGAGTAGATGCCTCATTATGCCATCTTAGGTCACATACCCCGGTATCTCATCATTCCTATGACATCATTCCTAATGTATGTCATTTGTTCTGAATTTTATGCCTGACAGGTCACAATGCAGACGACATAGCCGAGACTGTCATCATGAACGGTAAGTCATTGAGGGTCTACCCTCCTCGACTTGTGGGTTTTACCCAATCGGGCAAAGCACCGAGTGCTCACTGCTTTGCCCGATTGCCGGCTGAAAAAAAAAATCAAAACCCTCAAGGAATTACATTCTCCTTGACGCAAACATCATTATTGTATCTATGAATGGTGAGATTTGGATCTCAGCTTGACTAGGTGTTAACCAGCATTGATTGTAATTCAGCCCTGAGGCACTGGAGTCCAAAAATTGCATCTTGTGGTTTCCACAAGCCTTGTTCTGACAGACTCTCTGAGTTAATGTATTTGTGTCTAAGCAATGACTGGACTACGTGTAGTTAGGGAAGGTAACCAACTAAAGGCTGGATAGCTCAGATGGGAGAGTGTCGGTACGTTAATCCAGAGGTCTCAGGTTGAAATCCCAGTCCAGTCAAAGTTTTCCTTGCCATTTTTTTTTTTCAATTTGGTCGAAAAGTTTTCCCGGTCATTTTTTTCATCGATTTGTTGAAATGAGTCTGGAATCCGGACTGAGCTACATACATGTTTCCCTTGTTTGTTTTATACGTAGGCAATCTTGCAAATGGCCACTGAAATTGCAATCCTTTCAGACACAAAACAGAGTGGTGTGCTGGAGGGAACCCTTGTTTTTTCACCTATTTTGATGCCGGACAAACTTTTCATTCAGGATGCTTGTTTTAATCGTTAAAACGATTGGTATTTTTGGTATCATTTCATTCTCCCTTTTTTCAACTCCAGTCTTGAGAGGGGACGTGGCACGATTGCAGCGATGCACAGCAATAACAACGGTAAGTGAACTCTCTTCTCCCGTTCCCCCGTAATAGCCAGATTATTTTGTGATTAGTCAAAAGAGATTCTGAAAAAAATATCCAAATAAAGTGATTACTGACTTTGATAACCTGAAAATCTGGCTGAGAAATGTCAGACCCTTCTAAATTTTGGAGAAAAAAAAAAGCACCCACAATTCTGCCGTAGAGAAAAGGTCCAGCTAGGATCGAAAGGTGAGGCCGTCCTAAATTTCGAGAAAAAAAAGAAGAAGCAAGCAAAGCACCGAAGAATAGACATTTATCATTGAGAAAGTTCCTGCTAGTATTGAAATGTCAGGTCCTCACAAATATCTGAGATTTACCGGTACATAGTTTTTTTTTTTTTTTTTTTTTGGGGGGGGGTAGGTCATTCAGCTCAGTAAGCATTTTGCAGTATTTGTGAATCACTTTTTAGACCTCTCACCTTGAAAATGGATTGCACCATAGTTAGGGCCGTACAATCGCCATTTCTGTCCACTGTTGTCTCCTTTGATGCAGGGCGTTGAGGGAGCCCTTCCCAGATGCAAGCCCTTCAAATACACCTACGAGAAAGAGATTGTCATGTAAGTACAAACGAGAAGGAGCGTGGAAAAAAAACTCACCGTGTGCGGTGACTTGAGCAACGTGCCGAGCCCCCCAAATCACAACTGGCCAATGGAAGCGCACGCCCTGTTCACAAGGTTTATAAAAAATCAAACAGGATAGGAGTTGGTCTCACGGCCTCAAGAGGCAGAAATCTCACCTAAAAGTTGACCCCGCACGGTGAGCTAG
The DNA here is from genome assembly GCA_949987565.1 of Luidia sarsii. NCBI lineage: Eukaryota > Metazoa > Echinodermata > Asteroidea > Paxillosida > Luidiidae > Luidia > Luidia sarsii. The sequence goes on along the minus strand of OX465114.1, from coordinate 16,150,017 downwards.
GTGTTGAGCTTAACGACCTCCAGAGATGTTTTGCTCAGCAGATAGGTCTCGTGTGCGGCAGCCTTCAGTCTTAGTGAAATGCACCCCAGGCCCAGGGCCAGTGAAATATTCCCCAGTCATTTGCGTTGGACTTTGATTTACATTAAAGAAGAATGAAACCCAGAGAAAAATGTTGGCTTATCTGATTGGACGTTAAAAACAACCTACAATTACCTATGTGCTACTCACCTACGAGTTTAATAAAGAGGGACAAATCATGGATTTAGGGCTTACACTATCAAGCGTTTCACACACTGTCCTCTCCTATGTCTGTGAACCCTCAAGGTATGCGTACTTCGAGAAGCTGTCTCAAAAGAGTTGCGTTACATGGTGTCACCGTAAACCTTCTTCTTGGTACTTCCACCATTCAAACCTTCAAGTCCTATCAAACATTTCACACACTGTCTTCTCCCGCTGTGTGCCTGCAAACCCTCAAGGTATGCGTACTTCAAGAAGCTGGACTACTTCTCGACCGAGTGCATCTACTCGCCCAACGCCTACAGGGGCCACGCCCGGACCTACCTCAAGGACCTGGAGAAGATCCGCCCCTCCTCGATCATAGGTAAATGGGGGCTGGGTGGCAATCGGGGCCCAGACATCCAGGTGGCGTAGGTTAGAGTAGGTCTGACGACGGGCAGAGTACACACTACCTGAAACGTTGATTTACCGGCTCTTTTTCAGAGCCACACTCTTTCTTGAAAGAGAGGTGCTGCATGGTGTCACCGCAAACCTTCCTCTTCCATCTGAACACCATTGTCTCCTGACGAAGGGCAGAGTACACGCTACCCGAAACGTTGAGTTATTGGCTCTTTTTCAGAGCCACACTCCTTCTTGAAAGAGAGGTGCTACATGGTGTCACTGCAAACCTTCCTCTTCCATCTGAACACCATTGTCTCCTGACGACGGGCAGAGTACACTCTGCCCGAAACGTTGAGTTACCGGCTCTTTTCCGTGCCACACTCCATCTCGAAAGAGAGGTGTTACATGGTGTCACCGCAAACCTTCCACTTAGGGGTAGGTTACTAAGAATCAATGATGTACGCCGAGTGCTATTTCCTGGTTGCCTGCTGAAAAAAAGAAATGAATTTTTTTTACATGTATTTTAGATATTTTTAATCAAAGTAAAGGGAAATTTACTTCAATTGGTATTTTTAAAATAAGATCAACATTTCTGTGTTTTTTTCTTTGACTTTGATTGAATAAACATATTTAATATGTATTTGATTGGTTTTGATTGAAAGGCTGCATCCACTTTTGTGGGGTCCCCAAACTGCTGTAGCCAGATTTACACTAATTGGTTGCTTGCATCTGAATGAAAGCAGGGGCCATGATCCGTGGAGATATATACGCCATGAAGTAAATAAAAAAAACCTGTTGCAAACTGCTCAATGGTCTACAAATGACCTGCAATACATCAATCTCACAAGTTAGAGGGTCTGACGTTGTGATCCTAGCAGGGCCTTTCTCATAGGCAAAAGCAGGACCTTTCTCAAAGACCTTTGAGCTCTTTGCCTTTGAGAAAGGTCCTGCTAGGATCGAAACGTCAGGCTCTCTAACCTTTGAGATTCATTTTTCAAATTGTTAAAAAAAAATACCACTCAGTTGTCCTTTCCATTGTTTGACTGTTCGAAGATGAATGATCTTCAATTCCATGAAGTTCTGACAAATAAACAAACCTCATGTATCAGTTTAGATACTTTGCCAAATCACCTTTGAGAAAGGTCCTGCTAGGGTCGAAACGTCAGGCCCTCTAAATTTTGAGATATATGGCAGTCAATGGTAACCTGGTAAGGTCTCTTGTCAAAAAGATCATCGGTTGAGTGCCGGTTGAATTTATCCGACCGATAAAATTTCCCCCGGTAGAAAACCGATCGTACTGGACTCTGGGGTGAAATGAAAAATACACGATGGCTATCCGGTGGAAACGACATCGGACGGGTCAAATCATCTGATACGGTCTCTTGTCAAAAAGATCATCGGTTGAGTGCCGGTTGAATTCATTCGACCGATAAAATTTCCCCCGGTAGAAAGCCGATCGTACTGGACTCTGGGGTGAAATGAAAAATACACGATGGCTATCCGGTGGAAACGACATCGGACGGGTCAAATCATCTGATACCCAACCGATGATCTTTTTGACAAGAGGCCAAATCCCTCCACTGGTGACACGCCTCGCCCGTTTATCGCCAGATATCATCCACTCGGGCGAGAGCCTGTCTATCAAGAAGGATGTGAAGATGCCCACGCAGGGCACCTGCACTCGCTGCGGGTACATTTCCAGCCGTGCCCTGTGCAAGGCCTGCGTTCTCCTGGAGGGGCTCAACAGAGGACTCCCAAAGTGAGCCGCCTTTTTTTTCTTCTCTCGTGTTGGTGTTTTGGAGAGCCGTTAGGTCAAGCGAGCTGTTCACAATAGTCATAACAATAATGGCTTGATATTCTGTGTTGAACGCCGTAAAGTGATTTGTCTGTGGAATTTTTTTTAAGGAAAGGGGAGGAGGTGGAGGAGGAGAGGAAGGGGATAAACAAATCAGAAAAAAAAACCAGTAAGACTTTGGCAAATAATCGCGATTGTTCTTTAAAAGTCGAATCACGATTCAAATCCCACTAATAATTGCGATTTGTCCTCACACTAAAAAATGTGGAGTTTGAATCACAATTTGTTTGTTTGTTGGGTAGCAGTGTGAACGTCACGTACACTGCATACACCCCTTTAAAGGCCCAAATACAACATTGGGAAGATCGGAAAACGTCGATGTCCACAGATTTCCTTTTAATCTACACAGTTTGTAGATGGTCATGATAGAATCCTCATAAATAAGACTTAAGGCTTTGCATGGTGGGTGAATCAATATAGGAAGGTTTGCGGTGACACCAGGTATCAGGTCTCTTAAAGGAAGAGGTGTGGTTCTGAAAAGAACCTGAGTGGTAACTCAGAGTTACCACTCAGGTTCTTTTCAGAACCAAACCTCTTCCTTTAAGAGACCTTATACACGTACATGGTGTCACCGCAAACCTTCCTATATAGAATCCTCATGTTAAAATCTTACGGTCTGAGATGCTGAACTTCCCTAGAAATCTTCACTCAAACATCAACAAATAGTTTATTACTTGCAAGTTATAAACTATTTCTTACACTACAGAATGGTGCAAAAACCTTGACGTTTTTTTTTACCTTTTTCTACTTTCTCAGATCACCATTTTAGCCAAAACCTTCGCAGGATTGCTTTTTTGGAATGTTTAATGGTTTAACTGTGGCAATCTTTTGACCTTTACCAATGTTGTATAGGGCCTTTTAACCAACCCGGCGCGGTACCAGTTTAGTTAGATTAACATTGGTGTATCCAGACCTCATGATATCCTTTTCTCTCTGCAGACTGGGCATTGGCAAGGAGCACAAGGAAAGAAAGAAGGTGAGAATTCATTTTGCTTTACTCAGTCTATCCCCTCAGGTAACAAGATGTGTAATCGTAGATGTAGCATGGTTTGAATGAAGGAGAATATAACACGTAACCTAATGAGGGTTTTCCCTGCTTGGCATGAGCAGAGCAAACACTCATTGAAATGTGTGTAATATCTTACTACTTGCCTGTTGCTTGTTATGATATTGCTGAGAACTTCACAGGAATCCTTTTTTTGGAGGGAGGGGGGGGGGGTTGATTCCTGCCTGAGTCAGCCCCAACTACTGTCGAGGAAATAGGGTCCCAAAGTTGAATCAAATTAACAGGCAGTTTGTAGTTCACCTTGTAAAGAAATGTATACCAGTAAAGTGAACTTTGGTTGCCAACACGTAAGCACCAAGTCAAAGTTTTCTTTGCCGTTTGATTTTTCAATTTATCACAAATTTGGAGGGCTGACGTTTTCGATCCCAGCAGGACCTTTCTCAAAGGCAGAATCTTTTTTTTTTTTTTTTAATTTGTTCAAAAGTTCCCAGTCAGTTTTTCATTGATTTGTTTTGGCATTTCTTTGTGTTCACTTCTGTTTCTGTTCTCAGCTGAAGCTGTTTCTGCAGACGCAAAGCTCGGACCAAAACAAGACAACAGCAGATTCGTCGTCGTCCTCGGCGAGCAACCCGAAACCCCAGAGTGTAGATTTTTAACCAAAAGTGTAGCAGTTCCTGGGTCGCAGCACAATGAAGTGCCCCATCTCAGTCATTGGTACCTTGAGATATTACGCTTAAAATGTTGTTCCTTTTTGACGAAGCTATTCCGGTTTTCTTATGAGAGGGATACTCACTGGTACATGTAGTTCATACTTAAGGACTTTTATTTATTGTAAGATTAAGTCTCAAAAGTTAGAGGGCCTGATGTTTCAATCCTCGCAAAAGGTCCTGCGAGGATCGAAACGTCAGATTGATGTATTTATGTTTTTACGCGGAGATTTTAGTCAGTGAGCAGTTTGCAACCGTTTTTTATGTATTTACTTCGTTGATATACAAAAATGTTGCAAACTGCTTACTGACTAAAATTACCAAAATGTAAATCTTAAAATTTAGTGGGCCTGACGTTTCGATCCTAGCAGGACCTTTCTCTCTGCCTTTGAGAAAGGTCCTGCTAGGATCGAAACGTCAGGCCCACTATTTACTTCGTTGTAAGAATTAAGTGAGGAATAAGACTCTTAAATGTCAGATGATTGTTATCATGGGTGACAGAAATGAACTATTGTTATCATGGGTGACAGAAATGAACTAAAAACTCATTTTTTTTGCCTAAGATTCAGATAGGCCACATCGTGGTGCCACCAAGGAATTGCTACACTTTTGTTGGAAATACGGTATATACTCGGATTGCATCTGAAGTAGTCATTGCAATGAAAGCATACACGCTCTTCCCAACTGCTTGGCCTCTTAAACACTTCCCACTGCTAAGTCAATTCTCCGGATACACTTACCCCCACAGCACGGTGCGATGCCTGAGATTTCTTGGGCTAATGGTGCAACGGTTTGCTGCCCTCTATGGTTCAAACATTGCAATGCTCATCCTACACACAATGAAACTATGCATTGGGTAACACAGTGGTATCATTGTTAGGTTTGTTTCTGCTGCTGCTGGATAACAGTGTAACAGATGCAGCTGTGATAGTGCTAAGTGATATCCTTATGTTGTTAATACATGTATTGGCCTTAAGATATTAAGTTTTATGAAAACCTTTAAGCCATTTTTAAACAACCTCATGTCTTCAATGCAAACAAAGTAAAAGAAAACTGACTTGGACATTTTTGAATAAATTGAAAAATTATCTCCTGAAGACGAGCAGAGTACACTGTTCGAAACGTCGAGTTCCTCCGGTTCTTTTCAGAACCACACTTACTCACAAAAGAGAATTTACATGGTGTCTCCGCAAACCTATTTATCCTATCTTGAAAAAATGGCAACGAAATTTTGACTGGATCAGGGTTACAACCCGAGACCTCTGGCTTAACGTACCGGCGATCTTACCTCCAGAGCATTTTCAAAGTTATCATTTTCTGTGTGGCAGACAAGCTTTAAATGCATGCCGTTGAATTAAACCCAAATTAGTTGCCCCAGTAATTGTCCCTCGTTATTGTTGTGTCCGATTGAAAGGCAAAGTGGCATTGATTCAAAGGAAAACAAAAACACCAAAAAACAAAACAAACAAAAACAAATAAAAACAAATCAACAAAAATAAACGGATAAACAAAAGTTTATATAAGAAGACTCAGTATTGCACAACGTAATGCTAGAAAAAAAAATAAGCATAAAGATTTAGCTGTAAATACAAAAATGAACGAAAAAAGACCCAGTATATTATATACAATGGATACAAAATATGCTTTGACTTAACACCAGAAAAATAAATCATGAACATTTATGAAGACCATTATAAAATAAAACAAAGGAAATATAAAAATATATAATACAATAGAAAAAAATAAGGTTTTGCAAAAGTGGGAGAAATAAAATAGGAAGATTTGCAGAAACATGGAATGCTGATCTTTTCATGGAAGAGTTGTGGCTCTGGCTATACCCATAATAAAGACATATCATATGGGCTGAATGCATCTCAAACATTCCAAAAACTAAATAAAATTCATTGAAAAGAAACCGTTCAAGAAACTTGAGTTGTTCTAAAACAATACATGTCCAGTCAACAAAGACGAACCCAGAACGAATCTGAGATGTTTGATGAGTCAGTGACAGGTATCAGAAAATACAAATATTTTTCTGTTCATAAAGAAGACGTACAATTCCTGCGGGTGACATAAATAAAGATGGATTTACCAAACCTAAGCCTCGACTTCAGGGATGTGAGTGACCGACAAAGTCATTTCCTGAAAATCACTGAAGGCCAATAAATTGTGCGACTGCGAGCGAGCGCTTGCATGTACACGACCGAGAGATGCGACTGTGAGTGAGTGCTTACACAACCGAGAGATTTACATCAGGGGTGCAGGCACCCTTCAGTTCTTAGGGTTTTAACCAATGAAAATGAGCAGTTTGAGATACCTGTTTGACATAAAATTGAAAAAAAAAAAAAATATGAAAAATATATATAAAAAGTATATAAAATAAAATGAGGCTATTTCCCTGCTCAATCTGTGGTTTACCGTAGACGGATTCGGTGTCATTTCAGTCGGGGATGCCCACACAACTTTTATTGACGACGGACTCTTCTCATAAATGAGGAGAGCCCCGACATTTCTATCCTAGCTGGACCTTACTCAAAGGCATTAACCCATTGTATATACCCCTTTGCGATGGCTTATTTGTGGGACGGCTGGTGAATCAGTTTTCCTTCGCCGGTCTTGGCGATGGTACGTCTACCTCACCGTGGTTGGAACCGTCAGGAGCAGGTCAGGGAACTCACTGCAGGCTTCGTCCAAGGCTGACCCAGTCAGTGCCAGTACCACGCAGTCCCCCTTGGCTACCAGTCTGGAGCTGGGGTAGGCGGCCTTGGGCAGCCCTGGAAACACGACAAGGAGGATACCATCTGAAGGTTGGCACGGTTGGGAGCACCAAGTGGAAGGTTTTGCGGAGATACCGTTTAACACCTTTTGAGTAGTGTGTGTGCTTCTGAAAAGAGCCAGTAACTCAACGTTTTGCTTTGAGAAGGAGTGTGTAGCTCTGTAAAAAGAGCCGTTAACTCAATGTTTCGTCTTGAGAAGGAGTGCGCGACTCAGAAAGGAGCTGGTAACTCCAGCTCCTTTTGATCTCACCCTGGTCTGTCTACCAGCTTCCCTCTGATCACTTTTTCCTACTGCTTGCCCTTCAATTTTGATCTCACCCTGGTCTGTCTACCAGCTTTCCTCCTTCAATCCCTTCCCTACTGCTTGCCCTTCCCTTTGATCCCACCCTGGTCTGTCTACCAGCTGTCCTCCTTTAATCCCTTCCCTACTGCTTGCCCTTCCCTTTGATCTAACCCTGGTCTGTCTACCAGCTTTCCTCCTTTGATCACTTTTCCCTACTGCTTGCCCTTCCCTTTTATCTCACTCTGGTCTGTCTGCCAGCTTTCCTCCTTTGACCCCTTCCCTACTGCTTGCCCTTCCCTTTCATCTCACCCTGGTCTGTCCACCAGCTTTCCTCCTTTGATCACTTTCCCCTACTGCTTGCCCTTCCCTTTGATCTCACCCTGGTCTGTCTACCAGCTTTCCTCCTTTGATCCCTTCCCTACTGCTTGCCCTTCCCTTTGATCTCACCCTGGTCTGTCTGCCAGCTTTCCTCCTTTGATCCTCTCCCTACTGCTTGCCCTTCCCTTCCATCTCGCCCTGGTCTTTCCACCAGCTTTCCTCCTTTGACCCCTTTCCTACTGCTTGCCCTTTCCTCTGATCTCACTCTGGTCTGTCTACCAGCTTTCCTCCTTAGACCCCTTCCCTACAGCTTGCCTTCCCTTTGATCTCACCCTGGTCTGTCCACCATCTTTCCTCCTTTGACCCCTTCCCTGCTGCTTGCCCTTCCCTTTGATCTCATCCTGGTCTGTCTACCAGCTTTCCTCCTTAGACCCCTTCCCTACAGCTTGCCTTCCCTTTGATCTCACCCTGGTCTGTCCACCATCTTTCCTCCTTTGACCCCTTCCCTGCTGCTTGCCCTTCCCTTTGATCTCATCCTGGTCTGTCTACCAGCTTTCCTCCTTTGATCCCTTCCCTAACTGCTTGCCCATCCCGTTGATCTCACCCTGGTCTGTCCAGCAGCTTTCCTCCTTTGATCCCTTCCCTATTGCTTGCCCTTCCCTTTGATCTCACCCTGGTCTGTCTGCCAGCTTTCCTCCTTTGATCCCTTCCCTACTGCTTGCCCTTCCCTTTGATCTCACCCTAGTCTGTCCGCCAGCTTTCCTCCTTCAATCCCTTCCCTACTGCTTGCCTTCCCTTTGATCTCACCCTGGTCTGTCCGCCAGCTTTCCTCCCTCAATCCCTTCCCTACTGCTTGCCCTTCCCTTTGATCTCACCCTGGTCTGTCTGCCAGCTTTCCTCCTTTGATCCCTTCCCTACTGCTTGCCCTTTCCTTTGATCTCACCCTGGTCTGTCCACCAGCTTTCCTCCTTTGACACCTTCCCTGCTGCTTGCCCTTTCCTCTGATCTCACCCTGGTCTGTCCGCCAGCTTTCCTCCTTTAATCCCTTCCCTACTGCTTGCCCTTCCCTTCCATCTCACCCTGGTCTGTCTACCAGCTTTCCTCCTTCAATCCCTTCCCTACTGCTTGCCCTTCCCTTTGATCTCACCCTGGTCTGTCCGCCAGCTTTCCTCCATTAATCCCTTCCCTACTGCTTGCCCTTCCCTTCCATCTCACCCTGGTCTGTCTACCAGCTTTCCTCCTTCAATCCCTTCCCTACTGCTTGCCCTTCCCTTTGATCTCACCCTGCTGTCCATGGGTTTACAACTAATCGTTATTAAAAGGGGGCATTATCCTCTAATGTCCGAAAGTATCTGTACTCACACAAGACTTCATCATCTTTGGTCGTCCATTCCTCCTTGTCATTCAATATCATGGCTCCTTTCAAAGCCAGCAGGAAAGTGTCTTCCGCTGCAGGGAAAGAGATAGAGAAAAAAAGAAAGAAAGAGAATTAAAGCAGAATTATCATAATTTCGTATATAAACCGACATCACAAAAACAATTTCAAAAACTGGCAGTGATGATGAATCAACAGTTTAGGATGATCAAGTTAAGTTCATTTGTTTGACTTCAATTGAAAAAGCTGCATCCACTTTGTGTAATCCCCGAGCTGCTGTAGCCTGGTCTACAACTGGTTGTTTGCAATAGTCTTTCCCGGGGTGGGGGTGCCAGTCAGAAGCAATTCAATCATTTACTGCCACATATCTCCAGGGATCACACCCCCGCTTTCATTCAGATGCAAACAAGCATTTGTTGTAAACATGGCAACGGCAGCTCGGGGATCACACAGAGTCGATGCAACTTTTTTTATTTCAAATCAAACAAACAAAGGAAAAACTGACTGGGAACTTTTGAACAATTGAAAAAAATTGGCAAAGAAAATTTTGACTTGGACCAGGACTGTGCCAGTGGTCTTCAATCTGAGCTATTTTCCCTACACTTTGAACATCTAAGCCGTGAAAAAGGGGTGAACATGTCATTTCGCCATGAAACTAAAAAGTCACTGTGATTTCACGGTGCATTTTACAGTGAATTCACCGTGAAAATAATCGCTTTTCTGACCTGATAAGGACATCTTCAGGTCACTAAAGAGACCATGAAAATCTAGGGTGGCAAGCTCCAGCCTTGAGGGATGGCTAATTCAATTACCAGTAGGGACCAACAGCCCCCATAAAGGTACTGTATGATGTCATTGTACCTGTCACTCCCAGATACTTCTAAATTGCCTCTAGCCATTTACCACCAGGGATGTGGCCTTGGAAACCACTGGTGAAAACACTGTGAAAATGACTTGGCTAACTGCGTGCGCCATGAAATAGGGGTGAAAACACAGTGAATTTTCTTTTCACGGCTAAATTACATTTTCACCCCATTTTCACCGTTTTGATGTTCATAGTGCTAGTGGTTAACTTCCAGTTGTACAGCACAGTAGTTTCCAGTTACCTGAGAAGACTCGCGAGGAGTCGGCGGCCTTGAGCTCGGTGCCGGGGGCCAGTGAGGGGTCCATCTCGGCAGGACTGGCCTGGGACGCCTCCGGACCTTCCTGGGGTCTGACCAGCCAACTCTGTCCTTGTCCGGACGTCCCCTCCCCTGAAAAGAAGCCAGAGGAGTATCGGCATTGGTCAATTTCCGCCGAGGGTAGTGGTTGGTGATGGATGGAAACACTCGAGGATAGTTGAGGTACATGAAAACCGCAGGTCACCCCCATCCTTGACCAGGTGATTCTCTGAACACATTCTTTTATGAGTCTTACAATGTAGGATGCTTTCAGGGGTAGTAGAGGTACGTTAAAACCGCAGATCACTCCCATCCTTGACCAAGTGGTTCTCTGAACACGGTCTATTATGAGTCTTGAAATGTATGATGCTTTCAGGGGTAGTTGAGGTACATGAAAACCGCAGATCAATCCCATCCTTGACCAAGTGGTTCTCTGAACACGGTCTGTTATGAGTCTTACAATGTATGATGCTTTCGGGGGTAGTAGAGATCTCTCCCATCCTTGACCAAGTGGTTCTCTGAACACGGTCTGTTATGAGTCTTAAAATGTAGGATGCTTTCAGGGGTAGTAGAGGTACGTTAAAACCGCAGATCACTCCCATCCTTGACCAAGTGGTTCTCTGAACACGGTCTGTTATGAGTCTTACAATGTATGATGCTTTCGGGGGTAGTAGAGATCTCTCCCATCCTTGACCAAGTGGTTCTCTGAACACGGTCTGTTATGAGTCTTAAAATGTAGGATGCTTTCAGGGGTAGTAGAGGTACATGAAAACCACAGATCACCCCCATCCTTGACCAAGTGGTTCTCTGAACACGGTCTGTTATGAGTCTTACAATGTAGGATGCTTTCAGGGGTAGTTGAGGTACGTTAGAACTGCAGATCACGCCCATCCTTGACCAAGTGGTTCTCTGAACACGGTCTGTTATGAGTCTTAAAATGTATGATGCTTTCAGGGGTAGTTGAGGTACATGAAAACCACAGATCACTCCCATCCTTAACCAAGTGGTTCTCTGAACAAGGTCTGTTATGAGTCTTACAATGTAGGATGCTTTCAGGGGTAGTAGAGGTACACGAAAACCACAGATCACTCCCATCCTTGACCAAGTTGTTCTCTGAACACGGTCTGTTATGAGTCTTACAATGTAGGATGCTTTCAGGGGTAGTTGAGGTACGTTAAAACCGCAGATCAATCCCATCCTTGACCAAGTGGTTTTCTGAACATGGTCTCTTATGAATATATGAGTCTTATGATGCTTTTAGCATTTTCAGCCTGGCTTTCTCAAGTGGGCAAGGTTCTGCAGGGATTGAAACGGTAGGTCTCGTGGGTCGTTGATATTTCCAAAGGAAGCCCAATCGCTGCTCTCACCAGCTACCAGGCTGCCAGCTGTCCAGGCCTGCGTTTTGGAGCTCAGCGCTAGCCTGTACAGGACGTCAATGGGAGAGTGGGCAAGCAGCGTTGTGCTGGACAACCGCTGAAGCAAAACCTGCCAAGGGACAGAAGAGAGAACAAAGAGGCACGATCTATTATCATTATTTGAAAATTTAGACTGGACCAGAACCCGAGACCACTAGTTTTGCGTACCAGCTCTCTCAACAATTGAGCTATCCAGCTCTCAGATAGTTAACTTGTCTTTGCTGGGGTAGGTTGGGTGGGGGCCAGTCAGAAGCATCCAATCGTTACTACCATAATCTCAAGAGTGATGTAAACAACCAATGGTAGATGCAGCTTCTTTTTTTTTCAATTTCAACCAACCTGGGAACTTTTGAACATTCGCCTTTGAGAAAGGTACTGCTAGGATCGAAACGTCAGGCCCTCTAACTTTTGAGATTTGTTTATTGAAGGTCATGTTAGTCAGTGAGCAGTTTGCAACAGTTTTTGGTATTAATTTCAACTTTTGAACATTTTAGTTTTCCAAAAATGTTCAAAAAGTTCCCAGTCAGTTTTTACTTTAATTTGTTTGATCATTAACGGTTAATGCTCAAATGCTTCTGACTGGCAACCCCCACCCAGGCAAAGACTAGTCGATGATTTGGGAAGGCCACCATCAAAGGGCTGGATAGCTCAGATGGTAAGAGCACTGCTACGCAAAACCAGAGGACTCGGGTTCAAATCCCGGTCCAGGCAAAGCTGTCTTTGCAATTTTTAAAAAAAAAGTTAAAAGCTTGCAATGTGATCCTGATAATGCAGTAACATTTTTTCTTTCTCTTTGATAGAGGGCCTGACGTTTTGATCCTAGCAGGACCTTTCTCAAAGGTCTCTGCCTTTGAGAAAGGTCCTGCTAGGATCGAACGTCAGGCCCACTAAATTTTGAGATTTTCATTTTGGTAATTTTAGTCAATAAGCAGTTTGCAACATTTTTGTATATCACTTTGATAGAGCACGAGTTATGTGTGTGCAATTCTAACGTTAGAAAACCCTCCCGAAATATTGAGCATAAAGTCCCAGTCCAATCCAATTATCTTTGCCATTTTTCTTCAAAATTGTTGGCTAATGATCATCTATTACTACTGTGCATACCTCGAGCTGGTAGCAAGCGACCGTTGACTTGTTTCCTGGATCTGCTGAGACCAACTTCTTCCTCCATCTGTCCAGCCTCTTGCTGAAGTCTGCAGCAGCCTCTGTCTTAAACTTGGAGAAGAAATGAAAAAAATCAAAATGTTTAATTAATGATGCCGTCAAACTACATGGTTTGAAGTTTTTTGGGGTTCTGGGTTAAAGGCCCGATACAACATTGGGAAGATCGGAAAACATCCCTGTGTGCAGATTTCCTTCTAATTTCAATACACAGTTTGTAGATGGTCATGATAGAATCCTCATGTTGAAATCTTACGGTCTGGGATGCTGTACTTCTCGAGAAATCTTCACTCAAACCTTGACAAACCCGAATAGTTTTGGGCGAATCTGGGAATGTCAATTCCAGCCATCCTGAGTCGCTGAGTCTATCTCCTTCTTTCCTTGGCCCTTAACCGTGAGTAGCTTTAACCACTTCGCGCCGGGACCTCCGAATCCGGAGGTCAATTGGATTGCCTATGTAACGGGGCCCTCCGAATCCGGGCACCACTATTGTCCACATTCTAAACAAAGACTCTTTTCAGCTTCAGCTTAGAACAAAGGGCCCTTTTTCGAACGGATAATCTCTTGACAAAAGCCACAACGACGTCCGAATTGTGCCAGGTTTTACTCTCTTGTTCCCATAGAATACTCTTATCGATTTATTTCACATAAATATATTGTTCCGATTGTTTTAGCGAGATTTGAAAATGATGCATTGTTCAAAAACCCCCGTATGGCGCTGAAAAAATCCCCCGGCGCGAAGTGGTTAAAGCCCTGATTAGGGCAACTTTGCATTAAAAAAAAAAAAAAAAAAAAAAAATGAAAAACCACCTTCTTGGCTGCTTCGTTGATCAGCGCATTTTTGATTATGACCAGCTGGCAGGTCGTCAATGTCTTGACCGAGACCCGGCGCTCACTCCCGGCGAAGAGACCTGACGAAGGAAACACGAGAAACTTGCATGGGGGAAAACAATGCAGCCGGTACTTGGCAAAAGTTGGCGGGGCGTTTACTCGAGGCCAGCTAGAAAAAACCTCCCCCGCATATTTACTGAAAACCAAGAAGGAAGAGACACTGCAGACCGCTGCCATCCATGAAAAGTTTGAATCATACAATTGAAGAATGGTCACCCTCTAGCAACGACCGATTAGCAGACTCAGATCTCTGTCCGCGGGGTGAAATCCAGACATGTGGTCATGTCATCAATGATTGTAATTTTCATTGTATGTTTTCCGTAATTCAGCCCTTGGCTGCGAGGGAAAATGTGATTAATAAACCATTAATAATAATAATAAAAAAGTAAGAGTGACAGCCCCACCCTGTTGACTTCACTGATCTGGGGCCATTTTCATAGAGCCGCTTAAAGCGCAAAAAGTCGTGCTTCATAAAATAAACGTGCTAAGCCAAACTTCACTTTGAGAAAGGTCCTGCTAGGATCGAAACGTCAGGCCCACTAAATTTTAAGATTTACATTTTGGTAATTTTAGTCAGTAAGCAGTTTGCAACATTTTTGTATATCACATTTGATTCATGGTTAGTAAAGAATAGTGGAATACAAGTCAGAAGCAATTGACATCACATTGCAATACGGTTTGCAATCTTTTGTGCTTTGCAGACTTTTACGCTTGAGTGGCTCTATGAAAATGGGCTCTGGTGACCTACCTCGCCAACTACTGGTTTTGAATAAGTATGTTTTGTGATGAGGTTCCCGTATGGAATAACAACGGCGCCAGGAGGAGGGGAACATACGCCTGGCTTCAGACGAGAAGAGGAGCAGAACAGAAGCGTAAGAACAGCCAAAGAACGATGATCACTCCTGATCGAAGAAGAATTTACTCACCTTCCTCCCCCAGCCAGACAGGCCATTTTGAGCAGTCCAGTGCGGCCAGCAACTCCTTCTGCTTCCGAACCTCCACCCTGGCACAACAAAGCACAACTCAGCAACATGAGCAGAGAGCGGTTATGGTTTCAGTCCTTACTCCTTCTGCTTCCGAACCTCCACCCTGGCACAACAAAGCACAACTCAGCAACATGAGCAGAGAGCGGTTATGGTTTCAGTCCTTACTCCTTCTGCTTCCGAACCTCCACCCTGGCACAACAAAGCACAACTCAGCAACATGAGCAGAGAGCGGTTATGGTTTCAGTCCTTACTCCTTCTGCTTCCGAACCTCCACCCTGGCACAACAAAGCACAACTCAGCAACATGAGCAGAGAGCGGTTATGGTTTCAGTCCTTACTCCTTCTGCTTCCAAACCTCCACCCTGGCACAACAAAGCACAACTCAGCAACATGAGCAGAGAGCGGTTATGGTTTCAGTCCTTACTCCTTCTGCTTCCGAACCTCCACCCTGGCACAACAAAGCACAACTCAGCAACATGAGCAGAGAGCGGTTATGGTTTCAGTCCTTACTCCTTCTGCTTCCGAACCTCCACCCTGGCACAACAAAGCACAACTCAGCAACATGAGCAGAGAGCGGTTATGGTTTCAGTCCTTACTCCTTCTGCTTCCGAACCTCCACCCTGGCACAACAAAGCACAACTCAGCAACATGAGCAGAGAGCGGTTATGGTTTCAGTCCTTACTCCTTCTGCTTCCGAACCTCCACCCTGGCACAACAAAGCACAACTCAGCAACATGAGCAGACAGCGGTTATGGTTTCAGTCCTTCCAAGGCAAGGAAAGCTGACTTGCGAGATTTCTAAACAATTTGAGAGGGAGAAGGAGAGGGAACGGGTAAGGGAGACAGAGATAGAGAGAGGGGGAGAGAGAAGGGGAGAGGGTAAGGGAGACAGAGATAGAGCGAGGGAGAAGGAGAGGGAGTGGGTAAGGGAGACAGAGATAGAGAGAGGGAGAAGGAGAGGGAGAGGGTAAGGGAGACAGAGATAGAGCGAGGGAGAAGGAGAGGGAGTGGGTAAGGGAGACAGAGATAGAGAGAGGGAGAAGGAGAGGGAGAGGGTAAGGGAGACAGAGATAGAGAGAGGGAGAGAGAGAGCAAGAGGGGGGAGAGAGAAGGGGGAGAGAAAGAGAGATAGATTGAGAGACAAAGACAGATGCAGAGAGAAAGAGGGAGAGAGAGAAAGAGGGAGGGAGAGAGGGGAGAGAGAGAGGAGAGAGGGGAGAGAGAGTGGAGAGAGATGAGAGAAAGAGAGAGAGGAGAAAGAGAGGAGATAGGATGAGAGAGGGAGAGAGAGAGAGAGGAGAGGAGAGAGAGAGGGGAGAGAGGGGGAGAGAGGGAGAGGCAGGGGCAGAGGCAAAAGGAGAGGGAGAGGGAGTGGGAGAGGGAGAGTGAGAGTGAGAGTGAGAGTGAGAGTGAGAGTGAGAGTGAGAGTGAGAGTGAGAGTGAGAGTGAGAGTGAGAGTGAGAGTGAGAGTGAGAGTGAGAGTGAGAGTGAGAGTGAGAGTGAGAGTGAGAGTGAGAGTGAGAGGGAGAGGGAGAGGGAGAGGGAGAGGGAGAGGGAGAGGGAGTGGGAGAGTGAGAGTGAGAGTGAGAGTGAGAGTGAGAGTGAGAGTGAGAGTGAGAGTGAGAGTGAGAGTGAGAGTGAGAGTGAGAGTGAGAGTGAGAGTGAGAGTGAGAGTGAGAGTGAGAGGGAGAGGGAGAGGGAGAGGGAGAGGGAGAGGGAGAGGGAGAGGGAGAGGGAGAGGGAGAGGGAGAGGGAGAGGGAGAGGGAGAGGGAGAGGGAGAGGGAGAGGGAGAGGGAGAGGGAGAGGGAGAGGGAGAGGGAGAGGGAGAGGGAGAGAGGGAGGGGGAGGGACAAAGACAGGGAGAGGGACAGGGACAAGGAGAAGGAGAGGGAGAGGGAGATGGAGTGGGACAGGGAGAAGGAGAGGGAGTGGGAGAGGGAGACGTCACCGACCTGCCCCTAATCATGATGATGATCTCATCTGCTTGATCCCCTTCCATGGCAATGATTGACTGTGAAGGGGCCAGCGTAATTGCCGGCCCCTCTGCCTCCATCGACTCTACCAGTGACTGCAATGCTTCATCTCCCCAACTCTTGAATAGTGGAACCTGTGGGCAAAGATGTGTAAGGGAGACCCCCTGAAAAATGACATTCCCCCACATGTATACCGGGTAATCGTCAATCGGGCAAAGCACTGAGCATGCAGCGTCAACTACACTAAATCGTTCTAATGGGTAAAACAGTTTTCTTGGCCAATTTTTCAATTTGTTCCAAATTTCCCAGTCAGTTTTTCCTTTGTTTGTTTGAATAAAATAATTGAATTAAAATAAATAATAAGACTAAGTTGACTATTAGGGAAGGCCACCATCTAAGGGCTGGATAGCTCAGATGGTAAGAGCACTGGTGTGCCAAAGACTTGTTGACTATTAGGGAAGGCCACCATCTAAGGGCTGGATAGCTCAGATGGTAAGAGCACTGGTACATTAATCCAGAGGTCTCGGGTTCAAGTCCCGGTCCAATCAAATTTTTTTTTTGCCATTTTTTTCAATTTGTTCAGAAGTTCCCAGTCACTTTTTCCTTTGTTTGTTTGACTCTTTTTAAAAAATTTCGAAACGTCAGGCCCACTAAATTTTAAGATTTGCATTTTGGTAATTTTAGTCAGTAAGCAGTTTGCAACATTTTTGTATATCACCTTAAGTCTTTTTCAAATTGTTAAAAAGAAATACCACTCAGTTTTTTTCCCATTGTTTGACCATTCAAAGTTAAATGATCTCCATTTTCCAAAAAAGAAATGAGTTTTTGAAGGTAGCACCTTCCCCCTGCCTCACCTCTTTGAGAACGGCCCGAGCGATCCTCTGCATGAGCTCCGACTGGTTCACCGCGCCGCTGGTGTCCAGGTACCGTCGCCGCACCATGTAGTCCAGCATGTCCGTCGGCCGCGCCGCCCGGACAGCCAGGGACCCCGCGAGGGCAGCAGACGTGAGGTGCAGCATCAGCACCCTGCAATGCAGTCATGAGTTTAAGACGTGGAAGGTTTGCGGTGACACCGTGCAGCACTTCTCTTTCAAGAAGGAGTGTGGCTCTGAAAAAGAGCCGGTATGTAACTCAACGTTTCGGGTAGTGTGTACTCTGTCCGTCATCAGGAGATGAAGGAGCCACACTGCTTCTTGAAAGAGAAGTGCCACATGGTGTTACCGCAAACCTTCCACCTGGTAACCATGCAAACCTTAAAGTCTTATCTGAGTTACTGGCTCTTTTCAGAGCCACACTCCTTCTTGAAAGAGAAGTGCTACGTGGTGTCACCACAAACCTTCCGCTTAGTATTTCCACCATGCAAACCTTCAAGTCTTATCTGAAAACCGGCTCTTTTCAGAGCCACACTCCTTCTTGAAAGAGAAGTGCTACTTCCACTTAGTATTTCCACAATGCAAACCTTCAAGCCTTATCAATCATCAGTTGGCGTGGCAAGATATCACTCTCCTTCGATACACTGCACGGTACACGGATGGCTGTATACTACATAAATCACAAACATGTATCAGTTGGATGCCTCTCAAATTGATAGCTTAGTAAACCACTCCAATACACATGCTGAAGTGAGACACTGGTGTGGTTGACACTAATGAACTGAAAATTCTATGCCGGCCACTGGCCATTTCTGTGCACCTACTTGGTGGGGGTCCGGACGGTGGCCGTGCAGGGGATCTGGTAGAGGGTGGAGAGCTCGCCAAAGAAGTCTCCGGCCGCGAGGGTCGCCACGACGACGCCCGAGGACGACACTACCTCCGCTTCCCCCTGGACGATGATGTAGAGGCCCTTGGCTTTCTCGCCTACCACGCAAAAATGTGCCACCGAAAAAAATCGCAGATTTTCTAACCACCGACAACAATTCTGCAGTCTGCCCACTAATAAATGACCAATATTGCAAATCAGAAAAAAAAAAAATTAGAAGGACCGAAGTTCCCGATTCTAGCACTAGCAGGATCTTTCTCGGATGCAAACATCTACAAGAATTGGAGTGTCAGACCGAGTAAATGTTTGCGATTTGTAATAATTATAGAGTCATCAGTCAGCAGTTTGAAACATAAATCTCAAATGTTAGAGGGCCGTTTCTCACTTGTTTCTCACTTTGAGAAAGGTCCTGCTATGATCCAAACGTCAGGCCCTCTAACTTTTGACCCTTCAAACTGCTGACTGATGTCAGTGATGACCCTATAATATTGCAAATCGCAAACATTCAGTGAGCAGCTTGCAACAGTTTTTTTTTCTTTTATTGACTTCAGTTTCAAGCATAGATATAATTATGTGAGAAGGGTCCTGCTAGGATCGGAACGTCGGGATCTGTAAATAATTTGTGCAATATGTTTGTGTTTGAATAAAAAACATTTCTATAACATCTCAAAATTTAGAGAAAGGTCCTGCTAGGATCGAAACGTCAGGCCCACTAAATTTTGAGATTTTCATTTTGGTAATTTTAGTCAGTAAGCAGTTTGCAACATTTTTGTATATCACTCTAAGTCATTTCTATAACATTTTAGTTTCCGCATTCACAACCTTTCGGCAATACTTTTCCCCATTCATATTACGCGCGATTGCTACTGACATCCGGGCACTTCGAGCTGAAGTTGCCCTCTTTGGTAATGGCGGAATGCGCGTCCCTGTCGGCACACGTTCGTGCCGCGCGTTTATATAGGGGAGTGCGGACTCTAGTTCATTCATAGAGCTCTGTAGTTTGAGCCCCACCTTTGGCGAGTATGACCTTGGGTTCAGCGACCTCCACTCTCTGGGCTTTCTGAGCTGCCAGCTGGATTGTCTGCTCAGTGACGGCATCAGGAGGGAAGGGCAACGAGGACAGACAGCGCCTCAGGCGATCCACGACGTGACTCGGGAGGGCGCCCTGCTGCGCCGCTGCCGTCTTCTTCGTCTCCTCCTTCTGGGACGGCTTCTCCTTCTGGGACGGCGGCTGCTTGGAATTGGATGCCCCGCCCCCCATTGCGACGGCAGTCTCTAGTCTCTACGTCGACCACGTGACGCGCAAAGAACTGTCATCGGACCGTCCTGACAATTGTGAGCTGTCAGGAAGGAAAGAGTGAGAAATTGTTGTCAGCGGTGAATGGCACTTCCCAGAAATTCAATTTGACAGGGAACAACTGCTCTGTACTTTTGCAAATAACCATCCATATTCAGTTATTGTTTAACCTGCCGCTTGATTTTTCAGTTCTGGTTTTACAAGTAATTAATTATACTTTTATAGCTTCTTTTATAGCTTGTTTTTCTAGTCTCAAGTCTGAGTAAAGATTTGAGGGGGTCGCCACATCCCCACAATTTTTTTTTTAAAAGGGTGATTGTAACTGTTAAGTGTTAGGGGTCCAAGTTACATGTACTTGGAGTGGACTTATAATTTAATTGTTTTTCTACGTAGTACATGTTACTTTCTGATTAATTACAGAGCGATGAAGTATTATCCTTGAAAAAAAAAAAAGAAGAACAAGAAAAAGTGACCCTCCAGGGTTTAACCTAAATTCGTTGTAATTTTTTTATATAAAAAAAAAACCATGAAAGAAAATTTGACAAAGGGATTTGCCATCTACAATACAGGCCCAGCCTCCAGGGAACAAGACTTTGTTTTTGGATTAAGACTAGAGAATAAGACCATTGTAAATCTGGCTACAACATGCAGTTTGGTGTAAATGCAGATTTTTATAAATATGCAGAAAAACAGACTAGTAGTAACTCTAAACTAGTACTAGTAGTAGTTTGTAGGATTAAGGATTAAGTCTGACTGTGAACTGAATTTTTTTGGAGGGTTTCAAAGTTCCCAATCCCAGTCAGTTTTTCCTTTCAAGTTTTACATTTTGGACAAGTCATAGCCACGTCCATACGTCTGGAGAAACTGAAATAAATTGTCTTAGTGCACAGAGTAAAACATGAGAGTAAAGTAAGATAGAAATGTTCAATTTGAGGTTCAGCATTTGCCTGAAATTTAGGATTTTTACTGTGGATTTAGCTACAAACCTCTCGTGTCGAGGAGCACGTGTGGGTAATATCCATAACAACAACATGCACACTTTTGACAGCCACTGCAGCCGTAAATATTATCAAATTCATTGGCTAAGACTGAGAATAACACACAGATATATGGGAAGTGGATGCAGCCGCTTGCAGGCGACTCCCCTAGACTTATGTGTACTTTTAAGTCGTTCAAAATAAGTTTGGACTAGGGCAAGCCATGACCTCGTCCTACAAATAACAATCGTCGAAAACTCTAAAATTCAGCATTGGGATAAATTATACCTTGAAATATATTTGATTGCACAGAAAAATCTTGAAATTGTAATACTATTTTTACTCAGTAATAATTATTTAGATGCATGACTATTTCTTTCGGCTTTTCATTTGATTATTTAGACTGGTAACATGTCTGCCTTCTTGTTGGCCTTTTGAAAAAAAATAAGCGCTCATCTGCCTCACGCAAAACTTCTGAAATCACCTTCATTCTACATTATGATTCATCTCAAGTTTGCTCATTATTATTCAAGATCGAAAAGGAGTAAAAGAAAATCACATTTTGTTTTGAGGAGCTTCATTTCTTCGAGTCTGAGGTAGCCACTAATCTGAACACGACCGAAGATTGTACTGTTTCCATGCTGTTTCCCAGGCCGTACCCTAATAAATGATGAACGGCTTCCATTTACACACGCGTCTACGGGAGCGGCTAGCTTAGCGGCTACGGACAATCCCCATAGACGCACGTGCATTTCCCTGTCGTAGCCATATGCTTTTGGCATTGACACGGCTTCGAAATGCACGCGACATAATGCGTGGACTGGTATGCCAGTTTAGCAACAACGGCATGCATCATGGCGAACGTTGAGGACGAGGGGACGAAAAGTGTCAAAAAGATGAAACCTTCCACGCACACGGGGATCCCTGAAGCCATTTTTCTGGTCAGTAAAAAGCAGCCTCGAGCTGCGTTGTCAGTAAACTGCTGTTCTCTCGTTTGAATCGCTATGCTGGGGGTGTTTTTCAAGGGAAATAACCTCCTTATTCGGTAAAGGGGCGAGAGTAGTCGGGTGCCCGAACCAGCCTTTTCGTATGAGATAAGATTTCCGTTAGAGGAGACGGGTTTTCTACCAGGTTTTGTTCAAGCAATAATTAAACAATTAAATGATTTTTTTTTATTTGTAAAATTTTTACTGGCGCTGTGTATACGATAGTAATTGAAAGGAAATACAGAAAAAAAGCTACCCAGATCAGACTTAATTTCGTAAACAAACCTTATTTTAATTTTTATTAACGCAGTGGCTGTTGAGTGTTGTTACGGCAGTCGTCCGTGTGGTTCCCTGACTTGATTGTATTTGTCAGGATGTTTAGCTCTTGGAACCAGACTATCAGCTAATAGACTTGTTCAACCAGCCTGCAATGCTGACGAAATACAATCAAATCAGGGAACCACACGGATGAATGCCGTAACAACAGCCACTGCGTTTTATTAAATTAATTCATTGTACTCATCCTTGATAATTCGATTGACCTTGGATACAGATAATTTTTATGGACTGGCAAGTAGCATTGTGGGAAATGATCCAACGTTTATGATTTATTACAAAAGTAGGACCCGCACTTCAAGGACTTTGCGTTTACAGCCGGGAATTTTGTGACCCAAGATCACACCGCGGTGAAAACAACGTGGTGATGCGCTATTCTTTTGCACGCGTTTCTACGGGTCATACGCGTGCAAATGCATAGCGCGCGTAGTGTATCACCTCGTTCTTTTCACCACGCTATAACCTTAGACCTAAATGTAAGTAGAAGTTCCCGGATGTAAGCGCAAAGTTGCATCATTGAATCAGAGCGCCCATGCCATAGACTTACATAATGCACGTGTATGCAGAATTGACATGCACAACGATGCTTGTTGATTAGACAAAAGTGTGAAAACCCGTTTAGAGCATCGGTCTCATTAGACAAGTACAGATCTACATCTAGTGAGACTGTGCAGTGTCAAGACCCGTTGTCCAGTCTATTTCATGAAATTCCACCCTTGCTGACCAAAATTCAACTTTTGAAAATTTTGAAAAAAGACCATTTGAGCAAATTTTACTGGATTGGGGGGACTTAAACCCGAGACCTCTGTTTTTTTGTACCGGCACGCTTACCATCCAAGCTATGTCCAGCTCTTAGATGGTGCAAAGGAAGCTTCGACTGGATCGGGACTTGAACCCGACACCTCTGGATTAACGTACCAGTGCTCTTCCCATCTGAGCCATTTAGCCCTTAGATGGTGGCCTTCCCAATTAGTCAATTAGTCTTTGGCACACCAGCGCTCTTACCATCTGAGCTATCCAGGCCTTAGATGGTGGCCTTCCCAAATAGTCAACTAGTCTTTGGCACACCAGCGCTCTTACCATCTGAGCTATCCAGCCCTTAGATGGCAGCCTTCCCTAATAGTCAACTAGTCTTTGGCACACCAGCGCTCTTACCATCTGAGCTATCCAGCCCTTAGATGGCAGCCTTCCCTAATAGTCAACTAGTCTTTGGCACACCAGCGCTCTTACCATCTGAGCCATTTAGCCCTTACATGGTGGCCTTCCCAAATAGTCATCTAGTCTTTGGCACACCAGCGCTCTTACCATCTGAGCCATTTAGCCCTTACATGGTGGCCTTCCCAAATAGTCAACTAGTCTTGGACTCTTTGCCGGGGATGGGGCGACAGCCAGCTGGAAGCAATTCAACCAATAACTGCCGTATATCTCCAGGGGATCACACCCCCCGCTTTCATTCTGATTCAAACTATTCACAAGTAGAATCATTTGCTGGATTTGATCAATTAGGAGGATGTAGACGCGTTCATGCAGAAGCCGGAAAACGCCGACCCCACGGCCGTTGTGCAGCGACTGGACGAGCAGCACAATAAGTACAAGTTTATGGAACTCAATCTGCTGCAGAAGAAAAAGAGGTGAGTCTGAACTATAGAGCTCCATAAATAAACTAGAGTGCGCACTCATCGCGTGATGCGTGCCGACAAGGGGAATGCGACGCCATTACCAAAGAGGGCAAACGCATGGATCTCTATGGGGCAAACTAATCCCAATTTTTACAAATGAAAGTAGGACATTAAAATTTGCCCATCCCTTAAAGGGGAATGAAACCCAAAGAAAAATGTTGGCTTATCTGATTGGGTGTTTAAAACAACCTACAATTACCTATGTGCTACTCACCTACGAGTTTCATAAAGAGGGAAAAATCATGGAATTTGGTCGAATTTGCGTTCCCGCAAATCGCCATCTTTTTGAATGGCCTTCCAGTCACTGCGGGGGGTATGACATCGCAACGGAAAACTCCCGCATGGGCCCGGACGGATGTACCCTTACTACATGTATATACTGCGTGCAGTTATACACTCTCGAGCTGAACGATGGTGTACTGCCAGGCTTTTGGATGTCAAAATGCCAGCGGGAAAAAAGCTGGGGAAATCTTTCCATGCAGTTCTCAACAAGGACAAGGACAGAGACAAGGACTAGTCAACTAGTCTTTGCCTGTGTGGGGGCGCCAGTCAGAAGCCCCTGTTCTTTTGTTGTTGGTTTTATTTCTTCAACTTTTGGACTGACTTTTCTTGTCGCAGATTGAGAGCCCAGATTCCCGACATCAGAACCACACTGGAGATTGTGCAGCACATGCGAAGTAAAGAGGTGAGTCGGATATTAAGGACAAGGTCCGCAACACACAGCGACCGGTTTCCGTCGGCAACTCTGCCATGCAACAAGGAACAAACTTCGGCGGCATATTTTTTTTTTTCTGACGAATTGATCGCTGGATGCCTTTCCAGTCTCGATGCCAATCTCTGAATGATTCAAGGTTTTACAGTGCTTTTATGTATTTGTCTGTTTTTTTTATTTTTTCTGCGGCAGGGCTCTGGCGAGGATATGGACACGCAGTTCTTATTAGCCGACCAGGTGTACGCCCGGGCAGCTATACCCCCGTCCAACCGTGTCTGCTTGTGGTTAGGGGTGGGTGCCTCTCTCTGTCTCTGACTCTATCTCCCTCTCAGTCCTTTTTCTTAATCCCTCTCTTTGTTGCCCGGTCTCACTTTCTGTCTCTCTGCCTCTCTCTGTCTTTCCCTGCTTCTCTCTCCCTCACTCTGCCTCTCTCTGCCTCTCTCTGCTCCTCTGCCTCTGCCTCCCTCTGCCTCTCTGCCTCTCTCTACCTCTCTCTGCCTCTCTGCCTCTCTCTCTCTCTCTCTCTGTCTCTCTGCCTCTCTCTGCCTTTCTCTGCCTCTTTCCGCCTATCTCTGTTCCTCTGCCCCTCTGCCTCACTCTCTCTATTTCCTCTCTTTCTCTCTCGCTCCCTGCAATTCACCTCTCTGTCTTTCTGTTTGCCTCCTCCCTAATCTCTGCCTTTCCCACTCCACAGGCCAACGTGATGCTAGAGTACAGCATAGAGGATGCAGAGTCACTCCTGGTCAGCAACCTGACGGCAGCCAAGGAATCGCTGCTCCAAGTGGACGAGGACTTGGACTTCCTCAGAGATCAATACACGACCACCGAAGTCAGTATCCTTTTACCCAGACGGACAGTTGGTTGTGTGACTGTGAAGGGCTTTGAGTTGTTGTTGATTTCAAATGGAGTTGTGATCTGGTCCACCACCAGAGTCAGTTGGATCTACCCCTGGTCAGTTGGACCTAGCCCTAGTCAGTAGGACCTGGGCTAGGTCTGACTGACTAGCCATAGTCTGTTGGATCTGGTCACAGTCAGTTGGACCTAGCCCTGGTCAGTTGGACCTAGCCCTGGTCAGTTGGACCTAGCCCTAGTCAGTCTGACCTAGCCCTAGTCAGTTGGACCTAGCCCTAGTCAGTTGGACCTAGCCCTAGTCAGTTGGACCTAGCCCTAGTCAGTTGAACCTAGCCCTAGTCAGTTGGACCTAGCCCTAGTCAGTTTGACCTAGCCCTAGTCAGTTGGACCTAGCCCTAGTCAGTTGGACCCTGCCCTAGTCAGTTGGACCTAGCCCTAGTCAGTTGGACCTAGCCCTAGTCAGTTGGACCCTGCCCTAGTCAGCTGGACCTAGCCCTAGTCAGTTGGACCTAGCCCTAGTCAGTTGGACCTAGCCCTAGTCAGTTGGACCTAGCCCTAGTCAGTCGGACCTATCCCTAGTCAGTTGGACCTAGCCCTAATCAGTTGGACCTAGCCCTAGTCGGTGAGGCCAGCAATCATGCTCAACTGCCCAGTTGAACCGAGTATGTAATGTTTCCTCCCTTTCAGAGGCATATCAGTCCACAATTTGGCAGTCTCTCTGTAGGCTAATGGTTACCAGCTATGTTGAGTTACAGATACCTGTGTCATCAGCCCTTGTTCCTTTTAACTGTGTATGATGATACCACACTATCTCAATGCAGTGCACCAGTCCTTAACGCCGCCAAACAGATATGGCCCGTGTGTACAACTATGGCGTGAAGAAAAGACAGGGCGCCCAGCCATCAAGCTAGGTTGTGCCGTTTCTATTTAAGATTTTTCGCTGTGTGTTTCTGGGTTTTTTTTTTACCTTCTATCGATTCAACCTCGACTCTGAAGCAACGTCACCGAGTAACACCGTTGTTGCTCGTCTTTATAGCGGAAGAGTTTGAGCGTGGATATTTGTTCATTTTTTGCACGAGAGTTGACTACGTAAGAGCAAGCATCGAGAGGTACGCGTTAAGGGAATCGGACGGATCCCCCCCCCTATTTTCAAAGCGGTGCTTTCAAGCTCTTGGGACTTTAGTCCAAGCCAGCGTGCACGACAGCAAGAGCTGTGCAACAGTTAGGGGGGATGCCTTGGACTTGTATATCTGCACGGTCGGTTTGATTTGTAAGAAGTTTACGTCGATACAACACAGATAAACTCTTCTGCGAGTTTGAGACTAGGGGGCCAATTTGTATAGATCGGCATAGCCACTTCGCACCGGACCGCTGTTCAGTGCCCCTGACCGCCACACTGGAGTTTTTTCTCGATATAGTGCCATTTTCAAAACTCGCTAAACAATTGGAGTGCACTGTGTGTACGAGCGAGGTCAAACCTGGCACAACGGGACATCTGCGCGGCTTTTTTGTCACGCCACACATTGTTTTGTGGCGGGCTGAAAAAAAACCTCTCTGTTCAAAACTTGGACAATAGTGGTGCCCGGATTCGGAATGCCAGACGCGCAGCAACACCAGCGTTGCTCCGAATTCGGAGGTCCCGGCGCAAAGTGGTCATTCACCCAAAAATTTGCCGAAGCATGAGTACCCCCTTGGTACATAAATAATCAGCTTGTTATAAACTAAAGGTTACACTTGTATTTTATGCTATAAGCTACCCCGGATATTTGAAGTCGAATGCAGCCTTTGTGTGTTAGCAATCTTTTTGTTGACCCAGGAAGACTTCTTGTGGTGAACAGGTTTATCAAAAATGAATTAAAATATTCCAATCTGACTTAAATGACCTGAATGCATATCTAAAACAAATTTGCAAGCCAAATAAACAAAGGAAAAAGTGGCTGGGAACTTTTGAACAAACTGACAATTTTGCAAAGAAAACTTAGACTGGATTGGGTCTTGAACCTGAGACCTCTGGATTAACGAGCTATCCAGCCCTTAGATGGCGGCCTTCCCAAATAGTCAACCAGTCTTTGCTTGGGTAGGGGCGCCAGTCAGAAGCAATTCAACCATTAACTGGCATATATACCCGTGCTCTTCCATCTGAGCTATCCAGCCCTTAGATGGTGGCCTTCCCAAATAGTCAACTAGTCTTTGCCTGGGTGGTGGCGCCAGTCAGAAGCATTCAGCTGTATATCTCTATGGATCACACCCCCATCCCCACCACCACCCCCCTTTTAATTCATATGCAAACAACCAATTGCTGTAAACCTGGCTAGGGCAAATGTGCATGCTTTGATCCTTGCCGGACATTTCTCTGCCCTGTGAGAAGGATCCTGCTAGGATTGGAATTTCAAGATCTGCAAGTTTTTTCCCCCGTGTTTTCGGCCGTTAGATGGCAGAGACTCAGCCCTGAGCCCAAGCCAAGAGCGTTGGGTTCGTCATGATCCTTAAGTTGGGGCTCGACCTTGCCTTAGGATGTTGCCATCCTCTCCTAGACCTGCCTTTTAGACAAAGTCAAGGAAATGACAGGAAAGGACATTCTGCCAGATATTCTCACCTGAGCGCTTGCCAGGAAAACCTTCAGAAACCCACCCCCTCCCACCAGATCCTTTCAAGTAGCCATTGCTTCTTTTTTCACATTTCGTCTCTCTCTCTTTGTGTCAGTATATTACCGTCGGAATAAGATACCAATTCCTCCTGTTAAAAAAAAAAAATCGAAAGAAAAGGAGTTTGCAAATCATTGCATCTCAGGAAGTTTGAAACTTATTATTGTCTGAGGGTAGCGCTTGATGACGGACCAGTTGGGATGAGTGTGCAGCCTTTAAGGAGCAGCACGTACTTGGGTAATTTCATAAATCAGCGGTCCAGCTTGTGACACTTTGTTGTCCCCGCTTACATGTAAAACCATTCAGCTTTCCTGCGTGTGAAATTGTAACAACTTATTGGAACGTTCTATCGATTAAACAGTATACAATACTGTTTAATCGACATTCTGTTTAACATACTGTTCAATCATCACTTGTTCAATCAAGTTGTTTATGACATTGTTTACAATATTACATGCAGGAAAGCCGACTGGTTTCATATGTTAGTTTGGACAACAAATTGTCAGAAGTTGGACCCCTGATTTATGGAATATTAACCCACTTGGATCTGGTGAAGGTGTATGTTGCTACGAAAGCTTCTGTGGTCTTCCCAATTGGTTAGCCTTCAGATGCTATTCTTGAGTTAAATAAGACTTGAGGCTTTGCATGGTGGGTGAATCAATGTGGGAAGGTTTGCTGATGACGACCAGAGCATACTGGTCGAAACGTCGAGTTACCACTCGGGTTCTTTTCAGAACCACACCTCTTCCTTTCAGAAATACATGGTGTCACCGCAAACCTTCCTATATTTATTCTTGAGCTGTCATTCTCCATCTTAAAGGCGAAGACGGCTATCCTTGCCACACTCGTAATGTTGAGTTTTCGGTCAAGGTCCAACAAATGCAAACTTGACGCAAGTCCGCAATTCAGACTGGGTACTTCGACTGCTCACGCGAATGCATGCGTAAAAAAAAAAGTATTGTAACCAGGGTTTTTTTTTTTCAAGAAAAATTCACAACATCCTTTGTGTTCATGTATGTGAATGCACTTACAATATGGTTATTGCCCTGTCCGTTACTGTCTGGCAGGTCAAGGGTCACTCTTTACCCCAAGAGAGATGGCTCTTTTTTTGTTTTTGAAGTCACACTTGTATTATTTTTTACTAGACTAGGTGTTCCCTGAGTGAAATAAACATAGAATCCGAATGCTAAACAAGTCACGTCTTTTCAATGTCTCCATATTACTGCATTTCATATACATGTATGTCCTTGATCTTAGGAGAATGTGCCGATATTATTTGGTTTAACCCTCTATGCACCATGGTACATTACAAAATCATAATCTAACTTTTTTTCATCTTTTGATGGTCACTGTTGAAATTTCAAAAAGAAATATCAAAATTAATTACCTAATGACTTTTTAAATTAATGACTTTGATTACCAATGACATTGGGTGATAATGATTATTGAAATTATAGTACACGTTAATGAATAACTATAAGTAGCACATGTGCTACCATTTTTCATACAATGTACATGGTAATTATTAGAAGCTTGACCTTAGATGAATCACTTCAACAGCTGCAAAAATGTATTTGAATGCACAATAACAATGATAATATAGTGCATCTAGTTTACTTCAATCTTGGCAAGAAAATCCACAATGCATTTGGTATGTGTATGTCTATCACCCATAGTAGCAAATATGCTACACGTGTTTTCCAAAAAATCCTGCTGCTAGGTCATACTAAAAAAAATATCAACTTCATGTGAGTCTTTTGGGTATTGTGTAAAAGATCTCCTGACAATCGTCAAAAAGCCGATAGAACACCATGAAATGCGCGAACTTTTGGAAAACCTTTATTGTTTTGTCATGAAGAAGAAACCATCTTAAAATTTAGTGGGCCTGACGTTTCGATCCTAGCAGGACCTTTCTCAAAGGCAGAGTGACAAGGACAAAACAGAAGAAAAAAGCAATTAAATAGAAGAAGAAGAAAGCAACTAAATAGACAACTACAACCAACATAGGGGGCTATAATTATTGTAATGGTGTAGCAGATAATTATGCTCCAATGGGTCATAAGTCATGGTTCACTGCATTTAGAGGATGAAATACTTGCCCAAAGGTAAGTGGTGCATAGAGGGTTAAGGCCCAATACAACATTGGGAAGATCGGAAAACATCGATGTCCACAGATTTCCTTCTAATTTCCACAGTTTGTAGATGGTCATGATATAATCCCCATGTTGAAATCTTACGCTCTGGGATGCTGTACTTCTCGAGAAATCTTCACTCAAACACCGACAAATAGTTTTGATCTCACGAGATAAAAACTCCATTTTTCCAAAGACCGGCTTAGGAACAGCCTCCGGGTTTGTCTCATATCTTTCATCTTTCATCCTTTTAAAAGTACTAGGCATGAAATTGCATGGGAGGTCCTTAGCTTCTTTGTTTATTGTCATTTTGTTTTGAAAAAAAAAAAAAAATCCAAAGCTTCAACTTCAACAAAGAACTCCCAGCCGTTATTGCAGTGCGGCGGGAACCACACCACTAGAATATACTTTTTTAGTCGTGTCTGATAACAGTCTGAATCCATATGGTCGGGGGTAACACAAGTCTATCGGATTTTTTTTTTAAACGTGTGTAAACTGAAGCCACAGTCGATTCATTTCAGACACGGCCTTGCATGAAAAGTGGGAACCTACGGAGTTCCTCAAAAGACGCCCACAATATTAATTACGTCGCTTTCATTAGATAATTACCCACAGACTCCAACAAGGATGATTCTCGTGCCGACAACTATATCTCGTGTGCACGAGACACTGTTTCGGAGTATTATACAAACATGTTTGGAAGGAAACGTCAGACCCACTGGACACTGTTTCGTGGGCTACATGTATCGGTCTCGTACGAACGAGATTAGGATTTCTCTAAATGTTCTCTTTGGAGCTCCGTAGTAACCCGGGTCAACAGCTACAAAAGCACGTAACCCGTGGCTGCTCAACCAACCATGAGTTGCCAATAGGCCTATAGTATACCGCCCGTGTCTAAATAATATTGCATACAATTTTTACCTTGCCAGTTGCCAAGCATTCTGTCGAATTGAATCGGCTGATTGGCTTCCGGTGGTCTCTTCGCAGAGCTGCTAAAGAATAACGGGTTGAGCGCAAATCATATCAGAACTCTATTTTTGTTTTCACCTTGGCCTGCCGGTGAATTCGACAGACTGTGACGGCAGCCGAGATGGCATGGTGAGCGTCGATTCTGGGGAAAATATTAAATTGAAAAAAAAAGAGAGAGTTGTATACAGGTTACTTAATATCCACGGCTTCTTTTTTGCAGTTTGCAAATTATTGCGAGGTTGAGAGAGTACTACGCTGGTACCGAGCCGAGGTTGGAGAGAGTAAGAGGTGGGGGTGGAGGTGAGGGGAGGGGGAGGGGGAGGGGAGGTGGAAGGGGGAGGTAGAGAGGGAGGTGGATTTTTTTTAGGGGGAGGTGGAGGTGGAAGGGGGAGGTAGAGATGGAGGTGGATCGGGCAGGTGGAGTGGGAGGTGGAGTGGGAGGTAGCGAGGGAGGTAGAGAGGGAGGTGAATTGGGGAGGTGGAGTGGGAGTAGGAGGAGGAGCTAGATAGGGGATGTAGAGAGGGAGGTGGATTGGGAGATGGGGGAGGTGCATTGGGGAGGTAGAGAGGGAGGTGAGGGGGGAGGTAGAGGAGGAGGTAGAGGAGGAGGTGGATGGGTGGTAGAGAGGGAGGGGAGATAGATGGGGAGATAGAGAGGGGGATAGAAGAGGAGGTAGAGGGGAAGTAGAGAGGGGGAGGTAGAGGAGGAGGTAGAGTGGGTTGTAGAGAGAGAGGTGAAGGGGAGATAGAGGGGGAGGTAGAGGGGGGGTAGAGGAGGAGTTAGAGTGGGTTGTAGAAAGGGAGGTGAAGGGGGAGATAGAGGGGAGGTAGATCGGGAGATAGATGGGGAGGGGGAGTTACAAGCAAGCTGGTATTGTTGACACAATTATATAAAGCTCAAAGTTTGAGAGTTGTTTTCTTGTCCGAACTCCCCTTTTCAGCTTCGCACGCCAATGAAATTCAACAGACTGTGACGGCAACCTCTATTGTCGAGATGACAGTGAGCGATGTGACGCGGGAAGGGAAAGGGTAAAATTGGAAGAAGAAAAAACCGTGGGTGGATTGTACATGTATTTACAATCCACCGGGCTGTTTTGCAATTGGGCTGCTGTCTAGATGCTGTGCTGTAGTTCCATATCTAGACCTGGGTTTGGGGAGTGTGGAAAACTGGTAAGTTTCGATTTGTTGGTGGCGGTGTCTTCTTCGTCGTCAAGCGCTCGTAGTTTGAATACTGGTCCCAGGGTTTCTTCAGTGGCATTGAGGCAGGCGTACTTAAAATATGTACCGAAATGGGATGGTGTGGGTTTCCGTAGGGCAGCGTCATTTGCCGTGTGATATAATGTGGACCTGACGCTAATCTGGGGTCTCTGCCTCGTGAATGGGACACTACAGCGTGCATGTGTACCCTGTGCTACCTTTACTGTCTGACTTGGGGTATAATGTTTTGGGTCTCGTCTAGCTTGGCATGACATTGTGAAGCAGCGATTTCAGCAGAATCGCATGGAAATTGAGCCCGATACCCAAACTGGAATAGTTGCAAAGATTCGCTAGACAAAAATAAAGGCGCCTTGAACGCTACAGCTATTATTCAACAGGGGAGTAGCCCTTCGGAACGTGTAGTTGGCGCTGTATGCTCAGTGCAGCGCTCTATTGCGCGCTTGGCGAAAACAACGCCCACGCACAGCACGGGCGGGATTTGAACAGTACTCGCTACGCCTACTCTCCGATGCATTGCAGCACGTGCCTGGGACCTTTTTATACGAATCCATGGTTCAGGCTCGGGCTCGGGCTTCGTCTCCGTCTGACAAAACTCCCGAAAATCAAGGAAGCGGTTTGTCCCCGAATTAATTTTGTAGGTTTGTTGGCTTGATAACAGGTACGGAGTATTCACCAAGAAACTGGGGCCAAACGCTTGTATTCTAGATGCCTGTGACATTACAACGGGTGGGAGAAAAATGACCGAAGCCTAAGCCCGAGCCTAAGCCTTCATTTTGTAAACGGCTTATATGTTAGAGTTCGTCGTATAGAGACTGCGCTAGCCTTTCGAGGCAACGACTATCTCGTCAGAGGCAAACGTGAAGATTGCGTGTGAAGTTGACGAGGCGAAAGCTCATGCCTGTTGCATCCTCTTCCTTACCTCTCTGTCTTTTCCTCTGTCTCTCTGTCTCTCTGACTCTCGGTCTCTGTCTCTCTGTCTCTCTGTCTCTCTGTATCTCGGTATCTGTATCTGTGTCTCTCTGTCTCTGTCTCTGTCTCTCTGTATCTTGTAAATATCACAGCGGTCTGTCCTTATATATGTGTCTGTCCCATAGAACTCTATAAATAAACTAGAGGGCGCACTCATTGAGTGACGAGTGCCGACAAAGGGACTGCGACGCCATTACCAAAGAAGACAAATACATGGATCTCTATGGGGCAAACCACAGTAAACTAATCCCAATTTTTATAAAAGAAAGTAGGACATTAAGATTCGCCAATCCCTTGAGGTATTGATGGCCTTTCCTTTAATTAATAAAAACCGTTTCTATAACATTTTAGTTTCCGCATTCACAACCTTTCGGCTATACCTTTCCCCATTCATATTGCGCGCGATTGCTACTGACATCCGGGCACTTCGAGTCGAAGTTGACCTCTTTGGTAATGGCGGATGCGCGTCCATGTCGGCACACGTTCGTACCGTGCGTTGATATAGGGGAGTGCAGCACTCTAGTTTATTTTATAGAGCATCTATGGTCTGTCCTTATCCGGATCCCTTCCATGAAAACTGACCAAACATGTTTGCTGTTGTCCCCACTGTTAAAGCGATCGACATGGAGAGATTGGAAATGATGGTATGGGACTATGCCGCATTGGGCATCTATGCGGTCTGCCTCCTTCTCGTCACCATTTTTGTAAGTAGGCCTAGCTTTGTTGTTCTTCTGAATATCATTCACTTGTATGGATTGGTGTCCATCAGATCGACCTCTGATGTGATTCGAAATTGAACTTGATCACTCGTTACCTTTCAGTCCTTTTTGAGCGCCGACCGCGGAAGCAAAGTGGGCTACTTTCTAGCCGCTCGGAAGACAAGATGGATTGGGGTAACTATTCAATTCCTTGTCTTCATTTTTAGTGCTGTGTGTAGTCGACTCCTTGCCACCCAAGTCCGAGTCCGAGTCTGAGTGCGAGTCATTGCGACCCGAGTCCAAGTGCGAGTCCTTCCCTCCCGAGTCCTATAGTCCGAGTCCTTGCCACCCAAGTCCGAGTCCAAGTCCGAGTCATTGCCAACCGAGTCCGAGTCCGAGTCCTTTCCTCCTGAGTCCTACAGTCCGATTCCTTGCTTCCCGAGTCCGAGTCCTTCCCTTCCGAGTCCTAGTCCGAGTCCTTGCCACCCAAGTCTGAGTCCGAGTCTGAGTGCGAGTCATTGCGACCCGAGTCCGAGTGCGAATCCGAGCCCGAGTCCTTCCCTCCCGAGTCCTATAGTCCGAGTCCTTGCCACCCAAGTCCGAGTCCAAGTCCGAGTCCTTTTCTCTGAGTCCCATAGTCCGAGTCCTTGCCACCCAAGTCCCGAGTCCGAGTCCGAGTCCTTCCCTCCCGAGTCCTATAGTCCGAGTCCTTGCCACCCAAGTCCGAGTCCGAGTCCGAGTCCTTTTCTCTGAGTCCCTTAGTCCGAGTCCTTGCCACCCAAGTCCGAGTCCAAGTCCGAGTCCTTTTCTCTGAGTCCCTTAGTCCGAGTCCTTGCCACCCAAGTCCCGAGTCCGAGTCCGAGTCCTTCCCTCCCGAGTCCTATAGTCCGAGTCCTTGCCACCCAAGTCCGAGTCCGAGTCCGAGTCCTTCCCTCTGAGTCCCTTAGTCCGAGCCCTTCCCTCCCGAGTCCTATAGTCCGAGTCCTTGCCACCCAAGTCCGAGTCCGAGTCCGAGTCCTTCCCTCTGAGTCCCTTAGTCCGAGTCCTTGCCACCCAAGTCCGAGTCCGAGTCCGAGTCCGAGTCCGAGTCCTTCCCTCTGAGTCCCTTAGTCCGAGTCCTTGCCACCCAAGTCCGAGTCCGAGTCCGAGTCCTTCCCTCCCGAGTCCTATAGTCCGAGTCCTTGCCACCCAAGTCCGAGTGCGAGTCCTAGTCCATGTATGATGTACAAGCAGTGTCCTCGGGATGGCATGGCGAGATGGCGAGCGCCTATAGCGAACTACGATACGCCTCTAGCGCCCTCTGGGGCTGAGATGCGAATATCTCCCCATTTATTTTCTTCTTCTTTGTCGGTTCATCCTGATGTGGAACGCAGGTTGGCTTTTCCCTGTTTGCGAGCAGCATGGGTATGGAGCGATTCATCTTCCTGACCGGGGGAGGCGCCGAGATAGGTCTGGCCGCCGCCGCCACGGAGATCCTTGTGAGTTAAACATAAATGAGACTTAAGGCTTTGCATGGTGTGTGAATCAATATAGGAAGGTTTGCGGTGACATCATGTATAATCGATGGTCTTTTTGACAAGAGTCCTTAAACTCGTATTCTATACGATTGGATGTTATTGTTTAGCATAAAAATACAAGTGGCAAACTGATTCTATTGATAAGACTAATTAAGGCTTTGCATGGTGTGTGAATCAATATAGGAATGTTTGCGGTGACACCATGTATAAGGTCTCTTAAAAGGGAAGAGGTGTGGTTCTGAAAAGAACCTGAGTGGTAACTCTATAGGAAGGTTTGCGGTGACACCATGTATAAGGTCTCTTAAAGGAAGAGGTGTGGTTCTGAAAAAAGAGCCTGAGTGGTAACTCGACGTTTGGACCAGTATGCTCTGGCCGTCATCAGGACAATGATGACGGCCATGGTGTCACCGCAAACCTTCCTATATTGAGTTAAAAATAAACAAATAAAAGTCTCCCTGACCATGTCGTTGGCTTCAAAGGCCGCGGAGTACATAAATGTCTCCTGACATAATAAACGCAATTTGTTTTCCTTTTTAATTTTTTTTTTTTTACTATACCACTATTCATAAGTTATCTGGTTATATGCTTCTTTTTCTTCTCTCGTACGTCAATCACAGCAGAACGCTAATGGTATACTCTTTCACATCATTAGAAAATCTCAAAATCTCAAAAGTGGGGTTATTCCTCATTATGCTGTGCCGGGCCACATTTCTTCATGGTTGCTGCATAGCGCCCATGCCTCAGACCGCAGGGCTGTTCAGTTGTATACCCAGGGCTTTTCTTGGTAGATTGCTAGCTGTGGGGGATGGGCTGTCCAGGCCTCAAAGTGTGGCTGCAGCTGTTCTGGTGTGTCTGGGGTTGGGGGTCCTGCTTCTGACTGGTATATCGAGGAAGGAGTGCAAGGGTTCTTTTAACACAGAATGTGATGTAGGGTCGACCACTGACTGGCCT
The DNA here is from genome assembly GCA_949987565.1 of Luidia sarsii. Taxonomy (NCBI): domain Eukaryota; kingdom Metazoa; phylum Echinodermata; class Asteroidea; order Paxillosida; family Luidiidae; genus Luidia; species Luidia sarsii. The sequence continues at coordinate 16,113,797 of OX465114.1, read as the reverse complement.
TGGTTTTTTTTTCTTAAATTGTGGATGGCTATTTTGTCACATAAGCGTTCTATACATTTCATGTACACATTTTGTTATTACAAAAAAGACCATTTGCTTCTGTGTGTCTGCAGGCGATTCCATTCCTCCTCCTGCTTGGATGGGTGTTCGCTCCAGTGTTCATCACCAGCAACGTGAGTATAGGCCTATCCGTGACGCGCCGTGTGTAGCGGCCATGCGGAAACGAGCATGGTTGTTGTTGTGGTTCCTTCACCACCCGTGCCATTTGCTGGTGCGGCAGTGGACTAAGAACTTAATGGTTGCTTCACACTGGCCGGAGTCCTGTGTACACACTCAACACGCTCTCTCTCTCCTTTTCCCTCCTTCTCCCTTTCCCTCACTCCCTCTCTCCACACCAATCTCCCATTCTTCCCTCTCCCTCTCTCTCACCTCTCAATCCCGCTCCCACTTTCGCTCTTCCCCATGTCTCTGTCTCACTGCCTCTCTCTGTCTCTCTGTCTCTGTCTGTCCCTTTTCCCCTCCCCTCCTAACTCTTCCTCTCTCAACTCCTCTCCATGTATCTCTTTGTCTTTGTCTCCCTTTCTCTGTGTCTCTCTGTATCCCTCCCCCTCTCTCTCCATCTCTCCTATCTCTCCGTCTCTCCCCTCTCTCTCCCTCCACCTTTCTCTCTCCCTCTCTTTCTCCCTCTCTTCCCCCTCTCCCAATCTCCATCTCCCTCCCTCTCTCTCTCCCTCTCTTCCCCTCCCTCTCCCAATCTCCATCTCCCTCCCTCTCTCTCTCTGTCCATATCTCTGCCTATCCCTCTCTGCCTCTCTCTCTGTCCCTATCTCTGCCTCTCTCTGCCTCTCTCTCCATCTCTCCTCTCTCTCCCCTCTCTTTCTCCACCTTTCTCTTTCCCTCTCTTCCCCTCCCTCTCCCAATCCCATCTCCCCCCTCTCTCTCCCTCTCTCCCTGCCTCTGCCTCTCTGCCTCTCTCTCCCTCTGCCTCTCTCTCCCCTCTCTCCCTCCACCTTTCTCTCTCCCTATCTTTACCTCCCTCTCCCAATCTCCATCTCCCTTCCTCTCTCTCACTCCCTCTCTCTCTCCCTCTCACTCTCTCTTCATCTCTCCTTTATCTCCCTCCACCTTTCTCGTTCCATCTCTTCCCCTCCCTCCCCCAATCTCCATCCCCTCCCCCTCTCTCTCCCTCTCCCTGCCTCTCCCTCTCTGCCTCTCTCTCTCTCTCTGCCTGTCTCTATCTAGGTTTTCAGCCTTCCACAGTACATCCATAGACGGTTTGGTGGTCAACGACTCCGCGTTCTCCTGGCGATGGTCTACCTGGTGCTGTATTTGGGAGTGAGGGTGTCGGTGAGTCGCCGCAAAACACCATGGCATTATCAATGCATTATCTATAGCATTACATAATGTGACCCGGCACAACGACATGAGGAATATCACACCAAAACACTTTTTGAGTAAACAACGCCTAAAGTTAAAGTATCTTCACAATTCGATTACACATAAATTTTCTTTCTTTTTTGTATTTTCGGAAATTTTAAGTATTAGTGGATATTATATTTTGATATCATTTGAAAGCTAATGGTATACTCTTTCACATCATTAGGAAATCTCAAAATCTCAAAAGTGGGGTTATTCCTCATTATTCTGTGCCGGGTCACATATAGCCTTATCAATCGGTATCGGTAGTGGTATCGTGTTATAGCACTCTTATCATGGCCCTCAGGCCAAAATACAAGACTGATACAGAATACAGTCCATTCTCTGTTAATTTTACCTGCACATTTCCATCTTTCACTTGGACCGTACGGGCGACAGGTGAATCTCTACGCCAGTGCCATCTTTCTTCGGGTCCTCTTCCCAGACTGGGTCGTGTACCCCGTCGTGGTCGTCATGTTGCTCGCAGTGGCGCTGTACACCGTGCCAGGTGGGTACAGCCCATAGACCTACGTAACCAATAGATGGACAATAGCGGGCGCCAGACTGAAATGCCATGGAAGCCACAGACATGAATAACCTATAGACCGACAGCCATTTACAACGCCTATGGAAAACGACGTCAGGATACTGCAATGGTGACGGCGCCCGACACAAACATACAGAGGAGTACCGAAATGATGGATTCAAACTGGATTGAGATCAAAAGCCCTTTTCAGAGATGACTATAATTATACTCCATCATTACAGATGTGTATTTGCATGTTTTATTAGAAATAATAATGAATCCAAATTTGGCGGTCATTTTTCTCGTGGATGGCGGGCCAGTATATGCATTGAGTTTGTGTACGTACGTCCGTCCGTGTGACGTGACGAACAAGTTTCCCCATGGGTTTTCACGCGTCCAGAAATTACAGTCTAGCAAATTATTGTCTGTGGGTACAGCCCATAGACCTATATAACCCATAGATGGACAATAGCGAGCGCCAGACTGAAATGCTATGGAGGCTGCCATCTTTGCATTATGGTTGTATTATGGTACGAAATGAAGGCTAAGGCTGGGGCTCAGGCTTCGTCTCCGTCTGGCAAAACCTGAAAATCCAGGTTGTGGTTTGTTTGATAGGTACAGAGTATTCCCCAAGAGAATGGGGTCAAACCCTTGTTTTTAAATGCCTGTGGTATTATAACGTGTAAGATAGATATGACCGAAGCCTAAGCCCGAGCCTAAGCCTTCATTTCGAAAACGGCCATAGACATAATATAACCCATAGACAGACGATAGAGGGCGCCAGACTGAAATGCCATGGAGGCTGCAATTTTTACGATAGACATACGGTTACATTCTATATTTGCATGTACATTGTATTGTAAGTACTTTTAAGATGATTTTTCTTTCTCTTTGCAGGGGGTATGAGAACAGTGATCGACACTCAGATTATTCAGACCATTGCAATGATTGCTGGGTCAGTAGTTTTAGCTGTTTATGGTAAGCCATTATTTTCATCCTTGGGTCCCTCTACCCCAACTCTTGAGGGCGCACTGTTGTGAATCACCCGTATTCACAGATGACTGTGGGCCTTTACGAATCCATGGTTGAGGCTCAGGCTCGGGGCTGATCGTCTCCGTCTGACAAAACCTGAAAATCCGGGTCGTGGTTTATCGAGGAAGTTGAAGCTTTGTTGACTTGATAAATACAGTACAGAGCTAGTTTTCACCAGGAAACTGGGGCCAAACGCTTGGTTCTAGATGCCTGTGACCTTATAACGAGTAGGAGAGATGCGACCGAAGCCTGAGCCCGAGCCTTAGCCTTCATTTCATGAACGGCCAAAGCGTTGCAAACTCTTGAGGGCGCACTACTCTAAGGTCACTGTGTATTTGTGACCCGGCACAGCGACATGAGGAATATCCCACCAAAACACTTTTCCAGTAAACAACGCCTGAAGTCAAAGTATCTTCTCAATTCGATTAAAAATCATTTTCTTTTTGTATTTTCAGAAAGTTTATGTATTGGAGGATGTTATGTCCAAAGGATTTTTCAGAATTCCGTCTCTAAATGTTGAAAAATCGAGGATTTCGGGGGAGTGTTTGTGTACTGTTTTCATGAAAATGTAAAGTTCCTGCCTTTTTGAATGGCCGCTTTCGGGAGTTAGACTGGTGCTGCTATTATGTCTGGTGCCAAATGGACGAGCGAAGTCCCCGTGTACTTTTACAACCAAGTTCATACGGAAATAAATTTGATATCATTTGAAAGCTAATGGTATACTCTTTCACATCATTAGAAAATCTCAAAATCTCAAAAGTGGGGGTTATTCCTCATTATGCTGTGCCGGTTCACATTAAAAAAGCTACTAATGGTAGGCCGGTCTGAATGGCTACTGGCCCCCATTTGCCATCTGCTTGTCCTCGCATTTCAGCCTACCTCGAGATCGGCGGCTTCTCCGGCCTGAACGACCGGTACTTCAGCCAGGCGTCCATCGCCAACGACAGCTTCCGCTCTGGCGACGCTGCGTGCGGCTTCCCCCAAAAGGACGCCCTCTACATGCTCCGCGGCCAGCTGACCCACGACACACCGTGGGCCTCCCTTCTGTTCGGCTACAGCAGCAACATCTTATGGGTGTTGTGCGCCGACCAGGTGAGAATGTTGGCCCGTTTGAGGTCTCCGTTCGCCGTGTGTACCGAATGGGGCTGATGACGTCGTGGCCGAGAAGACTGGGGAATTCACAAAAGTGCGCCCTCAAGCGTTTGCAACGCGTTGGCCAATCACAATTTGTGATTGGACAACGGGTTGCAGACTCTTGAGGGCGCACTATTATGAATCGCCAGTATCTGGGGTTGCAGCCCATTAAATCAATCAAAGATGGCTCCGGCGTGCTGATTATCATAAAGTGTAATATGTTGTAGAATAAGTGAAGCGTAAGACAACCTGGGGTTCACTCTTCAATTTGGTGTGTAATTTTGAACATTATCTGGCTTTAAAATGCGGCCGTATTTGGCTGTAGAAGTGAAGGGGTACATCCCAAAATCATTGCAGAAATTCGGATTAGATGAATACACATTTTGGGGTGTTTTTTTCTGGGGGTAATTAGCAACACATTTAATCGGCTAAGGGCACAACAATTTAAAATAATCTGAGAGATGAAGGTCCGAACTACACTTTTTTTGTATAGCTACAAGAACTGAATTGGCTTTGAAAGTGAGTGTTTTTAAGTACAGTGTTCAATGGGAGCTCGATTTAGTGTTTACTGCACCCACGGCATGACTCGTTCTCGTCCCTGCCAACCCCCCCTCCCCCGCCCAGATCATGGTGCAGAAAGTCCTGACGGCTAAGGGTCTGTCCCACGCACAGGGCGGGTGCCTGCTGGCCGGATACCTCAAGATCGTCCCCCTCCTCCTGCTTGTCTTCCCCGGGCTGGTGGCTCGTACCCTCTACCCAGGTAAGGGACAGCCACTCGCACGTACAAGGCTTCGTTTATGGGCACTGTTAGCTCCGTGCTCGGTCAGACTGCCTGCTCTCAAGCACACGCTTATAGGAAGGCTTTTTTCCCCCAAAGCCCGGCTGAGGCTCAGGCTCCGGCTTTGTCTTTCAAGTATACGAGGCACGAAAACGGGAGGCCTTTGGCTTTTTAATGATATACTGCGTTTTGGAAAAGAAAAATAAATCCGAAGCTTTAACTTCAACAAAGAACGCCAGCCTGTGTTTTCAGCTTTCGGATAAACAGAGACGAAGCCGGAGCCGAAGTCCAAGCCGGTTTTTTGGGGGGTTAAAAGGGGCCCAAGTGGAAGGTTTGCGGTGACGCATCTCTTCTGAGACGGAGTGCGGGTCTGGAAAGAGCCGGTGGCTCAACGCTGAGCTGCCGGCTCTTCTCATCAGAGCCACACACTCCTTCTCAAAAGAGATGCGCTACCTGGCGTCGCCGCAAACCTCCCACGAGTTTCTTCCACCTTGCGAACCTTCAAATCTTATATACACACTTACAGCTTGAACGGGGTAGGAATACATGTAAAAGGTGAAACAAAAATCAGTGCCAGATTAACAACTGGAATGATACAGATATAGGGAGCAAGAATGACGTGGTGTGTGCATGCATGTATGCACTTAAAAGGGTCTCTCTCCCAAAGGAATCCAAATCGTCAGTACAGTGCCAAACGCATGTCTCTAGATGCCCGTGACATTATAACGGGTGAGGGAAATATTATGAACGAAGCCCAAGCCCGAGCCTAAAGCCGCGTTTCCAGTGGACTTATTTTGGTCAAAGTAACCGAGACTATGGTTACTTTTCCCATTTTTAAGTCCAATGAAAATGGCCCAGTTAAATTTCCTCTCGGTTACTTTATAACCGAGCCGAATGGTTACTTTTACCGGCCGACCTCTGCCCAGTAAACGTGACCAGGTAAGTTTAACCGAGCCGATTAGTCGAGTGGAAACGTACCACTCGGTAAAACGCGACTCGGCGTACATGCACTGTGTACAAATGATTGTTGCCAGCTCGCGTTACTTTAACCATCGTCTCGGTTAAATTGACCGACTCAAAAGTCCAAGTGGGAACGACGGTCAAATTTGACCATTGTAAATTTAACCATCGTCTCGGTTAAATTTTAGTCCAGTGGAAACGCGGCTAAGCCTTCATTTCGTAAACGACAGCCCTAATAATGCTTGTATATATCTTGAATGGCTTCGCCTTGTTGACAGATACCGTGGGCTGTGCCACGGAGCAGCAGTGCCGGGATGTGTGCGGCACCCCCAGCGGCTGCAGCCAGATCGCCTATCCGATGCTCGTGATGAAACTCCTGCCGGAGGGTGAGTGTCCGGATGCCGGAACAGCTCTGGACAAGCAATGCGCGGGAGTCATTTCTCCGCTTGAAAACGGACCGATTCGTAATCGTTAAGTTTGATCGAGGAGACACCGTTAAACCAGCAGGCTTCGGACCAGTGAATCCGTTCATACTGCAAGCCCAAACCTCAAGCCAAACCCCAAGCCCAACCACAGTTCCAACACCAGTTCTAACCCCATCCCCATCCCCAACCCCAATCCCAACCCCAACCCCAACCCCAACCCCAACCCCAACCCCAACCCCAACCCCAACCACAACCCCAACCCCAACCCCAACTCCAACCCAACCCCAACCTCAACCCCAAATCCAACCCCAACCCTAACCCCAACTCCAACCCCAACCCCAACCCCAACTCCAACCCAACCCCAAATCCAACCCCAAATCCAACCCCAACCCCAACCCCGACCCAAGTCCACTGCTAGTGTGTGAATTGCTTGGAGCTGAAGCCCTTTCCCTTGCCTTCCTGTTTGCCAGGCCTTCACGGCTTGCTCTTTGCCGTCATGCTGTCGGCCTCCATGGCAGACCTGTCGTCCATCTTCCACAGCGCTTCCACTATCCTGACCGTGGACGTTGCGGGCGGTCTCAAGATACGACAGATGGACCGCTGGGTCATGGCCACTGCCAGGTGGGTGGGTCTCCAGTCCACGACTAATGTTCGTTTGTTTGACAGACAGAGAGACAGACAGAGAGAGACAGACAGAGAGACAGACAGAGAGACAGAGAGACAGAGAGACAGAGAGACAGAGAGACAGAGAGACAGAGAGACAGAGAGACAGAGAGACAGAGAGACAGAGAGACAGAGAGACAGAGAGACAGAGAGACAGACGGGCAGACAGAAAGACAGACAGAGAGACATACAGAGACATACGGAGAGAGACAGACAGAAAGACACAGAGACAGTCAGACAGAGAAACAGAGAGCCATACAGAAACAGACTGAGACAGAGAGAGAGACAGACAGACAGACAGACAAAGAGACAGCTAGAGAGACAAACAGAAAGACAGACAGAGAGACAGAGAGACAGACAGAGAGACAGATCGAGAGACAGACATACAGAGAGACAGACAGACAGAGAGACAGACAGACAGAAAGAGAGACAGACAGAAAGAGAGACAGACCGAGACAATGACATACAGAGACAATGACATACAGAGACAGACAGAGAGACAGCTAGAGAGACAGGCAGAGAGACAGAGAGAGACAGACAGATAGACATACACAGAGACAGACAAACGGACAGAGAGACAGACAGACAGAGAGACAGGCACACTGACAGACAAATAAACGCCGGCAAAAGCATAACCTAGGCGGAGGTAATAAAATAATCATAACAAACTCACCGTAATAATGCCATTCCATAACAGTGTGTATAAACGCTCCATAGGGTGTGCACGGTGCTGATGGTGATAGTGTGTCTGGCCTGGTTGCCGGCAGTGCACCAGGGAGCGCAGCTGACCGACGTCTTTGTGGGCATCGCCCGCGTGCAGGTCGGCCTGGCGCCGCCCATAGCCGCCGTGTTCCTCCTGGCCGTGCTCTGGCCGCGAGCCAACGAAAAGGTACGTCCAGAGGCCCCACTGCGGGCGATTCACAATGGTGCGCCCTCAAGAGTTTGCACCCCGTTGGCCAATAACAGTGACCGGAATCTGTCCAGACACGCATTGGGTCGACATATTCCGCGCATTGGGTCGACATATTCCGCGCATTGGGTCGACATATTCCGCGCATTGGGTCGACAATATCCGCGCATTGGGTCGACAATATCCGCGCATTGGGTCGACATTCCGTGCATTGGGTCGACAATATCCGCGCATTGGGTCGACATTCCGCGCATTGGGTCGACATTCCGTGCATTGGGTCGACATTCCGTGCATTGGGTCGACATTCCGTGCATTGGGTCGACAGATTCTGCGCATTGGGTCAACAGATTCAGCGCATTGTGTTGACAGAATCTGCGCATTGGGTCGACAGATTCCCCGCATTGGGTCGGCAGATTCCGCGCATTGGATCGACAGATTCCGCCGCTTGAGGGCGCACTCTTGAGAATCGCCCGCATTTTATAGAGCTGCTGATGTAGACTTGCGGAGTCTCGACCCATTTTGCAACCCAAGACTTCAGTGAGGGATCGCCTCAATCGACGGCGTTGTGAGATCTGTGAAATGCCCTCTCGTTCGTCCCCCCAGGGATCGTTCTGGGCCCTCGTGGTGGGCCTTGGTCTGGGCGTGGCCCACATTGTCGTCACCATCGTGTACCCCGAGCCGGCTTGCGGGCTCCAGGACACCCGGCCGGCGGTGCTCTACATCGCCCTGATCGTCTTCGGCGTCACGGTGCTTCTGGACGTTGCCGTCAGCCTCTGCACCTCGCCTCCCAGGGACGCTCTGGTGAGTGTTGACAACTGAGCTGTTGTGTCTCTGCTCTGTCTATCAGGAATACAGTTTTGACTTTCCTCTCCCTTGTCTCGTCTCGTCTCCTCCCCTCCCCTCCCCTCCCCTCCCCTCCCCTCCCCTCCACTCCCCTCCCCTCCCCTCCCCTCCCCTCCCCTCCCCTCCCCTCCCCTCCCCTCTCTTCTCTTCTTCTCTCCTCCCCTCCCCTCCCCTCCCCTCCCCTCCCCTCCCCTCCCCTCCCCTCCCCTCTCTTCTCTTCTTCTCTCCTCCCCTCCCCTCCCCTCTCCTACCCTCTCCTCCCCTCCACTCCCCTCCCCTCTCCTCTCCTCTCCTCTCTTCTCCTCTGCTCTGCTCTCCTTTCCTCTCTACTCCCCTCTCTACTGCTCTGCGCTGCTCTGCTCTCCTCTGCTCTACTCCCCTACCCTCCCCCTCTGCTCTGCTTTGCTCTCCTCTGCTCTCCTCCCCTCCCCCTCTGCTCTGCTTTGCTCTGCTCTGCTCTGCTCTGCTCTGCTCTGCTCTGCTCTGCTCTGCTCTGCTCTGCTCTGCTCTGCTCTGCTCTGCTCTGCTCTGCTCTGCTCTGCTCTGCTCTGCTCTGCTCTGCTCTGCTCTGCTCTGCTCTGCTCTGCTCTGCTCTGCTCTGCTCTGCTCTGCTCTGCTCTGCTCTGCTCTGCTCTGCTCTCCTCTCCTCTGCTCTGCTCTCCTCTGCTCTGCTCTGCTCTGCTCTGCTCTGCTCTGCTCTGCTCTGCTCTGCTCTCCTCTGCTCTGCTCTGGGAACGCGCTCTTCCCTGCCCGTTCTGCTCTGACACGGATGTAGAGCAGCCGAGAGAGAAGTACCCATGGGATCCACGCACCACGCACCTCTCTCATCACCGAATCAAAGTTAATGGGACTCCGATCTCCGATCTAACCCCATTTGCCAGCTGATTCGCACGACCTTATGGGGTCGTCACAACCCGGCCCCTGGTAGAGCACGCGTCAAAATGCAGGAGGGCGCCCCCCACGGCCACTACACGTTCCTTGTCGACGAAAACGAGTACGAGGGTGAGTCACGCGCTGTGCGCGATCAATGTCGATATCAACGCACAATATGATATGAAGCACTGTTGGATGTGCATGGGAAAGTGTTGCCAGTGAAGCCATTATTTTACACCTTCTCTCCTTCACCCTCTTTCATTGACCCTCTCTCCTTCACCCTCTCCCCTTTACATTCTCTCCTTCACCCTCTCCTTTACCCTCTTTCCTTCACCCTCTCTCCTTCACTCTCTCTCCTTCACCCTCTCTCCTTCACCCTCTCGATCTCTCTATTTCCTCAATGTCTCTTTTTTCTCTTTTCACTCTTTCTCTACCTCTTTCCCTCGTTCCTCTGCCGTCTCTCTCCCCTTTATCCCTTTGTCCCCGCTCCCTCCTGTCTCTCTCTCCCTCTCCCCTCTCTCTGTCTCTCTTCCTCTCACGCTCTCTCCTCCCCTTTTCTCCCTTTCCCCTCTCTCCCTGCTTCCTCCTCCCTCTCCCTCTTCCGTTCTCTGTCCCTCCCTCTCTCCCTCCACACTCTCCCTCTCCCGCGCTCTCTCCCCTCGTCTCTCTGATCTATTTTTCTTCATCCTGCTCCCTCTGTCCCCTTTCTTTCTCTCCACCTTTCTCCCTCTCTCTCTCTATCTCTCCTTCTCCCTCTCCTTCTCTCTCTCCTTCCCTCCCCTTTCTCCCTCCCTCCCTCACTTCCTCACTCCCTCCCCCTCCCCAATCTCTCTCACCCCTCTCTTTGTCCCTGTCTTTCTCCCTCCCCTCTCCCTCTCCCCTCTCTTTCTCCCTGTCTTTCTCCCTCCCCCTCTCGACTCCCCTCTCTTTCTCCCTGTCTTTCTCCCTCCCCCTCTCACCCTCCCCTCTCTTTCTCCTTGTCTTTCTCCCTCCCCCCTCCCTCTCCCTCTCCCTCTCCCCTCTCTCTTTCTCTATCTCTCTTTTCCCCTCTCTATCTCCCCCAATCTCTCGCGCACTCCAGAGGCTATGGGGCACTGGAGACGCAAGTCCACGCTGCGCCTGTGCTACGAGTGGTTCTGCGGCTACGCGAGCTACGACGTCACCCCGAAGCGGCGGGCCCGTCGTCGGCCGGCCGACGACGAGCGTGCGGCGGCCAAGCAGGAGGCGGTCAGCCTGGAGCAGAGCCCCTTGGCCCGGGTCTTCCTCGGCGTCAACCTGGTCCTCCTCCTCCTCGTCGCCATCGCCACCCTGGCCTACTTCTCCCTGCCCGCCCTCATCATGGTGGGTTAGGTTATCGGCGGGAGGAGTGATGTCTTTGTGTCAGCTTCGGTCCCCACGTCTCTCAACACATCGCTGCCTTTGAAAAAGGTCCTGCTAGGATCGAAATGTCAGGCCCACTAAATTCTGATATTTGCATTTTGGTAATTTTAGTCAGTAAGCAGTTTGCAACATGTTTGTATATCACTGGTTTTTTTTTATTCCTTCAAAGGTTCCCAGTAATTTTTTTCCCTTTGTTTGTTTGACTGAAATTGTAAAAGAAATTGTAAAACTTTGTGTGATCACCCGAGCTGATGCAGCCATCAGGTTTACAAGAATTGGTCGCTTGCATCTGAACGAAAGCAGAGGGTGTGATCCCGAAAAAAGTCCATAAAATCGTCGTCTAAAGCAGTACAACAATAAATTGTCTCTCCTATGGAGTCGCTCCACAGCACCTATCCGTGTTGTGTTGCACGCAGAACCTCGACTGAAGGTGCTGTGGTCTCAATGGTATTCGATCGAACTAAATGGACGTCAACACACGATAGAGGCGTCAACACACCCAAATTGCGTCCAAAATTGCCAAAAGCGTTGGCCCATTTGTTTTTAAATATTGGTCAAAACGATATTTTTACTTGGACATGAGAGATGAGTCGTCTACAAATTACCCTTTCCATTTTAAGAAATGTCCTCTATGAAACTCCGTAATCGGCAGCCATCTTGGCTGCCGTAATCGGCTTGAAAAAAGATAGATGAGTCTACCACCTAAAGGCTGAAAAAGCTCAGATGGAAGAGCGCTGGTACGCAAAAACCAGAAGTCTTGGTTTCAAATCCCGGTCCAGCCAAAGTTTTCTTTTCTATTTTTATAAAAATTGAATTTCATAGTAGATTTTATTTTAATTAGATATGCTTAACTGGCTGATTAAGCATGCATGATTGCATTTGTATGCAGTATGATAGCAAATAGATGGAGAATAATGTTTTAGAGGTTAAAATATCTGTTGAATATTTTTTTTTCAAATTAGGAGAAACAGGCCTACACATTATATAATAGAAAACAAGATTTTTACAAGAAATATTTTTTATTGCTCCTATTTTAGTTTTAGTGTATGGATAAAATTGGTTGAGTTATCTCCCGGTGTAATGAACAACAAATACTGTTGCTAATTGTTTTTATTTTTGAGAATAATTATGTTCCAAAGGGTTAAGAAAAAAACAAATTAACAAAATTTAGTATCATAAATAAAACTGAATGTAGTTAGTATAAGAATAGATACGACATGGCTGTTCATTCTTAAATTAAAATAAACACTAACAATAAACAATAGCAATAAACATCTGTAATCACAGTGCGACATTTTTGAAAATCAAACCAATTCCAAAAACCCTTATGATTTAAAAAAATCATCTCTACCAAAATTTATACAAAATATAACAGACCTATATATAAAAATACAAAACAATTTTTTCGGCAAAATTCCATTAAATTTACATCAAAATAGAGATTGTTCATCCAAAAGCGGAAAGGGACACAATTTCAAAATTTCAGTGGCGCAAAACAAGTCATTAACCCTAACGCTTTGAACCTACCGCACGGGGCACACACTGTATACCGCAATTTACCACAGTGCCCACAGGGGTGCATGCTCACATACCACAGGACACCACAAAAACCAGGCTGTGGTATGTTGAGGTGTATGGACCTTATCCTTCCACAGGAAAAAAACATGTGTGGTTAATTGTGGTTTCAATGCTTCCCCCTCCGTGCTGTATTAAGTCTGGTTGGTTTGTGCACGGCTATGCTTCAGTTACTCATGTGGCCATCTTGGTGTGTGTGTATCTGGGAAGAATCGCGAGTGACATGCGCTGGGGATTTTTTTCCCCCAGAGAATTTAAGATAGCACACGGCACGCGAAGCGTTCAAGGAGAGCATCCGAGGCCGTAATAATCATCCAGGAAATTATCAAAAATCGAATTGAGTCCACCGGTGCTTTAGATGGGCACGCTGCCATAGGCGATGGATTGGTATGGAGGTCAGTTTGTAACAAAATATGACAGATTATTAAAAACTACCTTCCATAATTGACAGCCCGCGTTTATCGCTGACGTTCACCGTGGCTGTCAATATTGTTGACATGTATCCATAGCTACTCAATATCAACATTTACAGCACCGTTGGCTCGCATTACTGGCGAGGCACAGTCGGTGTACCGCCTTGTCATTCGTAGCCTGAACAGGGAGCTCACTGGATCAGTCAGTGCAGCACACGTTCCCAGCATTTTTAGTTTTGCCCTTTTTGACTGCGCGAGATGGCCACCTCACGACTTCGTCTCTTCGTTCTGTTGCCACTTGGCCTGGCAGTCTTGGTTTCCTTGCTGCTTGTCCGCGGGGAATCCTGCGGCGCCATGACCGCCGCCGATCCGGGAGAGGATGCCGCCTCGCTCATGGCGAGGACCATCGCCAACTTCAAGTCCAACTGCCGGGGAAAAAAGAAACACCAAAATGAAGACATCAAAGGTAAGTCATCTCTTTATTACGTTGAAAGCCAAGTTTCTAGGTCTTTACTCTTTACAATAATATGAGCGGAAAAACCAAGGGGAAATTTTGAGCAAGTGGTGATCTTTTTTTTTCAAGTGTAGGCAAGGAATTTTGCCTCCAAAATGTACGTTTGAGAATACCCGACTACTGTTGCTCTATGTGGTCATTTCATTCAAATTTCAATTAGGCCTATCGACGATGTTCTTCAAGCGAACCACCTATAAAATATCGATTCATAAGAAAACAAAAGACTCCACTGAGAAAGATTTTGGTGAAAAGACTGCCACAGTAAATTATTGAATACAATTTTCTTTCGTGGAGTTATCATGATAAGCTGACGTTAAAGAGAGAGTTGTTCATATAGGAGCAATCGAAGTAGATCTAGACCATCATTTTCTGAAACGATACCGGTAGGCCTGCCTAGCCCAAATTCCGGACTTTGGCCTCGCATTCAAAACAATTGTACCTATTTTAACAAAGAACACAGTTTATCCTTTCGTGGTCACCTCAACAGCAGATTGATTTTAAAAGCCTATTTCAATAAAGACTTTGTACAAATATTATTCCTTGTCATTATGGTTCTATAAAGGGAGTCGATGTCAATTTAAATTTACTGCTACGCAGTACGAGTCTTTATAAACGCCCACGCGTCTAACCCTAGATTCATATTATTTTTATTCGCCTTCACCAGTCCCGCCGGCTTTGTCAATCACACGCACAAGCCAAACACAACTCTAACTGGCTTGCCTCAGTCAAGGCCAAATCAGTCTAGCAAAGATGACCCCGTCATTTTGCAATTATCTCATTTCCCGTCAATGTTTTAGGTCGGTGTCGCCATTTTTGTATTTTTTGGCCAAAAAAAGCCAAAATATTAGTATTCGGTCTTAAACATGGATAACTTCATAAACACACCGTGAAATATAAATGATTGATTTTAGATTATTGTGATGGACCAGATCACACTGTAACACACAGACTTTCCATAAAAGAGAATGACGAAATTGACATTACCATAGAAGGAAGACGAGAATACACTATACTCCTGACAGAATAATAGCAATGGAAGGGGAGCATTGAATAGAACTACACTCTCTACACCGCAAAATATTTTGCAGAATTTCTAAAAGATGCCGATTCTCTTACTAGATCCGGCCATGTGAGGATTTCTGATACTCTGCTCAGGTGTTTTTGATTATATAATAAAATGTTCAAGAAAAATTGTGTATTTGTTGGTGATTCTATATGGGGGGGGGGCGACCAAAATCTATTCAGGGCGACCCCAGAAAACGCATAGCTGTACATCGGCTTACATACACATCTTGTAGTACTTGGTATTCTACCACTGTTTTGTTGATATGGTTGATTTGGCCCCCGTCAGATAATCGAACGTACCCAATAAGTGCAATATCACGGCGGCTACTGGCGTCGTAATGAGTGGCCTAACATGGTGGCTACTGGCGTCGCAATGGATGCCCTAACATGACGGCTACTGGCGTCGTAATGGGTAGGCTAACATGGCGGCTACTGGCGTCGTAATGGGTGGGCTAACATGACGGCTACTGGCGTCGTAATGGGTGGGCTAACATGACGGCTACTGGCGTCGTAATGGGTGGGCTAACATGGTGGCTACTGGCGTCGCAATGGGTGCGCTAACATGACGGCTACTGGCGTCGTAATGGGTGGGCTAACATGGTGGCTACTGGCGTCGCAATGGGTGCACTAACATGACGGCTACTGGCGTCGTAATGGGTGGGCTAACATGACGGCTACTGGCGTCGTAATGGGTGGGCTAACATGACGGCTACTGGCGTCGTAATGGGTTGGGCTAACATGACGGCTACTGGCGTCGTAATGGGTGGGCTAACATGACGGCTACTGGCGTCGTAATGGGTGGGCTAACATGGCAGCTACTGGCGTCGTAATGGGTGGGCTAACATGACGGCTACTGGCGTCGTAATGGGTGGGCTAACATGACGGCTACTGGCGTCGTAATGGGTGGGCTAACATGGTGGCTACTGGCGTCGTAATGGGTGCACTAACATGACGGCTACTGGCGTCGTAATGGGTGGGCTAACATGACGGCTACTGGCGTCGTAATGGGTTGGGCTAACATGACGGCTACTACTGTCGTAATGGGTGCACTGACATGACGGCTACTGGCGTCGTAATGGCTGGGCTAACATGGCAGCTACTGGCGTCGTAATGGGTGGGCTAACATGGCGGCTACTGGCGTCGTAATGGGTGCGCTAACATGGCGGCTACTGGCGTCGTAATGGGTGGGCTAACATGGCGGCTACTGGCGTCTTAATGGGTGCGCTAACATGGCGGCTACTGGCGTCGTAATGGGTGGGCTAACATGGCGGCTACTGGCGTCGTAATGGGTTGGGTGGGCTAACAGGCCGACAAGTGGTGGCATTATCACAGGTGGTCTTTAAGATACACGTGTTTCTGCTTGAACGATTCCTTCAGGACCCTGCACCGACCCGGTGAGACTTGGGCTCGAGAATGACTCAATTCCTGACGAGAGCATCAGCGCATCAACTTGCTACAATACGAGCGATGTAAGCAAGCCTTCCTACGGTCGCCTGAATAATCCAGACGAGGGTGGTGGTGCGACTGTGGGAGCCTGGGCCCCCGCTGATTCTAACCTCCACCAGTGGATACAGGTGGAGCTTGGAGAGCCCAAGTACGTCCACGGAGTATTGATGCAGGGCAGGAAAGAGGGAAATCAATGGGTGAGCAAGTACTCAGTCAAGTACAAGGCGTCTCCAAAGGCATCGCTCACAGACGTCATGGACCAGAACGGCCAAGTTCAGGTACGTCATGGGATGTCCTTCCATTTTTTTAGACTGAAGAAACCAATGGTCTATTTCTACAGACCACGTCTTGTGTACAACATCATACAGTCGGCTCGTTGTCCATTATCCTGACCAGTGTGCACACCTAATAGTGCAAGTTGTTCCTTCTGTTTTGTTCTTCTCACTATTGTAGATCTTTTCTGGTGCTGCTGACTCCTCAACCATCGTGGAGCAGAGGTTCCACGCACCTATTTCTGCCTCCACTGTGCGCATCTGTCCCACTGAGTGGTCAGCCCACATTGCACTGAGATTCGAGCTGATCGGTTGTAAATGAATAGGAAATAACCACACGAGACGTGAGATACGACTTCACACGCAGTATAGCGAGTTCCGCTGCCATTAGGATACACGTTGACATGACCTCGTCTCATTGGAAAATTCTTAACTATCTGTTCTATTTCATTCACCTAGTTAGTTGCAGAAAAAAATGAAGGTTGTCAGTTTTATACCACATGGTTTAGGAATATGTCGTTGAGATAGTGAAAGAAATTCTCTCGCTCGGTTTTCGCAGGTTTGTATTTCCTTGGGTTTGAAGACGTTTTCCATAAACCGCCATAGAAGGAAAGAATATTGGGGTCAGAACATTCCGCTCGATTCTGTCACACGCTTTTTGTTTCTTTTTAAAAGAATCTTTATGTCAAAGAAAAGCATTTCCTCTTCTGAATTACAATACATGTGACGTGTGATTGTTAACTTATAGTCAAGAACGTGTTCGATTTATTAAATAATTATTTGAACTTCACATCAATGTTGTAGTAAGAACTTAATAATTAAACATATTGTTGTTGGCAAGTACTTTTGATAAATGTTATAGGTGTGCATGTTTCTATTACGCATTGTCGTCATCTTTTACATGAAATGTTAACTTAGAAAATGAGGCTTTATAATTCCATAAACCGCCATACATCATACACGCGTATGATTTTGGGGTCACAAGGTGAACATTGCGCTTGATTCTGCCTCACACTGTTTGTTTATTTTGAATAGAACTTTTATTTTTTAAAAACACTTGCTATGAACGACTACACCTATATTATGTGACTGTTTACCTTTAGTCAAGAATGTGTTCAATTTTTGAAATTTACGCAATTCATAATTTTAGTAAGAACCTAACCATTACATATAATGTTGTCAGAATATACTTTTGATGAATGTTATAGATGTGCATATTTCTATTATGCATTGTTGTAATCTTTTACATGGAAGTGTTCACTTACAAAATTAGATTTTCCCACTCTTGGGATTTTTGAGAGTTTCAAAGCTTTTGAAAAACGTGAGTGCATGGTGTCGAAAATAGACTCCATTTTAGACTTATTTTACTCAGCGTTAGAATTATAAGTAGTCATTGCGTATATTGTGCATTGGCGCAATATGAAGTAAAACTTACCAGATGAGATTTCCAACTTGTAGGATATTTTGATAGTTTCAAAGACTTTGAAATGCGAACAGGTTAGTCTCATGTATAGGTGTCAAAACGTGGGTACATGGTGTCGGAAATAGACTCCATTTTAGACTTAGACATCGTTAGAATAGCGCGGCCATTCCTAAAGGTCATGACCTTGGTTATTTTATCTGCCCTGACGAGCCAAAGTTATTATAGGCACGTCACGTGGGATCGTCGGTCGTTGATTTGACATTACCATTGCTCAATTGGGGGAACGTGTCTATTGTAATCCTGCATTAATGATTATAGTTGATGATGATTCTTTCA
Organism: Luidia sarsii; assembly: GCA_949987565.1. NCBI lineage: Eukaryota > Metazoa > Echinodermata > Asteroidea > Paxillosida > Luidiidae > Luidia > Luidia sarsii. The sequence continues at coordinate 16,095,813 of OX465114.1, read as the reverse complement.
AATTGTATGATATTTAGATGTTTTTTCTCTTTTTTGACGCTTATTATTGATTATTTTCTAACAATAGCTGTAAACAACAACAAAAAAGTGTGCAAATTCATCGGTTAAAGCAATACACCTAATCAATGTAACTATGCTTAGCTCTCTTGTTCAACTTGTCCTTATATTCTTAAAGTTTTTGTCCTTAAAGAGTATAAACACAAACGATTGCAGGATATTTTAAAATTGGTGCCATCTTGAAAATTATATAAAACATGAGAAAGCCCCCCTTCCTCCTTCGTTTAAGAAATTTAAACGAGACACGGGTTGTTTTTATCAGCCTGATGATAACCATTATGAACTAAACCTTTGTCATAATTCACGTCTCGCCCAAAGCTAAGCCATCGGTACTACGAATACAATGTCATATAAGGCCAAGTAAAACAAAATCATGTTTCTCGTTTGCGCCCGTTTTTTTTCGGGAGGGGGGACCTGGATTATTTTACTATTGTTACTTATTTAATGCAGTAAAAAGCACCGAAAATTTCCAAAAATTCATCGAGCAAATCAGTTCACTAAATGTGACTCTAACCCTGTTCAGTTCTCTTTTCCAATTCGTCTTTCATGTGTCTTTGAACGTTGTAAACACGGACGGTGGCAGAATTTTTTTTTAAATGGAGCCAATCTTTGAAAAAAAATGGAAAGAGCCCCTCTTCTTCCTTTTTTGTTCTTCAAAAACCCGAACTAGAAACATGGTGTTTTTTATTCGGCCTTAAGATAGCCATAAAGACCATAACCTCGGACGTAATGCATCGCGAGGAAATAATTTATTTGAATCTCCTAAATATTCATGAATAGGTACGAAGGTCCCTTTTAAGAACTAAATAAGTAAACAAATATGGACATGAGCACACCAGTACCCTATCATAATCATTGCCACCACGCGTGCTTATAATTTTTTATTGCATCTTTGTGTTGTTGACATGTATCCATGGCAACTCACTGACATTTACAGCAGTGTTGGCTCGCATTACTGGAGAGCCACTATCGGTGTTCCTCCTTGTCATTCCTAGCCCGCACAAGGAGCTCACTGGATCAGTTAGTGCAGCACACGTTCCCAGCATTTTAGTTTTGCCTGTTTTGACTGCGCGAGATGGCCACCTCACGACTTCGTCTCTTCGTTCTGTTGCCACTTGTCCTGGCAGTCTTGGTTTCCTTGCTGCTTGTCCGCGGGGAATCCTGCGGCGCCATGACCACCGCCGATCCGGGAGAGAATACCGCCTCTCTCATGGCGAGGACCATCGCCAACTTCAAGTCCAACTGCCGGGGGAAAAGGAAACACCAGAATAAAGACATCCAAGGTAAGTCTTCATCTTGCAAGCCATGTTTCTATGTCCCAAAACATTACAATTAGTGAAGAAGTCAACGGAGAATAGTGCTGATATTTGACTGTTTTAATTGCAGAAAAAAATTAAGCTTCCAAACACTATGTTTGCAAACACTAGACTATGCATGTCTATGTGGGCTTTTCATTAAAAAAAAATACGCTGAAAACCTGGGAGCGCCTACACAAGTAGTCTATTAACACAAGTTCAAGCACTAGGCCTACCATGGAGCTACCGGCGTCGTGGTAGGTCCATTAACATGGCGGCTACTTGAGTCGTATTTGGTGGGCTAACATGGGAACTACTGGCGTCGTCATGGGTGGGCTGCGGCTACTGGCGTCGTAATGGGTGCACAAACATGGCGGCTACTGGCATCGTAGTGGCTGCACTGACATGACGGCTACTGGCGTTGTAATGGGTGGGCTAACATGGCGGCTACTGGCGTCGTAATGGGTGGGCTGCGGCTACTGGCGTCGTAATGGGTGCACACACATGGCGGCTACTGGCATCGTAGTGGCTGCACTGACATGACGGCTACTGGCGTTGTAATGGGTGGGCTAACATGGCGGCAACTGGCGTCGTAATGGGTGCACTAACATGGCGGCTACTGGCGTTGTAATGGGTGGGCTAACATGGCGGCTACTGGCGTCGTAATGGGTGCACTAACATGGCGGCTACTGGCGTTGTAATGGGTGGGCTAACATGGCGGCTACTGGCGTCGTAATGGGTGCACTAACATGGCGGCTACTGGCGTTGTAATGGGTGCGCTAGCATGGTGGCTACTGGCGTTGTAATGGGTGTGCTAACATGGCGGCTACTGGCGTCGTAATGGGTGCGCTAACATGGTGGCTACTGGCGTCGTAATGGGTGGGCTAACATGGCGGCTACTGGCGTCGTAATGGGTGGGCTAACATGGCGGCTACTGGCGTCGTAATGGGTGCGCTAACATGGTGGCTACTGGCGTCGTAATGGGTGGGCTAATATGGCGGCTACTGGCGTCGTAATGGGTGGGCTAACATGGTGGCTACTGGCGTTGTAATGGGTGGGCTAACATGGCGGCTACTGGGGTCGTAATGGGTGCGCTAACATGGTGGCTACTGGCGTCGTAATGGGTGGGCTAACATGGCGGCTACTGGCGTTGTAATGGGAGCACTAACATGTCGTAATGGGTGGGCTAACATGGCGGCTACTGGCTTCGTTATGGGTGTGCTAACATGGCACTTATAACTTGTGTCTTAGGATGCAATAAGTTTTACTTGGTGCATGCATTCACAGCCCCCATTCCCTTTGCGGAAATACTAAGATACATGTGTTTCTGCTTGAACGATTCCTTCAGGACCCTGCACCGACCCGGTGAGACTTGGGCTCGAGGATGGTACGATTCCTGACGAGAGCATCAGCGCATCCAGTAGCTACACTGCGAGCGATGTAAGCCAGCCTTCCTCCGGCCGCCTGAATAACCCAGACGAGGGTGGTAGTGCAACAGTGGGAGGCTGGGAACCCGCTGTTTCTAACCTCGACCAGTGGATACAGGTGGAACTTGGAAAGCCCAAGTATGTCCACGGAGTATTGATGCAGGGCAGAAAAGAGGCAAATCAATGGGTGAGCAAGTACTCAGTCAAGTACAAGGCGTCTCCAGAGGCACCGCTCACTGACGTCCTGGACCAGAACGGCCAAGATCAGGTACGTCATCGGATGTCCTTCCATTTCTTTCAGTCTCAGAGAAACCAGTGGTCTATTTCAACAGACCTATCGTATCTCCTGACCAATTCGAAAGACGATGAGAGATGCCCAGAAACCACACGGCCTATCACAACGTACGTTTGGATATCAAAATCGTAAGCTGAGTTATGATTCACAGTAAGGTTCTGTGAAATCTACCCCAGTGCCGGGCCGGTGAAATATTCCTAGGGTGATTGAGTCCATGTTATTTGCGTTGGCCATTGATTTACATCAGGTCGTTCTTCCAAATCATCAGACTCCACCCAAACTTTACATCGTGACCATCATGCAGACCTTCGTTTCATTCACGTGTACCAAACACACGTTCCTATAGCCCTTCCCGTCTGGTGCTCGGCTGTGTGTGGTACCAAGCCTTACCTGGTGAACACGAGTACAACGCACCTTCCTCGTGATTACGGTCGGCATCAAGACCACTTCTTGTGTACAGCATACAGTCACCTCGTTGTCCATTCTCCTGACCACTCGTACTATATCCGTGTAGGGTAGCGGTGGTCAGAATTCCTCTTGTCGATGTCAGACACAGCGTGCACACCTAATAGTGCAAGTTGTTTCTCCTTTTTATTTGTTCTCACTATTGTAGATCTTTTCTGGTGCTGCTGACTCCTCAACCATCGTGGAGCAGAGGTTCCACGCACCTATTTCTGCCTCCACTGTGCGCATCTGTCCCACTGAGTGGTCAGGCTACATTGTACTGAGGTTCGAGCTGATCGGTTGTAAATGAATAGGAAATAACCACACGAGACGTGAGATCCGACTTCACACGCAGTATAGCGAGTTCCGCTGCCATTGGGATACACGTTGACATGACCTCGTCTCATTGGGAAATTCTTGACTATCTCTTCTATTTCATTCACGTAGTTAGTTGCAGAAAAAAATGAAGCTAGGCAGTTCTACACCGCATGGTTTAGGAATTATATGTATGTCGTTGAGATAGTGAAAGAGATTATCTCGATCGTGTTTCGCAGGTTTGTATTTCCTTGGGTTTGAGGACGTTTTCCAAAAACCGCCTGACATGATACACGCGAAGAAATGTTGGGGTCACAAGGTGAACATTGCGCTTGATTCTGCCGCACACAGTTTGTATATTTTGAATAGAACTTTAATGTCAAACTAGAGATTTATGTCTGTTGGCAAACAGAACATAACGCTTTTCCGCATCTGGTTCTCTTAAAAAAAAAAAAAAAAAATTGATGAAAAAAAAATTGACATCAACGGGATTCGAACTCGGAACCTCCATTCCTAACCCAAAACGCACGTGCATATTTTGTGCACAAAGTTTATGGGACATCATTATATTTTTCAAAAAATCATATAAAATCTAAACAATGGTCGATTACTTCCAAACTCAGGATTATGAATGTCTAGCACAATAGCTACCTGCCCACCAAATCTCGAGACGATTGACCTTTGGCAAATATGCGTTTTAAAAACACGCATTTTAATGACGTCATGATTGCGTCATGGCATTTTGGCCACGGAGGGTGTTTCTAAACTACATGCCCAATAGATATAATCGAAAAAATGAAAAAAATCTTGCTCCGTTGGCCAAATATGCTCAATTGAATGTGAAAATCTTAAAAGTTTATGACCTCATTAATATTCATGAGATGACGTCACGATCAAATGAGGGCAATTTTTGGATACACCTTTTCCCAACTTAGATATAGTGCAAACTTGGAACAAAACGAAATTGCTTTTTTGCTTTTATTGCAGTTTGAAGTTTGCCCCTTTAAAGCGCTGTCACGTGACACGTGGTGACGTCATGAAGTTTTAAAGACAACTGTGCACAACTTCAGCAAGGGCTATATGCATTTGTCAAGTTTGAAAAAAATCAAAGTTTGTTCAATGGCAAAAGTGCCCTTCGAAAAAACCATGTGCTTTGTCTATGGGAAAATTCCGACCAGAAAGAGAAGACAAAAAAAAAAAATCTTAACAAAAACAATAGCTTTTCCGCTACGCGGCGGAAAAGCTAAAAAGCAATTGCTATAAATGACTATACCTATATGATGTGATTGTTTACTTATAGTCAATATTGTGTTCGAATTTTGAAATATATAAGCACTTAATATATAAGAACTTAATAATTACACATATTGTTGTTGGCAAGTACTTTTGATGATAAGGTGATATACAAAAATGTTGCAAACTGCTTACTGACTAAAATTACCAAAAAGTAAATCTAAAATTTAGTGGGCCTGACGTTTCGATCCTCATGAGGTTAGTGCTGGCCAAGAATAATTTCTCCTTTCTTGGCAAGCACTATCTTCAAGTGCATGGCACTGCCATGGGCACGCGCATGGCCCCTTCCTTTGCATGCCTCTTCATGGGTGACCTTGAGGAACGCATGCTCAGTGAGGCTCCATGCCGTCCCTGGATTTGATGGAGATACATAGATGACGTGTTCTTCATTTGGACTAGGGACGGTAGCAGCTTGAATGCTTTCTTTGACCACATCAATTCCTTCCATAGGACTATCAAATTCACTTGGGAGCAGTCTCTTCAACATACCCACTTTCTGGACGTCACCGTCCGGAAAGACCTCAATACACTAACTACTGACTTGTATTCTAAGCCCACCGACACTCATCAATATCTCCATTCCTCCAGTTGTCACCCTAGACACTGTAAGACTGGTATAGCTTACAGCCAGGCCCTCAGATTGAGGCGTATATGTTCCAATGAGTCTGACTTTCGCCGCCATACACGTGTATTGGCCAGTAACTTGGTTGCTAGAGGCTATAGTTCTCGCCAAGTCAAGAACTCCATTGCTAAAGTCTATTCCATTCCCAGAAGTTCGGCACTAAAACAAAAGCCACCAGGTTCCAAGGACAAGCCCAAGGTTCCCTTAGTTACTTCCTACCACCCTTCTCTTCCTCCTCTCAGGAAGATAACTAAGGAAAACCACCATATTCTCCACACTTCAGATCGTCTGGCTGAAGCCATTCCTAATTCGCCTGTTTTGGCTTTCAGGCGCCCCCGTAACCTGCGTGACTTAATTGTCCGAGCAGAGGTTCCCCCTTTGGACTCTTCACCTCCAACCAAATTTGGTACATTTAAGTGTACCTCGAAATGCATTGTTTGCAAGACACATGTCAAGGAAATAGACTCTTTCAATGGACATTCTTCTGGAACTACCCACACGACCTATGGCTCTATCACGTGCACTACCTCAAACATCATATACCTCATCTCTTGTAGAGTTTGTAATACTCAGTATGTTGGCGAGACAAAAAACACCCTCAAAAAACGAATCTATGGCCATAGGTCTACCATCAAAACCGGTAAAATGGACACCCCTGTTGGGTATCACTTCAATCTCCCTGATCATTCGATATCAGATATGAGTGTACTGGGCATAGAATCACTTGATCACCGTAGTAATGCTGTCCGTCTTAGCCGTGAGAAAATGTGGATGAAGCGTCTTCGGACTATTCAACCACATGGTCTCAACATCCAGGAGGGTAATGACTAACACCATGCAGCTTTCTGATAATCCTTCTTTTGTGTTCAGTCTTTCACACTTCTCTCTTTGATCTTTCCCCCTATTGTCACTAATCCCTACCCCACTCCTTGCCCTTCTCTTTGATCTTTCCCCCTCCTCTCACTAATCCCTACCCTACCCCTTGCCCTTCCCTTTGATCTCTCCCTACCAGCTTCACTCTTTGTTCTCTGTTTCTCATCCGTGTCCTATTCACTCTCTCCCCCTGCCTTCGTGTACATGTATCTGTTTTGTCCTTGTCACTCTGCCTTTGAGAAAGGTCCTGCTAGGATCGAAACGTCAGGCCCACTAAATTTTAGATTTACTTTTGATGATAGTTATAGGTGTGCATGTTTCTATTATGCATTGTCGTAATATTATAAATGAAGTGTTAACTTACAAAATGAGGCTTTATAATTCCATTGTTTACTTATAGTCAAGAACGTGTTCGATTTTTTTAAATTTATGCACCCCATAATTTTAGTATGGATTTTATCATGACGTATATTTTTGGTCGGTCGGAACATCCATTTGATGAATGTGATAGGTGTGCATGTTTCAAGTATGCATTGTCGCTCTTACATGAAGTGTTAACTTAACAAATGAGATTGTCCAATTGTTGGGTTTATTGAGGGTTTCAAAGACTGAAATTCAAACAGATTTGTGTCGGTATAGGGTTCAAAACGTGGGGGCATGGTGTCGGAAATAGACTCCATTTCAAACTTATTTTACACAGCGTTAGGACAGCGGCCAATCCTAAAGGTCATGGCCCTGGTTATTTTGACTGCAGTGACGGGACTAATTATAGGCACGTCACGTGGGATCGTCGGTCGTTGATTTGACATTACCATTGCTCAATTGGGGGAACGTGTCTATTGTAATAGTGCATTTATGATTATAGTTGATGATGATTCTTTCAAATTGTATGATATTTAGATGTTATTTCTCTTTTTTTGACGCTGAAATAAAACCAAGACCTGAGGAAGCTACAACATGCCTGGAGTCCTTCCCTTATCAGGAGCTCGGGCTCTGTCTCGTGGATGGTTCACATCCCGCCCACAGCTAAGTCCTCCACGTTACAATGTCATAATTATTAGTAAAAGTAAAAACAAAAAGATGTTTCTACTTACCGCCCGCTTCCCTTTCGGGTTGCCGCCCAGGTTTTTTAAATGCCTTTTTATTTTTGAGGAAAAGCAGTAATCCTTTTCTTTAAATCCACAAATTCGTCGGTGAAAGAAATACAACATCGAATCACTCTGTAAATAATTATTTTTAGTTATCTTGTCCAACTTGTCTTTTATCTTTAAAATGTCTCTTATCTTTGGAAACATGAACGGTTGCAGGACATTTTAAAATGTTCCCGCCTGCTTCCTTTTTTGGAGCCGCCTGATATTGTTTATTATTGAGTATTAGTATTGATTATTTTTTAACAACAGCTGTAAAAAACAACAACAAATGTCCACAAATTCATCGATTAAAGAAATACACTTAATCAATATGTAACTTTGTTTAGCTCTCTTGTTCAACTTGTCCTTCATTTCTGAATTGTCTTTTAAGAGTAGAAACCGTAACGGTTGCAGGATATTTTAAAATTGGTGCCATCTTGAAAAACAAATATGAAAAATAAGAAAACCCCCTTCTTTCATCGTTTAAGAAATTCTGACGAGACACAGGTTGTTTTTATCGGCCTGATGATAACCATGATGAACTAAACCTTGGTCATAATTCACGTCCCGCCCAAAGCTAAGCCATCTGTACTACAATGCCAAGTAAAACAAAATCATGTTTCTAGTTTGCGCCCGTTTTTTTCGGGGGGGGGGGACCTGGATTATTTTATTATTATTACTTTTTTAATGCAGTAAAAAGCACCGAAAATTTCCAAAAATTCATCAGGTTAAGCAATTCACTAAATGAGACTGTAACCCTGTTCAGTTCTCTTTTCCAATTCGTCTGTTAACACGGACGGTGGCAGAATGTTTTTTAAATGGCGCCCATCTTGGAAAAAAATGGAAAGAGCCCCTCTTCTTCCTTTTTTTTCTTCAAAAAACCCGAACTAGAAACATGGTGTTTTTTTATTCGGCCTTAAGATAGCCATAAAGACCATAACCTCGGACGTAATGCATCGCGAGGAAATAATTTATTTGAATCTCCTAAATATTCATGAATAGGTACGAAGGTCCCTTTTAAGAACTAAATAAGTAAACAAAATAATATGGACATGAGCACACCAGTACCCTATCATAATCATTGCCACCACGCGTGCTTATAATTTTTTATTGCATCTTTGTGTTGTTGACATGTATCCATGGCAACTCAATGTCAACATTTACAGCACTGTTGGCTCGCATTACTGGAGAGCCACTATCGGTGTTCCTCCTTGTCATTCATAGCCCGCACAAGGAGCTCACTGGATCAGTCAGTGCAGCACACGTTCCCAGCATTTTAGTTTTGCCTGTTTTGACTGCGCGAGATGGCCACCTCACGACTTCGTCTCTTCGTTCTGTTGCCACTTGGCCTGGCAGTCTTGGTTTCCTTGCTGCTTGTCCACGGGGAATCCTGCGGCGCCATGACCACCGCCGATCCGGGAGAGAATACCGCCTCGCTCATGGCGAGGACCATCGCCAAATTCAAGTCCAACTGCCGGGGGAAAAAGAAACACCAGAATGAAAACACCCAAGGCAAGTCGTTGAAAGCCATGTTTGTTTCTTTGTCCCAAAACATTACAATTACTGAAGCAGTCAACGGATAATATGTGAAGGTGGTGATCTGTAACTGTTTTAATTGCAGAAAAAAATTATGCTTCCAAAAATTACTTTTGCAGACACCAGACTACGCATGCTGTATATGGTAATTTCTCTCGTCGATTGAAAAAACACACCTGCTAAAAACCTGGGAACACCTATATGCAATTTTCTTTACACAAGTTTCACTTTACACAAGTCCAAGCAAAATTAAGCCTACAATCGAGCTATTTGCGTCGTAATGGGAGCACTAACATGGCGGCCACTGGCGTCGTAGTAGGTCCATTAACATGGCGGCCACTTGCGTAATGGTTGCACTAACATGGCTGCTACTGTCGGTGTTCTCGGTGCAGTAACATGACATCTATTAGCGTCGTAATCCGTGAACTATAACGTAGCGGCTCCCGGCGTTGTATTGGGTGGGCTAACATGGCATCTGTTCGTGTCATAATCGGTGCATTAACATGACGTCTATTGGCGTGGTAATGGGAGCACTAACATGGCAGCTACTGGCGTCGTAATTGGAGCAATAACATGGCGGCTCCTGGCGTCGTTATGGCAACACTATTATGGCGGCTACCGGCGTCGTAATGGGAGCAATAACATGGCGGCTACTGGCGTCGTTATGGCAACACTAACATGGCGGCTACTGGCATCGTAATGGGAGCACTAACATGGCGGCTACTGGCGTCGTAATGGGTGCACTAACATGACGTCTATTAGCGTCGTAACGGGAGCACTAACATGGTGGCTACTGGCGTCGTAATGGGAGCACTAACATGGCGGCTACTGGCGTCGTAATGGGTGCACTAACATGACGTCTATTAGCGTCGTAATGGGAGCACTAACATGACGTCTATTAGCGTCGTAATGGGAGCACTAACATGGTGGCTACTGGCGTCGTAATGGGAGCACTAACATGTCGGCTACTGGCGTCGTAATGGGAGCACTAACATGGTGGCTACTGGCGTCGTAATGGGAGCACTAACATGTCGGCTACTGGCGTCGTAATGGGAGCACTAACATGGTGGCTACTGGCGTCGTAATGGGAGCACTAACATGTAGGCTACTGGCATCGTAATGGGAGCACTAACATGGCGGCTACTGGCGTCGTAATGGGTGCACTAACATGACGTCTATTAGCGTCGTAACGGGAGCACTAACATGGTGGCTACTGGCGTCGTAATGGGAGCACTAACATGGCGGCTACTGGCGTCGTAATGGGTGCACTAACATGACGTCTATTAGCGTCGTAATGGGAGCACTAACATGACGTCTATTAGCGTCGTAATGGGAGCACTAACATGGTGGCTACTGGCGTCGTAATGGGAGCACTAACATGTCGGCTACTGGCGTCGTAATGGGAGCACTAACATGGTGGCTACTGGCGTCGTAATGGGAGCACTAACATGTCGGCTACTGGCGTCGTAATGGGAGCACTAACATGGTGGCTACTGGCGTCGTAATGGGAGCACTAACATGTCGGCTACTGGCGTCGTAATGGGACCACTAACATGGCGGCTACTGGCGTCGTAATGGGTGCACTAACATGACGGCTACTGGCGTCGTAATGGGAGCGCTAATGACGTCCAACACTAGCAACCATACTGATAATGCATTAGTGCAATGGATTAACACAATAAGGAAGAGCACCTCAGGCTGACAAGGTCAGGCATTATCACAGGTACACGGGCTTCTGCTTGATCTATTCCTACAGGACCCTGCACCGACCCTGTGAAACTTGGGCTCGAGGATGGCTCGATTCCTGACGAGAGCATCAGCGCATCCAGTAGCTACAATACGACCGAGGTAAGCCAGCCTTCCTACGGCCGCCTGAATAACCCAGACGAGGGTGGTAGTGCAACGATGGGAGCCTGGGTGCCCGCTGTTCTTAACGTTTACCAGTGGATACAGGTGGAGCTTGGGGAGCTCAAGTACGTCCACGGAGTCTTGATGCAGGGCAGAGGAGATCGATTAGATCAATGGGTGAGCAAGTACTCAGTCAAGTACAAGGCGTCTCCAGAGGCACCGCTCACTGACGTCCTGGACCAGAACGGCCAAGATCAGGTACGTCATAGGATGTCCTTCCATTTCATTCAGTCTCAGAGAAACCAGTGGTCTATTTCAACAGACCACGTCTTGTGTACAACATCCTGTGTACCAGTGTGCACACCTAATAGTGCAAGTTGTTCCTTCTGTTTTGTTGTTCACACTATTGTAGATCTTTTCTGGCTCTGCTGACTCCTCAACCATCGTGGAGCAGAGGTTCCACGCACCTATTTCTGCCTCCACTGTGCGCATCTGTCCCACTAAGTGGTCAGCCTACATTGCACTGAGATTCGAGCTGATCGGTTGTAAATGAATAGGAAATAACCACACGAGACGTGAGATCCGACTTCACACGCAGTATAGCGCGTTCCTCTGCCATTAGGATACACGTTGACATGACCTCTTCTCATTGGAAAATTCTTGACTATCTCTTCTATTTCATTCACCTAGTTAGTTGCAGAAAAAACTAAAGCTAGGCAGTTCTACACCGCATGGTTTAGGAATTATATGTATGTCGTTGAGATAGTGAAAGAGATTATCTCGATCGTGTTTCGCAGGTTTGTATTTCCTTGGGTTTGAGGACGTTTTCCAAAATCCGCCTGACATGATACCCGCGAAGGAATATTGGTGTCAGAAGGTGAACATTGCGCTTGATTCTGCCTCACTCAGTTTATTTATTTTGAATAGAACTTTAATGTCCAAAAAGCAATTGCTATAATTGACTATACCTAAATGATGTGATTGTTTACTTATAAGTCAATAAAGTGTTCGATTTTTGAAATATATAAGAACTTAATATATAAGAACTTAATAATTACACATATTGTTTTTGGCAAGTACTTTTGATGATAGTTATAGGTGTGCATGTTTCTATCATGCATTGTCGTAATATTTTAAATGAAGTGTTAACTTACAAAATGAGGCTTTATAATTCCATTGTTTACTTATAGTCAAGAACGTGTTCGATTTTTTAAATTTATGCACCTCATAATTTTAGTATAGATTTTATCATGACGTATATTTTTGGTAGGTCGGAACATCCATTTGATGAATGTGATAGGTGTGCATGTTTCAAGTATGCATTGTCGCTTTTACATGAAGTGTTAACTTAACAAATGAGATTGTCCAATTGTTGGGTTTATTGAGGGTTTCAAAGACTGAAATTAAAACAGATTTGTGTCGGTATAGGGTTCAAAACGTGGGGACATGGTGTCGGAAATAGACTCCATTTCAGACTTATTTTACACAGCGTTAGGATAGCGGCCAATCCTTAAGGTCATGACCCTGGTTATTTTGTCTGCCCTGACGGGCCCAGGTTATTATACGCACGTCACGTGGGATCGTCGGTCGTTGATTTGACATTACCATTGCTCAATTGGGGGAACGTGTCTATTGTAATAGTGCATTTATGATTATAGTTGATGATGATTCTTTCAAATTGTATGATATTTAGATGTTATTTCTCTTTTTTTGACGCTGAAATAAAGCCAAGAGCTGAGGAAGCTACAACATGCCTGGAGTCCTTCCCTTATCAGGAGCTCGGGCTCTGTCTCGTGGATGGTTCACATCCCGCCCACAGCTAAGCCCTCCACGTTACAATATAATAACTATTAGTAAAAGTAAAAACATAAAGATGTTTCTCGTTAACGCCCGCTTCCCTTTCGGGTTGCCGCCTAGATTTTTTAAATGCCTTTCTGATTTTTGAAGAAATTCAGTATTATTTTTTAATCCACAAATTCATCCGTGAAAGAAATTGAATCACTCTGTAAATAATTATTTTCTGTTATCTTGTCCGAATTGTCTTTTATTTTTAAAATGTCTCTTATCTTTGGAAACGTGAACGGTTGCAGGACATTTTAAAATGCTCCTGCCTGCTTCCTTTTTGGGAGCCGCCTGAATTTGTTTATTATTGATTATTATTGATTATTGTTTAACAATTGCTGTAGAAAACAACAACAAAAGTCCACAAATTCATCGGTTAAAGCAAAACACTAAATCAATGTAACTGTGTTTAGCTCTCTTGTTCAACTTTTCCTTCATTTTTAAAGTGTCTTGGAAGAGAAGAAACACAAACGATTGCAGGATATTATAAAATTGGTGCCATCTTGAAAAAAACTATATGAAACATGAGAAAGCCCCCCTTCCTCCTTCGTTTAAGAAATTCCAACGAGACACGGGTTGTTTTTATCGGCCTGATGATAACCATTATGAACTAAACCTTTGTCATAATTCACGTCTCGCCCAAAGCTAAGCCATCGGTACTACAATGCCATATAAGGCCAAGTAAAAGAAAACCAGGTTTCTCGTTTGCGGCCGTTTTTTTTTTTTGGGGGGGGACCTGGATTATTTTGTTATTATAACTTTGTTAATGCAGTAAAAATCCCCGAAAATTTCCAAAAATTCATCGGGTTAAGCAATTCACTAAAATGAGACTGAAACCCTGTTCAGTTCTTTTTTCCAATTCGTCTGTTAACACGGACGGTGGCAGAATGTTTTTTAAATGGAGCCCATCTTTGAAAAAAAATGGAAAGAGCCCCTCTTCTTCCTTTTTTGTTTTTCAAAAACCCGAACTAGAAACATGGTATTTTTTATTCGGCCTTAAGATAGCCATAAAGACCATAACCTCGGACGTAATGCATCGCGAGGAAATAATTTATTTGAATCTCCTAAATATTCATGAATAGGTACGAAGGTCCCTTTTAAGAACTAAATAAGTAAACAAAATAATATGGACATGAGCACACCAGTACCCTATCATAATCATTGCCACCACGCGTGCTTATATTTATTGCATCTTTGTGTTGTTGACATGTATCCATGGCAACTCACTGACATTTACAGCACTGTTGGCTCGCATTACTGGAGAGCCACTATCAGTGTTCCTCCTTGTCATTCATAGCCCGCACAAGGAGCTCACTGGATCAGTCACTGCAGCACACGTTCCCAGCATTTTAGTTTTGCCTGTTTTGACTGCGCGAGATGGCCACCTCACGACTTCGTCTCTTCGTTCTGTTGCCACTTGTCCTGGCAGTCTTGGTTTCCTTGCTGCTTGTCCGCGGGGAATCCTGCGGCGCCATGACCACCGCCGAACCGGGAGAGGATGCCGCCTTGCTCATGGCGAGGACCATCGCCAACTTCAAGTCCAACTGCCGGGGAAAAAAGAAACACCAGAATGAAAACACCCAAGGCAAGTCGTTGAAAGCCATGTTTGTTTCTTTGTCCCAAAACATTACAATTACTGAAGCAGTCAACGGATAATATGTGAAGGTGGTGATCTGTAACTGTTTTAATTGCAGAAAAAAATTATGCTTCCAAAAATTACTTTTGCAGACACCAGACTACGCATGCTGTATATGGTCATTTTTCTCGTCGATTGAAAAAATACACATGCTAAAAACCTAGGAACACCTATATGCAATTCTCTTTACACAAGTTTCTCTTTACACAAGTCCAAGCAAAATTAAGCCTACAATCGAGCTATTTGCGTCGTAATGGGAGCACTAACATGGCGGCCACTGGCGTCGTAGTAGGTCCATTAACATGGCGGCCACTTGCGTAATAGTTGCACTAACATGGCTGCTACTGTCGGTGTTCTCGGTGCAGTAACATGACATCTATTAGCGTCGTAATCCGTCAACTATAACGTAGCGGCTCCCGGCGTTGTAATGGATGGGCTAACATGGCAGCTGTTCGTGTCATAATCGGTGCATTAACATAACGTCTATTGGCGTGGTAATGGGAGCACTAACAAGGCGGCTACTGGCGTCGTAATTGGAGCAATAACATGGCGGCTCCTGGCGTCGTTATGGCAACACTAACATGGCGGCTACTGGCGTCGTAATGGGAGCAATAACATGGCGGCTACTGGCGTCGTTATGGCAACACTAACATGGCGGCTACTGGCGTCGTAATGGGAGCAATAACATTGCGGCTACTGGCGTCGTTATGGCAACAATAACATGGCGGCTACTGGCGTCGTAATTGGAGCAATTACATGGCGGCTACTGGCGTCGTTATGGCAACACTAACATGGCGGCTACTGGCGTCGAATTGGGAGCACTAACATGGCGGCTACTGACATCGTAATGGGAGCACTAACATGACGTCTATTGGCGTCGTAATGGGATCACTAACATGGCTGCTACTGGCGTCGTAATGGGAGCACTAACATGGCGGCTACTGGCGTCGTAATGGGAGCACTAACATGACGTCTATTGGCGTCGTAATGGGAGCACTAACATGGCTGCTAATGGCATCGTAATGGGAGCACTAACATGGCGGCTACTGGCGTCGTAATGGGTGCACTTACATGACGTCTATTAGCGTCGTAATGGGAGCACTAACATGGTGGCTACTGGCGTCGTAATGGGAGCACTAACATGTCGGCTACTGGCGTCGTAATGGGAGCACTAACATGGCGGCTACTGGCGTCGTAATGGGTGCACTAACATGTCGGCTACTGGCGTCGTAATGGGAGCACTAACATGGCGGCTACTGGCGTCGTAATGGGAGCACTAACATGGCGGCTACTGGCGTCGTAATGGGAGCACTAACATGTCGGCTACTGGCGTCGTAATGGGTGCACTAACATGACGTCTATTAGCGTCGTAATGGGAGCACTAACATGGTGGCTACTGGCGTCGTAATGGGAGCACTAACATGGTGGCTACTGGCGTCGTAATGGGAGCGCTAATGACGTCCAACACTAGCAACCATACTGATAATGCATTAGTGCAATGGATTAACACAATAAGGAAGAGCACCTCAGGCTGACAAGGTCAGGCATTATCACAGGTGGTCTCTAAGATACTCGGGTTTCTGCTTGATCGATTCCTCCAGGACCCTGCACCGACCCTGTGAAACTTGGGCTCGAGGATGGCTCGATTCCTGACGAGAGCATCAGCGCATCCAGTAGCTACAATACGACCGAGGTAAGCCAGCCTTCCTACGGCCGCCTGAATAACCCAGACGAGGGTGGTAGTGCAACGATGGGAGCCTGGGTGCCCGCTGTTCTTAACGTTTACCAGTGGATACAGGTGGAGCTTGGGGAGCTCAAGTACGTCCACGGAGTCTTGATGCAGGGCAGAGGAGATCGATTAGATCAATGGGTGAGCAAGTACTCAGTCAAGTACAAGGCGTCTCCAGAGGCACCGCTCACTGACGTCCTGGACCAGAACGGCCAAGATCAGGTACGTCATGGGATGTCCTTCCATTTCATTCAGTCTCAGAGAAACCAGTGGTCTATTTCAACAGACCACGTCTTGTGTACAACATCGTGTGTACCAGTGTGCACACCTAATAGTGCAAGTTGTTCCTTCTGTTTTGTTGTTCACACTATTGTAGATCTTTTCTGGCTCTGCTGACTCCTCAACCATCGTGGAGCAGAGGTTCCACGCACCTATTTCTGCCTCCACTGTGCGCATCTGTCCCACTAAGTGGTCAGCCTACATTGCACTGAGATTCGAGCTGATCGGTTGTAAATGAATAGGAAATAACCACACGAGACGTGAGATCCGACTTCACACGCAGTATAGCGAGTTCCGCTGCCATTAGGATACACGTTGACATGAGCTCTTCTCATTGGAAAATACTTGACTATCTCTTCTATTTCATTCACCTAGTTAGTTGCAGAAAAAATGAAGCTAGGCAGTTCTACACCGCATGGTTTAGGAATTACATGTATGTCGTTGAGATAGTGAAAGAGATTATCTCGATCGTGTTTCGCAGGTTTGTATTTCCTTGGGTTTGAGGACGTTTTCCAAAATCCGCCTGACATGATACCCGCGAAGGAATATTGGTGTCAGAAGGTGAACATTGCGCTTGATTCTGCCTCACTCAGTTTATTTATTTTGAATAGAACTTTAATGTCCAAAAAGCAATTGCTATAATTGACTATACCTAAATGATGTGATTGTTTACTTATAAGTCAATAAAGTGTTCGATTTTTGAAATATATAAGAACTTAATATATAAGAACTTAATAATTACACATATTGTTTTTGGCAAGTACTTTTGATGATAGTTATAGGTGTGCATGTTTCTATTATGCATTGTCGTAATATTTTAAATGAAGTGTTAACTTACAAAATGAGGCTTTATAATTCCATTGTTTACTTATAGTCAAGAACGTGTTCGATTTTTTAAATTTATGCACCTCATAATCTTAGTATAGATTTTATCATGACGTATATTTTTGGTAGGTCGGAACATCCATTTGATGAATGTGATAGGTGTGCATGTTTCAAGTATGCATTGTCGCTTTTACATGAAGTGTTAACTTAACAAATGAGATTGTCCAATTGTTGGGTTTATTGAGGGTTTCAAAGACTGAAATTAAAACAGATTTGTGTCGGTATAGGGTTCAAAACGTGGGGACATGGTGTCGGAAATAGACTCCATTTCAGACTTATTTTACACAGCGTTAGGATAGCGGCCAATCCTTAAGGTCATGACCCTGGTTATTTTGTCTGCCCTGACGGGCCCAGGTTATTATACGCACGTCACGTGGGATCGTCGGTCGTTGATTTGACATTACCATTGCTCAATTGGGGGAACGTGTCTATTGTAATAGTGCATTTATGATTATAGTTGATGATGATTCTTTCAAATTGTATGATATTTAGATGTTATTTCTCTTTTTTTGACGCTGAAATAAAACCAAGAGCTGAGGAAGCTACAACATGCCTGGAGTCCTTCCCTTATCAGGAGCTCGGGCTCTGTCTCGTGGATGGTTCACATCCCGCCCACAGCTAAGCCCTCCACGTTACAATATAATAACTATTAGTAAAAGTAAAAACATAAAGATGTTTCTCGTTAACGCCCGCTTCCCTTTCGGGTTGCCGCCTAGATTTTTTAAATGCCTTTCTGATTTTTGAAGAAATTCAGTATTATTTTTTAATCCACAAATTCATCCGTGAAAGAAATTGAATCACTCTGTAAATAATTATTTTCTGTTATCTTGTCCGAATTGTCTTTTATTTTTAAAATGTCTCTTATCTTTGGAAACGTGAACGGTTGCAGTACATTTTAAAATGCTCCTGCCTGCTTCCTTTTTGGGAGCCGCCTGAATTTGTTTATTATTGATTATTATTGATTATTGTTTAACAATTGCTGTAGAAAACAACAACAAAAGTCCACAAATTCATCGGTTAAAGCAAAACACTAAATCAATGTAACTGTGTTTAGCTCTCTTGTTCAACTTTTCCTTCATTTTTAAAGTGTCTTGGAAGAGAAGAAACACAAACGATTGCAGGATATTATAAAATTGGTGCCATCTTGAAAAAAACTATATGAAACATGAGAAAGCCCCCCTTCCTCCTTCGTTTAAGAAATTCCAACGAGACACGGGTTGTTTTTATCGGCCTGATGATAACCATTATGAACTAAACCTTTGTCATAATTCACGTCTCGCCCAAAGCTAAGCCATCGGTACTACAATGCCATATAAGGCCAAGTAAAAGAAAACCAGGTTTCTCGTTTGCGGCCGTTTTTTTTTGGGGGGGGGACCTGGATTATTTTGTTATTATAACTTTGTTAATGCAGTAAAAATCCCCGAAAATTTCCAAAAATTCATCGGGTTAAGCAATTCACTAAAATGAGACTGAAACCCTGTTCAGTTCTTTTTTCCAATTCGTCTGTTAACACGGACGGTGGCAGAATGTTTTTTAAATGGCGCCCATCTTGGAAAAAACATTGGAAAGAGCCCCTCTCCTTCCTTTTTTGTTCTTCAAAAACCCGAACGAGAAACATGGTGTTTTTTATTCGAACTTATGATAACCATCATGACCATAACCTCGGACGTAATGGAGCGCGAGGAAATAATTCATTTGAGTCTCCTAAATATTCATCAATAGGTATGAAGGTCCCTTTTAAGAACTAAATAAGTAAAGAAATATGGACTGCCGGATAGTTGGAGCACACCAGTACCCTCTCATAATCATTGCCACCACGCGTGCTTATATTTATTGCATCTTTGTGTTGTTGACATGTATCCATGGCAACTCACTGACATTTACAGCACTGTTGGCTCGCATTACTGGAGAGCCACTATCGGTGTTCCTCCTTGTCATTCATAGCCCGCACAAGGAGCTCACTGGATCAGTCAGTGCAGCACACGTTCCCAGCATTTTAGTTTTGCCTGTTTTGACTGCGCGAGATGGCCACCTCACGACTTCGTCTCTTCGTTCTGTTGCCACTTGGCCTGGCAGTCTTGGTTTCCTTGCTGCTTGTCCGCGGGGAATCCTGCGGCGCCATGACCACCGCCGATCCGGGAGAGGATGCCGCCTCGCTCATGGCGAGGACCATCGCCAAATTCAAGTCCAACTGCCGGGGGAAAAACACCAGAATGAAAACACCCAAGGCAAGTCGTTGAAAGCCATGTTTGTTTCTTTGTCCCAAAACATTACAATTACTGAAGCAGTCAACGGATAATATGTGAAGGTGGTGATCTGTAACTGTTTTAATTGCAGAAAAAAATTATGCTTCCAAAAATTACTTTTGCAGACACCAGACTACGCATGCTGTATATGGTAATTTCTCTCGTCGATTGAAAAAACACACCTGCTAAAAACCTGGGAACACCTATATGCAATTTTCTTTACAAAAGTTTCACTTTACACAAGTCCAAGCAAAATTAAGCCTACAATCGAGCTATTTGCGTCGTAATGGGAGCACTAACATGGCGGCCACTGGCGTCGTAGTAGGTCCATTAACATGGCGGCCACTTGCGTAATGGTTGCACTAACATGGCTGCTACTGTCGGTGTTCTCGGTGCAGTAACATGACATCTATTAGCGTCGTAATCCGTGAACTATAACGTAGCGGCTCCCGGCGTTGTAATGGGTGGGCTAACATGGCATCTGTTCGTGTCATAATCGGTGAATTAACATGACGTCTATTGGCGTGGTAATGGGAGCACTAACATGGCAGCTACTGGCGTCGTAATTGGAGCAATAACATGGCGGCTCCTGGCGTCGTTATGGCAACACTATTATGGCGGCTACCGGCGTCGTAATGGGAGCAATAACATGGCGGCTACTGGCGTCGTTATGGCAACACTAACATGGCGGCTACTGGCATCGTAATGGGAGCACTAACATGGCGGCTACTGGCGTCGTAATGGGTGCACTAACATGACGTCTATTAGCGTCGTAACGGGAGCACTAACATGGTGGCTACTGGCGTCGTAATGGGAGCACTAACATGGCGGCTACTGGCGTCGTAATGGGTGCACTAACATTACGTCTATTAGCGTCGTAATGGGAGCACTAACATGACGTCTATTAGCGTCGTAATGGGAGCACTAACATGGTGGCTACTGGCGTCGTAATGGGAGCACTAACATGTCGGCTACTGGCGTCGTAATGGGAGCACTAACATGGTGGCTACTGGCGTCGTAATGGGAGCACTAACATGTCGGCTACTGGCGTCGTAATGGGAGCACTAACATGGTGGCTACTGGCGTCGTAATGGGAGCACTAACATGTCGGCTACTGGCATCGTAATGGGAGCACTAACATGGCGGCTACTGGCGTCGTAATGGGTGCACTAACATGACGTCTATTAGCGTCGTAACGGGAGCACTAACATGGTGGCTACTGGCGTCGTAATGGGAGCACTAACATGGCGGCTACTGGCGTCGTAATGGGTGCACTAACATGACGTCTATTAGCGTCGTAATGGGAGCACTAACATGACGTCTATTAGCGTCGTAATGGGAGCACTAACATGGTGGCTACTGGCGTCGTAATGGGAGCACTAACATGTCGGCTACTGGCGTCGTAATGGGAGCACTAACATGGTGGCTACTGGCGTCGTAATGGGAGCACTAACATGTCGGCTACTGGCGTCGTAATGGGAGCACTAACATGGTGGCTACTGGCGTCGTAATGGGAGCACTAACATGTCGGCTACTGGCGTCGTAATGGGACCACTAACATGGCGGCTACTGGCGTCGTAATGGGTGCACTAACATGACGGCTACTGGCGTCGTAATGGGAGCGCTAATGACGTCCAACACTAGCAACCATACTGATAATGCATTAGTGCAATGGATTAACACAATAAGGAAGAGCACCTCAGGCTGACAAGGTCAGGCATTATCACAGGTACACGGGCTTCTGCTTGATCTATTCCTACAGGACCCTGCACCGACCCTGTGAAACTTGGGCTCGAGGATGGCTCGATTCCTGACGAGAGCATCAGCGCATCCAGTAGCTACAATACGACCGAGGTAAGCCAGCCTTCCTACGGCCGCCTGAATAACCCAGACGAGGGTGGTAGTGCAACGATGGGAGCCTGGGTGCCCGCTGTTCTTAACGTTTACCAGTGGATACAGGTGGAGCTTGGGGAGCTCAAGTACGTCCACGGAGTCTTGATGCAGGGCAGAGGAGATCGATTAGATCAATGGGTGAGCAAGTACTCAGTCAAGTACAAGGCGTCTCCAGAGGCACCGCTCACTGACGTCCTGGACCAGAACGGCCAAGATCAGGTACGTCATAGGATGTCCTTCCATTTCATTCAGTCTCTGAGAAACCAGTGGTCTATTTCAACAGACCACGTCTTGTGTACAACATCGTGTGTACCAGTGTGCACACCTAATAGTGCAAGTTGTTCCTTCTGTTTTGTTGTTCACACTATTGTAGATCTTTTCTGGTGCTGCTGACTCCTCAACCATCGTGGAGCAGAGGTTCCACGCACCTATTTCTGCCTCCACTGTGCGCATCTGTCCCACTAAGTGGTCAGCCTACATTGCACTGAGATTCGAGCTGATCGGTTGTAAATGAATAGGAAATAACCACACGAGACGTGAGATCCGACTTCACACGCAGTATAGCGAGTTCCGCTGCCATTAGGATACACGTTGACATGACCTCTTCTCATTGGAAAATACTTGACTATCTCTTCTATTTCATTCACCTAGTTAGTTGCAGAAAAAATGAAGCTAGGCAGTTCTACACCGCATGGTTTAGGAATTACATGTATGTCGTTGAGATAGTGAAAGAGATTATCTCGATCGTGTTTCGCAGGTTTGTATTTCCTTGGGTTTGAGGACGTTTTCCAAAATCCGCCTGACATGATACCCGCGAAGGAATATTGGTGTCAGAAGGTGAACATTGCGCTTGATTCTGCCTCACTCAGTGTATTTATTTTGAATAGAATTTTAATGTCAAAAAAGCAATTGCTATAATTGACTATACCTATATGATGTGATTGTTTACTTATAAGTCAATAAAGTGTTCGATTTTTGAAATATATAAGAACTTAATATATAAGAACTTAATATATAAGAACTTAATAATTACACATATTGTTTTTGGCAAGTACTTTTGATGATAGTTATAGGTGTGCATGTTTCTATTATGCATTGTCGTAATATTTTAAATGAAGTGTTAACTTACAAAATGAGGCTTTATAATTCCATTGTTTACTTATAGTCAAGAACGTGTTCGATTTTTTAAATTTATGCACCTCATAATTTTAGTATAGATTTTATCATGACGTATATTTTTGGTAGGTCGGAACATCCATTTGATGAATGTGATAGGTGTGCATGTTTCAAGTATGCATTGTCGCTTTTACATGAAGTGTTAACTTAACAAATGAGATTGTCCAATTGTTGGGTTTATTGAGGGTTTCAAAGACTGAAATTAAAACAGATTTGTGTCGGTATAGGGTTCAAAACGTGGGGACATGGTGTCGGAAATAGACTCCATTTCAGACTTATTTTACACAGCGTTAGGATAGCGGCCAATCCTTAAGGTCATGACCCTGGTTATTTTGTCTGCCCTGACGGGCCCAGGTTATTATACGCACGTCACGTGGGATCGTCGGTCGTTGATTTGACATTACCATTGCTCAATTGGGGGAACGTGTCTATTGTAATAGTGCATTTATGATTATAGTTGATGATGATTCTTTCAAATTGTATGATATTTAGATGTTATTTCTCTTTTTTTGACGCTGAAATAAAGCCAAGAGCTGAGGAAGCTACAACATGCCTGGAGTCCTTCCCTTATCAGGAGCTCGGGCTCTGTCTCGTGGATGGTTCACATCCCGCCCACAGCTAAGCCCTCCACGTTACAATATAATAACTATTAGTAAAAGTAAAAACATAAAGATGTTTCTCGTTAACGCCCGCTTCCCTTTCGGGTTGCCGCCTAGATTTTTTAAATGCCTTTCTGATTTTTGAAGAAATTCAGTATTATTTTTTAATCCACAAATTCATCCGTGAAAGAAATTGAATCACTCTGTAAATAATTATTTTCTGTTATCTTGTCCGAATTGTCTTTTATTTTTAAAATGTCTCTTATCTTTGGAAACGTGAACGGTTGCAGGACATTTTAAAATGCTCCTGCCTGCTTCCTTTTTGGGAGCCGCCTGAATTTGTTTATTATTGATTATTATTGATTATTGTTTAACAATTGCTGTAGAAAACAACAACAAAAGTCCACAAATTCATCGGTTAAAGCAAAACACTAAATCAATGTAACTGTGTTTAGCTCTCTTGTTCAACTTTTCCTTCATTTTTAAAGTGTCTTGGAAGAGAAGAAACACAAACGATTGCAGGATATTATAAAATTGGTGCCATCTTGAAAAAAACTATATGAAACATGAGAAAGCCCCCCTTCCTCCTTCGTTTAAGAAATTCCAACGAGACACGGGTTGTTTTTATTGGCCTGATGATAGCCATTATGAACTAAACCTTTGTCATAATTCACGTCTCGCCCAAAGCTAAGCCATCGGTACTACAATGTCATATAAGGCCAAGTAAAAGAAAACCAGGTTTCTCGTTTGCGGCCGTTTTTTTTTTTGGGGGGGAGGGACCTGGATTATTTTATTATTATAACTTTTTTAATGCAGTAAAAATCCCCGAAAATTTCCAAAAATTCATCGGGTTAAGCAATTCACTAAAATGAGACTGTAACCCTGTTCAGTTCTTTTTTCCAATTCGTCTGTTAACACGGACGGTGGCAGAATGTTTTTTAAATGGCGCCCATCTTGGAAAAAACATTGGAAAGAGCCCCTCTCCTTCCTTTTTTGTTCTTCAAAAACCCGAACGAGAAACATGGTGTTTTTTATTCGAACTTTTGATAACCATCATGACCATAACCTCGGACGTAATGGAGCGCGAGGAAATAATTCATTTGAGTCTCCTAAATATTCATCAATAGGTACGAAGGTCCCTTTTAAGAACTAAATAAGTAAAGAAATATGGACTGCCGGATAGTTGGAGCACACCAGTACCCTCTCATAATCATTGCCACCACGCGTGCTTATATTTATTGCATCTTTGTGTTGTTGACATGTATCCATGGCAACTCACTGACATTTACAGCACTGTTGGCTCGCATTACTGGAGAGCCACTATCGGTGTTCCTCCTTGTCATTCATAGCCCGCACAAGGAGCTCACTGGATCAGTCACTGCAGCACACGTTCCCAGCATTTTAGTTTTGCCTGTTTTGACTGCGCGAGATGGCCACCTCACGACTTCGTCTCTTCGTTCTGTTGCCACTTGGCCTGGCAGTCTTGGTTTCCTTGCTGCTTGTCCGCGGGGAATCCTGCGGCGCCATGACCACCGCCGAACCGGGAGAGGATGCCGCCTTGCTCATGGCGAGGACCATCGCCAACTTCAAGTCCAACTGCCGGGGAAAAAAGAAACACCAGAATGAAAACACCCAAGGCAAGTCGTTGAAAGCCATGTTTGTTTCTTTGTCCCAAAACATTACAATTACTGAAGCAGTCAACGGATAATATGTGAAGGTGGTGATCTGTAACTGTTTTAATTGCAGAAAAAAATTATGCTTCCAAAAATTACTTTTGCAGACACCAGACTACGCATGCTGTATATGGTCATTTTTCTCGTCGATTGAAAAAATACACATGCTAAAAACCTAGGAACACCTATATGCAATTCTCTTTACACAAGTTTCTCTTTACACAAGTCCAAGCAAAATTAAGCCTACAATCGAGCTATTTGCGTCGTAATGGGAGCACTAACATGGCGGCCACTGGCGTCGTAGTAGGTCCATTAACATGGCGGCCACTTGCGTAATAGTTGCACTAACATGGCTGCTACTGTCGGTGTTCTCGGTGCAGTAACATGACATCTATTAGCGTCGTAATCCGTCAACTATAACGTAGCGGCTCCCGGCGTTGTAATGGGTGGGCTAACATGGCAGCTGTTCGTGTCATAATCGGTGCATTAACATAACGTCTATTGGCGTGGTAATGGGAGCACTAACAAGGCGGCTACTGGCGTCGTAATTGGAGCAATAACATGGCGGCTCCTGGCGTCGTTATGGCAACACTAACATGGCGGCTACTGGCGTCGTAATGGGAGCAATAACATGGCGGCTACTGGCGTCGTTATGGCAACACTAACATGGCGGCTACTGGCGTCGTAATGGGAGCAATAACATTGCGGCTACTGGCGTCGTTATGGCAACAATAACATGGCGGCTACTGGCGTCGTAATTGGAGCAATTACATGGCGGCTACTGGCGTCGTTATGGCAACACTAACATGGCGGCTACTGGCGTCGAATTGGGAGCACTAACATGGCGGCTACTGACATCGTAATGGGAGCACTAACATGACGTCTATTGGCGTTGTAATGGGATCACTAACATGGCTGCTACTGGCGTCGTAATGGGAGCACTAACATGGCGGCTACTGGCGTCGTAATGGGAGCACTAACATGACGTCTATTGGCGTCGTAATGGGAGCACTAACATGGCTGCTAATGGCATCGTAATGGGAGCACTAACATGGCGGCTACTGGCGTCGTAATGGGTGCACTTACATGACGTCTATTAGCGTCGTAATGGGAGCACTAACATGGTGGCTACTGGCGTCGTAATGGGAGCACTAACATGTCGGCTACTGGCGTCGTAATGGGAGCACTAACATGGCGGCTACTGGCGTCGTAATGGGTGCACTAACATGTCGGCTACTGGCGTCGTAATGGGAGCACTAACATGGCGGCTACTGGCGTCGTAATGGGAGCACTAACATGGCGGCTACTGGCGTCGTAATGGGTGCACTAACATGTCGGCTACTGGCGTCGTAATGGGAGCACTAACATGTCGGCTACTGGCGTCGTAATGGGTGCACTAACATGACGTCTATTAGCGTCGTAATGGGAGCACTAACATGGTGGCTACTGGCGTCGTAATGGGAGCACTAACATGGTGGCTACTGGCGTCGTAATGGGAGCGCTAATGACGTCCAACACTAGCAACCATACTGATAATGCATTAGTGCAATGGATTAACACAATAAGGAAGAGCACCTCAGGCTGACAAGGTCAGGCATTATCACAGGTGGTCTCTAAGATACTCGGGTTTCTGCTTGATCGATTCCTCCAGGACCCTGCACCGACCCTGTGAAACTTGGGCTCGAGGATTGCTCGATTCCTGACGAGAGCATCAGCGCATCCAGTAGCTACAATACGACCGAGGTAAGCCAGCCTTCCTACGGCCGCCTGAATAACCCAGACGAGGGTGGTAGTGCAACGATGGGAGCCTGGGTGCCCGCTGTTCTTAACGTTTACCAGTGGATACAGGTGGAGCTTGGGGAGCTCAAGTACGTCCACGGAGTCTTGATGCAGGGCAGAGGAGATCGATTAGATCAATGGGTGAGCAAGTACTCAGTCAAGTACAAGGCGTCTCCAGAGGCACCGCTCACTGACGTCCTGGACCAGAACGGCCAAGATCAGGTACGTCATGGGATGTCCTTCCATTTCATTCAGTCTCAGAGAAACCAGTGGTCTATTTCAACAGACCACGTCTTGTGTACAACATCGTGTGTACCAGTGTGCACACCTAATAGTGCAAGTTGTTCCTTCTGTTTTGTTGTTCACACTATTGTAGATCTTTTCTGGCTCTGCTGACTCCTCAACCATCGTGGAGCAGAGGTTCCACGCACCTATTTCTGCCTCCACTGTGCGCATCTGTCCCACTAAGTGGTCAGCCTACATTGCACTGAGATTCGAGCTGATCGGTTGTAAATGAATAGGAAATAACCACACGAGACGTGAGATCCGACTTCACACGCAGTATAGCGAGTTCCGCTGCCATTAGGATACACGTTGACATGAGCTCTTCTCATTGGAAAATACTTGACTATCTCTTCTATTTCATTCACCTAGTTAGTTGCAGAAAAAATGAAGCTAGGCAGTTCTACACCGCATGGTTTAGGAATTACATGTATGTCGTTGAGATAGTGAAAGAGATTATCTCGATCGTGTTTCGCAGGTTTGTATTTCCTTGGGTTTGAGGACGTTTTCCAAAATCCGCCTGACATGATACCCGCGAAGGAATATTGGTGTCAGAAGGTGAACATTGCGCTTGATTCTGCCTCACTCAGTTTATTTATTTTGAATAGAACTTTAATGTCCAAAAAGCAATTGCTATAATTGACTATACCTAAATGATGTGATTGTTTACTTATAAGTCAATAAAGTGTTCGATTTTTGAAATATATAAGAACTTAATATATAAGAACTTAATAATTACACATATTGTTTTTGGCAAGTACTTTTGATGATAGTTATAGGTGTGCATGTTTCTATTATGCATTGTCGTAATATTTTAAATGAAGTGTTAACTTACAAAATGAGGCTTTATAATTCCATTGTTTACTTATAGTCAAGAACGTGTTCGATTTTTTAAATTTATGCACCTCATAATTTTAGTATAGATTTTATCATGACGTATATTTTTGGTAGGTCGGAACATCCATTTGATGAATGTGATAGGTGTGCATGTTTCAAGTATGCATTGTCGCTTTTACATGAAGTGTTAACTTAACAAATGAGATTGTCCAATTGTTGGGTTTATTGAGGGTTTCAAAGACTGAAATTAAAACAGATTTGTGTCGGTATAGGGTTCAAAACGTGGGGACATGGTGTCGGAAATAGACTCCATTTCAGACTTATTTTACACAGCGTTAGGATAGCGGCCAATCCTTAAGGTCATGACCCTGGTTATTTTGTCTGCCCTGACGGGCCCAGGTTATTATACGCACGTCACGTGGGATCGTCGGTCGTTGATTTGACATTACCATTGCTCAATTGGGGGAACGTGTCTATTGTAATAGTGCATTTATGATTATAGTTGATGATGATTCTTTCAAATTGTATGATATTTAGATGTTATTTCTCTTTTTTTGACGCTGAAATAAAGCCAAGAGCTGAGGAAGCTACAACATGCCTGGAGTCCTTCCCTTATCAGGAGCTCGGGCTCTGTCTCGTGGATGGTTCACATCCCGCCCACAGCTAAGCCCTCCACGTTACAATATAATAACTATTAGTAAAAGTAAAAACATAAAGATGTTTCTCGTTAACGCCCGCTTCCCTTTCGGGTTGCCGCCTAGATTTTTTAAATGCCTTTCTGATTTTTGAAGAAATTCAGTATTATTTTTTAATCCACAAATTCATCCGTGAAAGAAATTGAATCACTCTGTAAATAATTATTTTCTGTTATCTTGTCCGAATTGTCTTTTATTTTTAAAATGTCTCTTATCTTTGGAAACGTGAACGGTTGCAGGACATTTTAAAATGCTCCTGCCTGCTTCCTTTTTGGGAGCCGCCTGAATTTGTTTATTATTGATTATTATTGATTATTGTTTAACAATTGCTGTAGAAAACAACAACAAAAGTCCACAAATTCATCGGTTAAAGCAAAACACTAAATCAATGTAACTGTGTTTAGCTCTCTTGTTCAACTTTTCCTTCATTTTTAAAGTGTCTTGGAAGAGAAGAAACACAAACGATTGCAGGATATTATAAAATTGGTGCCATCTTGAAAAAAACTATATGAAACATGAGAAAGCCCCCCTTCCTCCTTCGTTTAAGAAATTCCAACGAGACACGGGTTGTTTTTATCGGCCTGATGATAACCATTATGAACTAAACCTTTGTCATAATTCACGTCTCGCCCAAAGCTAAGCCATCGGTACTACAATGCCATATAAGGCCAAGTAAAAGAAAACCAGGTTTCTCGTTTGCGGCCGTTTTTTTTTGGGGGGGGGGACCTGGATTATTTTGTTATTATAACTTTGTTAATGCAGTAAAAATCCCCGAAAATTTCCAAAAATTCATCGGGTTAAGCAATTCACTAAAATGAGACTGAAACCCTGTTCAGTTCTTTTTTCCAATTCGTCTGTTAACACGGACGGTGGCAGAATGTTTTTTAAATGGCGCCCATCTTGGAAAAAACATTGGAAAGAGCCCCTCTCCTTCCTTTTTTGTTCTTCAAAAACCCGAACGAGAAACATGGTGTTTTTTATTCGAACTTATGATAACCATCATGACCATAACCTCGGACGTAATGGAGCGCGAGGAAATAATTCATTTGAGTCTCCTAAATATTCATCAATAGGTACGAAGGTCCCTTTTAAGAACTAAATAAGTAAAGAAATATGGACTGCCGGATAGTTGGAGCACACCAGTACCCTCTGATAATCATTGCCACCACGCGTGCTTATATTTATTGCATCTTTGTGTTGTTGACATGTATCCATGGCAACTCACTGACATTTACAGCACTGTTGGCTCGCATTACTGGAGAGCCACTATCAGTGTTCCTCCTTGTCATTCATAGCCCGCACAAGGAGCTCACTGGATCAGTCACTGCAGCACACGTTCCCAGCATTTTTAGTTTTGCCTGTTTTGACTGCGCGAGATGGCCACCTCACGACTTCGTCTCTTCGTTCTGTTGCCACTTGGCCTGGCAGTCTTGGTTTCCTTGCTGCTTGTCCGCGGGGAATCCTGCGGCGCCATGACCACCGCCGATCCGGGAGAGGATGCCGCCTCGCTCATGGCGAGGACCATCGCCAACTTCAAATCCAACTGCCGGGGAAAAAGGAAACACCAGAATAAAGACATCCAAGGTAAGTCTTCATCTTGCAAGCCATATTTCTATGTCCCAAAACATTACAATTAGTGAAGAAGTCAACGGAGAATAGTGCTGATATTTGACTGTTTTAGTTGCAGAAAAAAATTAAGCTTCCAAACATTATGTTTGCAAACACTAGACTATGCATGTCTATGTGGGCTTTTCATTAAAAAAAAATACGCTGAAAACCTGGGAGCGCCTACACAACTAGTCTATTTACACAAGTTCAAGCACTAGGCCTACCATGGAGCTAACGGCGTCGTGGTAGGTCCATTAACATGGCGGCTACTTGAGTCGTATTTGGTGGGCTAACACGGCGGCTAATGGCGTCGTAATGGGTTGGCGTATATGGCAGCTACTGGCGTCGTAATAGGTGCACTGACATGACGGCTACTGGCGTCGTAATGGGTGGGCTAACATGGCGGCTACTGGCGTCGGAATTTGTGCACTGACATGACGGCTACTGGCGTCGTAATGGGTGGGCTAACATGGCGGCTACTGGCGTCGTAATGTTTGCACTGACATGATGGCTACTGGCGTCGTAACGGGTGGGCTGCGGCTACTGGCGTTGTAATGGGTGCACAAACATGGCGGCTACTGGCATCGTAATGGGTGCACTGACATGACGGCTACTGGCGTTGTAATGGGTGGGCTAACATGGCGGCTACTGGCGTCGTAATGGGTGCACTAACATGGCGGCTACTGGCGTCGTTATGGGTGGGCTAACATGGCACTTATAACTTGTGTCTTAGGATGCAATAAGTTTCACTTGGTGCATGCATTCACAGCCCCCATTCCCTTTGCGGAAATACTAAGATACACGTGTTTCTGCTTGATGGATTCCTTCAGGACCCTGCACCGACCCGGTGAGACTTGGGCTCGAGGATGGTTCGATTCCTGACGAGAGTATCAGCGCATCCAGTAGCTACACTGCGATAGATGTAAGCCAGCCTTCCTCCGGCCGCCTGAATAACCCAGATGAGGGTGGTAGTGCGACTGTGGGAGCCTGGGCCCCCGCTGATTCTAACCTCAACCAGTGGATACAGGTGGAGCTTGAAAAGCCCAAGTACGTCCACGGAGTCTTGATGCAGGGCAGAGGAGATCGATTAGATCAATGGGTGAGCAAGTACTCAGTCAAGTACAAGGCCTCTCCAGAGGCATCGCTCACTGACGTCATGGACCAGAACGGCCAAGTTCAGGTACGTCATGGGATGTCCTTCCATTTTTTTTTAGACTGGAGAAACCAATGGTCTATTTCTACAGACCACGTCTTGTGTACAACATCATACAGTCGGCTCGTTGTCCATTATCCTGACCAGTGTGCACACCTAATAGTGCAAGTTATTCCTTCTGTTTTGTTCTTCTCACTATTGTAGATCTTTTCTGGTGCTGCTGACTCCTCAACCATCGTGGAGCAGAGGTTCCACGCACCTATTTCTGCCTCCACTGTGCGCATCTGTCCCACTGAGTGGTCAGCCCACATTGCACTGAGATTCGAGCTGATCGGTTGTAAATGAATAGGAAATAACCACACGAGACGTGAGATCCGACTTCACACGCAGTATAGCGCGTTCCTCTGCCATTAGGATACACGTTGACATGACCTCTTCTCATTGGAAAATACTTGACTATCTCTTCTATTTCATTCACCTAGTTAGTTGCAGAAAAAAATGAAGCTTGGCAGTTCTACACCGCATGGTTTAGGAATTATATGTATGTCGTTGAGATAGTGAAAGAGATTATCTCGATCGTGTTTCGCAGGTTTGTATTTCCTTGGGTTTGAGGACGTTTTCCAAAATCCGCCTGACATGATACCCGCGAAGGAATATTGGGGTCAGAAGGTGAACATTCCGCTTGATTCTGCCTCACTCAGTTTATTTATTTTGAATAGAACTTTAATGTCAAAAAAGCAATTGCTATAATTGACTATACCTATATGATGTGATTGTTTACTTATAAGTCAATAAAGTGTTCGATTTTTGAAATATATAAGAACTTAATATATAAGAACTTAGTAATTACACATATTGTTTTTGGCAAGTACTTTTGATGATAGTTATAGGTGTGCATGTTTCTATTATGCATTGTCGTAATATTTCAAATGAAGTGTTAACTTACAAAATGAGGCTTTATAATTCCATTGTTTACTTATAGTCAAGAACGTGTTTGATTTTTTGAATTTATGCACCCCATAATTTTAGTATGGATTTTATCATGACGTATATTTTTGGTAGGTCGGAACATCCATTTGATGAATGTGATAGGTGTGCATGTTTCAAGTATGCATTGTCGCTTTTACATGAAGTGTTAACTTAACAAATGAGATTGTCCAATTGTTGGGTTTATTGAGGGTTTCAAAGACTGAAATTCAAACAGATTTGTGTCGGTATAGGGTTCAAAACGTGGGGGCATGGTGTCGGAAATAGACTCCATTTCAGACTTATTTTACACAGCGTTAGGATAGCGGCCAATCCTTAAGGTCATGACCCTGGTTAATTTGTCTGCCCTGACGTGCCCAAGTTATTATAGGCACGTCACGTGGGATCGTCGGTCGTTGATTTGACATTACCATTGCTTAATTGGGGGAACGTGTCTATTGTAATAGTGCATTTATGATTATAGTTGATGATGATTCTTTCAAATTGTATGATATTTAGATGTTATTTCTCTTTTTTTGACGCTGAAATAAAGCCAAGAGCTGAGGAAGCTACAACATGCCTGGAGTCCTTCCCTTATCAGGAGCTCGGGCTCTGTCTCGTGAATGGTTCACATCCCGCCCACAGCTAAGCCCTCCACGTTACAATTTAATAACTATTAGTAAAAGTAAAAACAAAAAGATGTTTCTCGTTAACGCCCGCTTCCCTTTCGGGTTGCCGCCTAGATTTTTTAAATGCCTTTCTGATTTTTGAAGAAATTCAGTATTATTTTTTAATCCACAAATTCATCCGTGAAAGAAATTGAATCACTCTGTAAATAATTATTTTCTGTTATCTTTTCCGAATCGTCTTTTATTTTTAAAATGTCTCTTATCTTTGGAAACGTGAACGGTTGCAGGACATTTTAAAATGCTCCTGCCTGCTTCCTTTTTGTTCATGTTTCCAGCATTTTAGTTTTGCCTTTTTAGACTGCGCGAGATGGCCACCTCACGACTTCGTCTCTTCGTTCTGTTGCCACTTGGCCTGGCAGTCTTGGTTTCCTTGCTGCTTGTCCGCGGTCAATCCTGCGGCGCCATGACCACCGCCGATCCGGGAGAGGATGCCGCCTCGCTCATGGCGAGGACCATCGCCAACTTCAAGTCCAACTGCCGGGGAAAAAGGAAACACCAGAATAAAGACATCCAAGGTAAGTCTTTATCTTGCAAGCCATGTTTCTATGTCCCAAAACATTACAATTAGTGAAGAAGTCAACGGAGAATAGTGCTGATATTTGACTGTTTTAGTTGCAGAAAAAAATTAAGCTTCCAAACATTATGTTTGCAAACACTAGACTATGCATGTCTATGTGGGCTTTTCATTAAAAAAAAATACGCTGAAAACCTGGGAGCGCCTACACAAGTAGTCTATTTACACAAGTTCAAGCACTAGGCCTACCATGGAGCTACCGGCGTCGTGGTAGGTCCATTAACATGGCGGCTACTTGAGTCGTATTTGGTGGGCTAACACGGCGGCTAATGGCGTCGTAATGGGTTGGCTAATATGGCAGCTACTGGCGTCGTAATAGGTGCACTGACATGACGGCTACTGGCGTCGTAATGGGTGGGCTAACATGGCGGCTACTGGCGTCGGAATTTGTGCACTGACATGACGGCTACTGGCGTCGTAATGGGTGGGCTAACATGGCGGCTACTGGCGTCGTAATAGGTGCACTGACATGACGGCTACTGGCGTCGTAATGGGTGGGCTAACATGGCGGCTACTGGCGTCGGAATGTGTGCACTGACATGACGGCTACTGGCGTCGTAATGGGTGGGCTAACATGGCGGCTACTGGCGTCGTAATGTTTGCACTGACATGACGGCTACTGGCGTCGTAACGGGTGGGCTGCGGCTACTGGCGTTGTAATGGGTGCACAAACATGGCGGCTACTGACATCGTAATGGGTGCACTGACATGACGGCTACTGGCGTTGTAATGGGTGGGCTTTGGCTACTGGCGTCGTAATGGGTGCACAAACATGGCGGCTACTGGCATCGTAATGGCTGCACTGACATGACGGCTACTGGCGTTGTAATGGGTGGGCTAACATGGCGGCTACTGGCGTCGTTATGGGTGGGCTAACATGGCACTTATAACTTGTGTCTTAGGATGCAATAAGTTTCACTTGGTGCATGCATTCACAGCCCCCATCCCCTTTGCGGAAATACTAAGATACACGTGTTTCTGCTTGAACGATTCCTTCAGGACCCTGCACTGACCCGGTGAGCCTTGGGCTCGAGGATGGTTCGATTCCTGACGAGAGCAGCAGCGCATCCAGTTGCTACACTGCGAGCGATGTAAGCCAGCCTTCCTCCGGCCGCCTGAATAATCCAGACGAGGGTGGTAGAGCAACAGTGGGAGCCTGGGCACCCGCTGTTTCTAACCTCCACCAGTGGATACAGGTGGAGCTTGAAAAGCCCAAGTATGTCCACGGAGTATTGATGCAGGGCAGGAAAGAGGGAAATCAATGGGTGAGCAAGTACTCAGTCAAGTACAAGGCGTCCCCTGAGGCACCGCTCACTGACGTCCTGGACCAGAACGGCCAAGTTCAGGTACGTCATGGGATGTCCTTCCATTTCTTTCAGTCTCAGTGAAACCAGTGGTCTATTTCAACAGACCTATCGTATCTCATGACCAATTCGAAAGACGATGAGAGATGCCCAGAAACCACACGGCCTATCACAACTTACGTTTGGATATCAAAATCGTAAGCTGAGTTATGATTCGCAGCAAGGTTCTGTGAAATCTACCCTAGTGCCGGGCCGGTGAAATATTCCAAGGGTGATTGAGTCCATGTTATTTGCGTTGGCCATTGATTTACATCAGGTTGTTCTTACAAATCATCAGACTCCACCCAAACTTCACATCGTGACCATCATGCGGACTTTCGTTCCATTCACGTGTACCAAACACACGTTCCTATAGCCCTTCCCGTCTGGTGCTCGGCTGTGTGTGGTACCAAGCCTTACCTGGTGAACACGAGCGGCGTGTATTATCAGAACAACGCACCTTCCTCGTGATTACCGTACGGTCGGCATCAAGACCACTTCTTGTGTACATCATACAGTCACCTCGTTGTCCATTCTCCTGACCACTCGTACTCTATCCGTGTAGGGTAGCGGTGGTCAGAATTCCTCTTGTCGATGTCAGGCACAGTCTGCACACCTAATAGTGCAAGTTGTTCCTTCTGTTTTGTTCTTCTCACCATTGTAGATCTTTTCTGGTGCTGCTGACTCCTCAACCATCGTGGAGCAGAGGTTCCACGCACCTATTTCTGCCTCCACTGTGCGCATCTGTCCCACTGAGTGGTCAGGCTACATTGCACTGAGATTCGAGCTGATCGGTTGTAAATGAATAGGAAATAACCACACGAGACGTGAGATACGACCTCACACGCAGTAGCGCCGCGTTACTCTGCCATCTTATAATTTGGGACGTTTTCAATAAACCGCCATAGATGATACACGCGAAGGAATTCGTGGGGCGCAAAGTGAACATTGCGCTAGATTCTGCAACACTGTTTACTTTAAAAGAACTTTAATGTCAAAGAAAACCATTTACTATGAATAACTCTACCCATGGTGGGATTGGCTTGTTATAGGCAAGAACGCGTTAGATTTATGAAATATATGCACTCTACAGTTTTACCAAGAACTTAATCGTTACGTATATTGTTATCGGCACATAGTTGAATGTTATGATTGTTATAGGTGTGCATGTTTCTATCATGCATTGTCGCAATAATTTACATCAAGTGTTAACTTACAAAATGAGATGTTCCCATTCGGGATTATTTTTAGAGTTTCTAAAACTTTGAAATACAAGCATATTTGGTTAAATGTAGGGTATCAAAACTTGGGTCCTTGGTTTCTTAAAGAATCTTAAATTTAGACACATTTCAGACACATTATTGTTTTTTATTCGGCCTTATGAAAACCATTATGAACTAAACCTTGGTCATAACTCACATCCTGCCACCAGCAAAGCCCTCCGTACTAAAAAGTAATATTAGGCCAAGTAAAACAAAAAAAATGTTTCTCGTCTCCCCACTTCCTTTGTGGGGACAGCCTGATTCTTTTTAATTACTTTCTATTTTTGAAAAACAATACAGCAAAAAGCACCGACAAAACCCATAAATTCGTCAGGTAAAGCAATTCACTAATTGACTCTGTAACTGTGTTCAGCTCTCTTGTTCAACTTGTCTTTAATTTTTAAACTGTTTTTGAACAGAAGAAACACGAACGGTTGCAGGAAGTTTGAAAATGGCGGCCATCTTGAAAATAATATATATAAAAAAGAAAGTCCCCCTCTTCCTTCGTTAAAAAAAACGTGGACGAGACACGTGTTGTTTTTTACTCAGCCTGATGATCACCATTATGGACTAAACCTTCGACATAATTAAAGGCAAAGAAATAATTTATTTGAGTCTCCTAAATATTTATAACGAATTATAAAGGTCAGTTTGTAGAAAATGATGGACTGGCGGATAATTAGAGAATACCTGCCATTATCGTTGATGCCACTTGTTTTTTATTTATTGAATTTTAATATTGTTTGGCATGTATCCATGGCAACTCACTGATAAAATTGTCCAGCACCGAAGGCTCGCATTAGTTGCGAGCTACTGTCGGTGTACCGCCTTGTCATTCGTAGCCTGAACAGGGAGCTCACTGGATCAGTCAGTGCAGCACACGATCCCAGCATTTCAGTTTTGCCTTTTTCGACTGCGCGAGATGGCCACCTCACGACTTCGTCTCTTCGTTCTGTTGCCACTTGGCCTGGCAGTCTTGGTTTCCTTGCTGCTTGTCCGCGGGGAATCCTGCGGCGCCATGACCACCGCCGATCCGGGAGAGGATGTCACCTCGCTCATGGCGAGGACCATCGCCAACTTCAAGTCCAACTGCCGGGGAAAAAAGAAACCTCAAAATGAAGACATCCAAGGTATGTCACCTCTTCACTTTCAAAGCCACGTTCCTAGATCTCAATTCATTACAATATACCAATTGCGCGACCACTGTTTACACACCATCTCGTGACTTATAGTGGGTATTTGTTTTCATCTCATTTGGCCCAAAGCAGAGATGGAAATGTACAAAGAGAAGAAGGTGGACAATATAATAGTCTTCTTTGCTCGTTTCCACTCCTGTTCTGCACCGAATGAGATGCAAAAATACCCACGTCAAGAGATGACATGTTAACATTGGTTGTGTAATCGTTCAATTATCAAAGAAATAAACGGAAAATATGAGATTTTGGTGATATTTTAGGTGTTTTTTCATGTGTAAGAAAGAAAATATGCCTCCAAATGTTAAGTTTGTAAACTCGATTCCTTTAGGAAATATCGATTCCTTTAGGAAAGATAAGCTGCAAATGTATCACTTTCAAACCATATAGGATTACAAAATAGGACAGGGAAAGGGTTTGATGACATAATTATCCGGTACAGATATAAATAATGAAAATACTATCGTCCAACCATTATCTACAAAAGAGAATTGAAGGTGCACTAAAACGGTGGCTACTAGCTTTGTAACGTGTGCGGTAACAGCGGCTTATACTGGCGTCATAATGGCTGCACTATAAAACATGGCGGATACTAGCGCCGTATTGATGGGTTAACATCGCAGCTACTGGCGTCGTAATGTGTGCACTAAACATGGCGGCTACTGGCGTCGTAATGTGTGCACTAACATGGTGGCTACTGGCGTCGAAGTAGGTGCGTTAAGATGGCGGCTATACTGGCGTCGTAATGGGTGGACTAACAGGGCGACAAGTTCAGGCATTATCACAAGTTGTCTCTGAGATATTCTGGTTTCTGCTTGATGGATTCATTTCAGGACCCTGCACCGACCAGGTGAGACTCGGGCTCGAGGATGGCTCGATTCCTGACGAGAGCATCAGCGCATCCAGTAGCTACACTGCGATAGATGTAAGCCAGCCTTCCTACGGCCGCCTGAATAACCCAGACGAGGGTGGTGCTGCAACACTGGCAGGCTGGGCACCCGCTTTTTCTAACCTCGACCAGTGGATACAGGTGGAACTTGGGGAGCCCAAGTATGTCCACGGCGTCTTGATGCAGGGCAGAGGAGATCGTTTAGATCAATTTGTGACCAAGTACTCAGTCAAGTACAAGGCGTCTCCAGAGGCACCGCTCACTGACGTCCTGGACCAGAACGGCCAAGTTCAGGTACGTCATGGGATGTCCTCCAATGTTTTTAGTCTCAGAGAAACCAGTGGTCTATTTCAACAGACCACGTCTTGTGTACAACATCATACAGTCGGCTCGTTGTCCATTATCCTGACCAGTGTGCTCACCTAATAGTGTACGTTGTTTCTCCTTTTTATTTGTTCTCACCATTGTAGATCTTTTCTGGTGCTGCTGACTCCTCAACCATCGTGGAGCAGAGCTTCCACGCACCTATTTCTGCCTCCACTGTGCGCATCTGTCCCACTGAGTGGTCAGGCTACATTGTACTGAGATTCGAGCTGATTGGTTGTAAATGAATAGGAAATAACCACACGAGACGTGAGATACGACTTCACACGCAGTAGCGCGTTCCTATGCCACCTTATCATTAGAGTCCAAGTTGGAAAATTCTTTATGCATTATCTCCACTCTTTTATTCACCTAGCTAGTTGCAGAAAAAGATGAAGGTTGTCAGTTTAATATCGTACTTCATGGTTTGGGAATAATTATGAGATAGTAAATGAGAATGTGTCTTTCGTGTTTCGTGACTATATACCCATGATGTGATTGTGTTAATCATATAGTCAAGAACGTATTATATAT
Organism: Luidia sarsii; assembly: GCA_949987565.1. Lineage (NCBI taxonomy): Eukaryota > Metazoa > Echinodermata > Asteroidea > Paxillosida > Luidiidae > Luidia > Luidia sarsii. The sequence goes on along the minus strand of OX465114.1, from coordinate 16,056,553 downwards.
TTGAAATACACCAATTATGAACTTCACAGTTTTAGTAATAACTTAATAATTACATATAATTTATTACTGTTGTCTGAACATACTTTTGATGAATGTTATAGGTAGGCATGTTTTTATTACGCATTCTTGCAATCTTTTACTTGAAGGACCAACTTACCAAATCTGATTTTCCCACTTGTGGGAATCTTTGAGTATGAAAGACTTTGAAATACGAACATTTTAGTCTCAATGTAGGGTATAAAAACGCGGTGTCGGAAAATGACTTCGATTTAGACTTATTTTACAATCATAAAGATAATGACCCTAAATACAAAAACTGTTGCAAACTGCTCACTGACTAAAATGGCCTGCAATACTTCAATCTGAAGGGAAATGACCCCGGTTATTTTGTCTGCCGTGTTATCTAGAAAAAGTTCATTAATGCATTGTTTTTAAGCAATACTACACTAAATGAAAGCGGCAGATATATGACTGCAGTGGATGGTTAAATGGTTCCCTCATCACGGCATAGAATGTTTGACTTTTTGGGAAGGCCACCACCTTAAGGCTGGAAAGCTCATATGGTAAGAGCGCTGGTGCACAAAAACCAGAAGTCTTGGTTTCAAATCTCGATCCAGGCAAAGTTTTGTGTGCCATTTTAAAGATTTTGATAATAGATTTGTGTTTACATTAGATTTGCTTATGCATAACTGGCTAATTAAGTATGCATGATTTCATTCGTATGCAGTATGATGGCAAATAGAGATTGTGTATTAGGAATAATGTTTCAATGGTTAGCTAGGCTATTATATCTGTATGAATATTATTCAAATTAGGTGAAACAGACCTACACTTTATAGAATAGAAAAACAAGGCATTTGCTAAATTTTTTAGTTTTAGTTTTGGTGTACGGATAAGATTGGTCGAGTAATCTCCCGGTGAAATAAACATAGGAATACATTGCTAATTTTAAGAACAGATCTTGAGAATATGTTCCAAAGGGTTAAGAGGAAATACTAAAATATTTCGTGCAGTTTAGGATAATTATAAATACGACATGGCTATTCATTCTAAGATTACAATATACAATTACAATAAACAACTCAATAACAATAAACATCCATTATCACATTGCGACATGTTGATAGACCTATTCAAACACTTTCCCCCATAACAATAATGAATGATTTGTGTTTGAGGTAAAACTTTCTGGTATATTTCTTTCCGCAATTGTTGTAGCTCAAAATAAAACAAATTAAAACAGAACACTTGAGAGGTAATTTCTCGTTCCCATCAGCATGTAATTTCTCGTTCCCGCTTTGCAAGTATCATCAATTCGGTTTTAATACAGGTAGGACACACCATTTTGAGAAAGGTTAAAGAATCGCTTCCATACTTGATCCAAGTCAACTTTATCTTTATCAGCCCACAATGCGCGGAAGCAGTCGACCTAATGTGCGTCTGGAAAGGGTCGACAGATTCCCCGCATCGTGATTGGCCAACGCGTTGCAAACTCTTGAGGGCGCACTATTGTGAATCGCCCGTATCGTTTATCATATACTTGGTAAGAAAGAAAGAGAAGAATACCGTACATGTGTACACTGGCAGCAATATGGTTAAAAACCACTTCAAAAAAAATATACAAAAAAGAATATGCAAAAGCTAACAAAAGCTTACAAAATAAAGAGACAGTGATTGGCACTCACCTCTACCAACATTACCTAAAATATATAGTACACGTATTATATAAAGCAAAACAAATTTGAAATTAATTCAAATAGGTTTTGCCCTTACTCGACGTGGTGAACAGTGAATGCTCAGTGCTTTGCCCGTTCACTGATACAAAACATTTCAGGCAGCTCGGGCGGGATTCGAATACGCGACTCCCGAATTCTAGTGCGGACGTTTTAACGTACGGACGTCTTTTTTTATCAGGCATCGGGCAAAGCACTGAGCATTCAGTTGTTTACCACGTCGAGTAAGGGCAAAACCTCTTTGATTTACATTCTCCGCGACGCAAACATCATGCTATATCTATGAAATTAAATTTGCATCAAAATTAGAGATGAAAAAGTAAACGAAATTGCACATCCAAAAATAGAAAAGGACACAATTACATAAAATTTCAGTCGCACAAAAACAGCATTACAAAAACAAGGTTTTTTACTCCCGTGTTTTAATTATTTCGGTCTCGTTGGTTTGTGCGCGGCAATAGGTCTACCTATTTATGTGAATAGCTTGGATGGAATGGAAGGATCGAGGATGCCATGCACTAGGGATTTTTTTTATGGTTTTAAGATAGCACATGCCACACACAACGTGCACGGAAATCATCAATGGCGTCCAATTGTCCACAAAATGGCCAATTACAAAAATCCACGTTGAGTCCACGTGTGCGCTAGATAGCGCTATACATTGGATGTCCCCGGGAGACCCTTTCCTGCCTGTGTGTTAGTTAAGAGTGGGCGTGCTGCTATAGGTTTATGGATTAGCATGAAGGTCAGTTTGGAAGAATACATTTGCAGGAGGATTTTGTTGAAATGTACCTTCCATAATTGGCACCACGCCTTTATCGCTGACGACGACCGTGGCTGTTATTATTGTTGACAGGTATCCATGGCAACTCACTGGCAGAATTTGCAGCACCGTTGGATCACATCACTGGCGAGCCACTGTCGATGTAACTCCTTGTCATTCGTAGCCTGCAAAGGAAGCTCACTCTATCAGTCAGTGCAGTACACGTTCCCAGCATTTTAGTTTTGCCCTTTTTGACTGCGCGAGATGGCCACCTCACGACTTCGTCTCTTCGTTCTGTTGCCACTTGGCCTGGCAGTCTTGGTTTCCTTGCTGCTTGTCCGCGGGGAATCCTGCGGCGCCATGACCACCGCCGATCCGGGAGAGGATGCCGCCTCGCTCATGGCGAGGACCATCGCCAACTTCAAGTCCAACTGCCGGGGAAAAAAGGAACACCAAAATGAAGACATCCAAGGTATGTCACCTATTCACTTTCAAAGCCACGTTCCTACCTCCCAATTCATTACAATTAGCCAAAGTCAAAGGGAAATATGATTAAGTTGCGATCATGTTTTTAAGTGTAAAAAAATAATTTTTCCTCCAAACTTTACGTTTGAAAATTTCTCACTACCGGTACTGTTGCTCTATGTGGTCATTTCATTCTGATTTAAATTAGGCCTATAGACGATGTTCTACAAACTAACCAACCTTAAAATATCGATACATTTAATCATATCTGCACTGGAAGCCCCCTCAATATTCTTTGTGACTGCATCGCGACCGTTGTCTTACGCACATTTTGATACTTAATTTGTCCATATCGGACATACCTATTTGGTGTTACACTTCAATTAGTATGCGCAGGTCATTACAATTGCATATATTTTATGAAACATTTGAAAATATCAGACAGTGGCTTACATTTCTTTTTGAATCATGCTCAGGAATGATTTTGCACTGATTTCTTGCTTCTGTATAATTTTTGAAAAAAAATAATTGACTTTCGAAATTAATAAAAAATACATAAGAAAAATTGATAATAACAGCAATAAAAGCAAGGAAAAAATAAGGACATAAAAAAATGCTGGCTGAGTTTTAGCTTTAGACGTAGAACTAAATCAGAACTGAATAATCTCTCATTTGGGAAACCTAGGCATTTTTTATGCGTTTTTTTTCATTTGTTCAAGTTGAAATTATGAAAATATTCTTTTCGAATATTCAATTAGCTAATTATACCAAAAATGGAAAATAAATCGTGCCATCAGATTCAGCACATGCAAATTGTCAAGTTCATGGGAGCTTCCGTTTGTTAAAATCAATAGATTGAGGCCCCAAATAATTTTATCATGGAGCGAAATAGCCCAGTATGTTAAAAAAGGGTTAGGAAAAAAGACTGAGACCTCCTTTCCAGGAGGTATTTTGAGAACCCGACTAGTTTTTTTTTCATAAAGCAGCAGCCGAACTAGATCAAGACCATCAGTTCATTTCCTGAAACGATACCGGTAGGCCTACTTATATTAGCCCCAATTCCAGACCTTGGCCTCGCTTTCAAAGCAATTGTCGCAGCGTCCGGTTGCACCTATACTAACCAAGAACACTGTTTCTTCTTTTGTGGTTACCATAACAACAAATTGATTTTAAAATCCTATTTCATTAAAGACTTTTTACAATTATTATTCCTTGTCATTACGATTCTATAAAGGGAGTAGATATCAATCTATATTTACTGCTACGCAGTACGAGTCTTGATAAACGCCCACGCGTCTAACCCTAGATTCATAATTTATTCGCCTTCACCAGTCCCACCGGCTTTGTCAATCACACGCACAAGCCAAACACAATTATAACGGTTTGTTTTAGCCAAGGCCAAAGCTACCATAGATAACCGCGTCATTTTCATGTGAGGTGCCGTACGACATTTTGCAATATCTCATTCCCGTCAATGTTTTTGGTCAGTGTCGCCATGTTGTAATTTTAGCTCAAGAAGCCAAAAATATTAGTTTTCGGTCTTTCGTTGTTATACATGTATTATTTCATACAAAAATCCATAAAAGAGTAGGATGAAAAAGTATTTTGCAGAAATCCCAAAATATGCACAGTATTTTTCTATATCCGGCCATGTGAGGACTCTTGAACTTGGGCAATAGGTTTTATTTTTAGGGTTTTATACCCTTCTCAAGTTTTTGATTATATTTACTGTTCCAGTGTTAATTAATTTTGTTGAAGGTATTATCTAACAGATCGACCACACAGCCTGCATAGTTGTCCATCGGCTCACATACACATCTTGTAGTATTTGGTATAATTATTGTGCGACTGTTTTGTTGATTTGGTTGATTTAGTCCCCGTAAGCTAATCGAACGTACCTAATGGGTGCACTAACATTAGAATGACAGCTGCTGGCATCCTAATGGGTGCACTAAGGCCGTGTCCGAAACGGGCTTCCAGAGCAACGGCTAGGGCTATTGTCTTCGCATCTCCGTGTATTTCCAATAGGGAAAGATATAGACCTAGCTGTAGACGCCCGTTCCGGAAACGGCCAAACATGGCGTCTACTGGCGCCATAATTGGTGGGCTAACATGGTAGATACATGTGTCGTGATGCGTGCACTAACAGGTCAACAAGTGCTGTCATTAACACAAGTGGTCTCTAAGATATATGAGTTTCTGCTTGAACGATTCCTTCAGGACCCTGCACCGACCCGGTGAGCCTTGGGCTCGAGGATGGTTCGATTCCTGACGAGAGCATCAGCGCATCCAGTAGCTACACTGCGAGCGATGTAAGCCAGCCTTCCTCCGGCCGCCTGAATAACCCAGACGAGGGTGGTAGTGCAACAGTGGGAGCCTGGGCACCCGCTGATTCTAACCTCGATCAGTGGATACAGGTGGAGCTTGGAGAGCCCAAGTATGTCCACGGAGTATTGATGCAGGGCAGGAAAGAGGCAAATCAATGGGTGAGCAAGTACTCAGTCAAGTACAAGGCGTCCCCAGAGGCATCGCTCACTGACGTCCTGGACCAGAACGGCCAAGTGCAGGTACGTAACGAGATGTCCTTCCATTTCTTTCAGTCTCAGAGAAACCAGTGGTCTATTTCAACATACATATCGTATCTTACGATCAATCGCAAGGCTATGAGAGATGCACAGAAACCATACGACCTATCACGACTTATACGTGGGGATATCAATATCGTAACTTAAGTTACGATGCCCGTAAGGCTTTCGGAAATACACCCCAGGGCCAGCAAAATATTCTTTGGGCTATTGAGTCCGAGATTTGTGCTTTGAGCAACATTTTTTACATCAGGCCTTTCTTCCAAATCATCAGACGCCTTCCAAACTTCACATCATGACTATCATGTGGATCATGTACTTACAGACTGGTGTTTTTTTTTTAATTCATGAGCACCAAACTCACGTTCCTATTGCCCTCTCCGTCTGGTCCTCAGCTGTGTTGTACCAGTGCTTGTCAGTATAACACACCTTCTTTTGATTACGGTCAGCATCAAGACCACATCTTGTGTATATCATACAGTCGCCTCGTTTTCCATTCTCGTACTCTATCGGTGAAGGGTAGCGGTGGTCAGAATTACTCTTGTCGATGGCAGGCACAGTCTGCACACCTAATAGTGCAAGTTGTTCCTTCTGTTTTGTTCTTCTCACTATTGCAGATCTTTTCTGGTGCTGCTGACTCCTCAACCATCGTGGAGCAGAGGTTCCACGCACCTATTTCTGCCTCCAATGTGCGCATCTGTCCCACTGAGTGGTCAGGCTACATTGCACTGAGATTCGAACTGATCGGTTGTAAATGAATAGGAAATAACCACACGAGACGTGAGATCCGACTTCACACGCATCATTAGAGTCCAACTTGGTATGACCTCGTCTCATTGGAAAATTCTTTATTATCTCCACTGTTTTATTCACCGAGCTAGTTGCAGAAAAAAATGAAGGTTGTCAGTTTCATATCGTACTCCATGGTCATTGAGATAGTTCGTGATGGTAGTTCGTGTTTCGCAGGTTATTGTATTCTTGGGTTTGGGGGACGTTTTCCATAAACCGCCATACATGATACACGCGTAGGAATTTGTGGGTCACAAAGTGAACATTGCGCTAGATTCTGCAACACACTGTTTGTGTCTTTTTAATAGAAAGTCAAAGAAAACCCATGCTATGAATGTCAAGGAAAGAGTTCCTTCTTGTGAATGACTATACCCATGAGGTGACTGTTTACCTACGGCCAAGAACGTTTTAGATTTATGATATACGTGTCTATAGACTTCACACAGTTTTAGCTAAGTCCTAATCATTACGCATAGAATTGTTGCTGTCGCACCATACCTTTTATGAAATGTAATAATTATGTGTGTATTTCTGTTCGGCTGTGTCGCCATCTTTTTCGCGAAGTGCTAACACCATTAATGAGATCTATGTTATTTCCCGCGCACCTGTGTGTTTGGTGTCCTCGGATTGATTGATTAAGTTGATTTAAGGATTTTTTAGCAATTTAAAATGAGACCAATCATGTGTCATCTAATAATTATTGCAATTGGTTAGGATTTTAAGGTTTGCAAAGGTAGATGTACCACGTGGAGTGGTTCCCACTGAGACCGTGTAACGCATCTCTTTTGAGAGGGAGTGGGTGCTTCTGAAAAAGAGCCGGCTACTCGGGCAGTGTGTACTCTGCCCGTCATCGGGAAATTGCCGATAAATCCAGTGTGACGTAAGTGTATACGGCCTTCACGGGAAGAGAAAAAAAATGTGTTCACCCATAACATAAAGATCATGGCCCTTAGAAACTACGAGCATAATTCTAATTGATTTTAAAATTTTAAAAAAGATTCAAATAAGCTTCAAACACAAAAAATACGCTTCACCAGGGATTATTACGTACAAATGAACATTTAATGCCAAATGAGGATTTTCAAGTTTTTGGAAAAGTAAACCTAAATAATTATTATCGCGTTAATCTAGAGGTTTAAGATATTATTAGTCTTATTAGATAATATAGTCTCACGGTCGTTATGGTAATGTTTCCCTTTTTGCATCGAATAAATCGTTTAATGGCAGAAGAATGAAGAGGTTGAATGACAAATGTACTATCAGAATGTAGCCATAACAAGGAGTATATTATCTAATCGCGCAGTCGAGCAAATAATTGGATTTACAGTATTTTTTATTTTCAAACAACAACAGCGACAGCAATGCTGGAAGGGGGTCACCATGGCTGACCGACGCCTTGCCAAGAGAATATAAATATTGAGTTACCAATTTAAGTACAAAGAATTTACTAATTTCCAGCCAGAAGCAATTTAATCATTAACTGCCATATTATATCTGCAGGAATCACACACACCCGCACAACTAATTGTTGGAAACCTGGCTACATCATTTCGGGGATCTCGCAAAGATGATGCAGGCTTTTCAATTCAAGTAAAAAAACAATCATTGAAAAACTGACTTGGAAATTTTGAACATTTTTTCTAAAACTAATGCCAAAGAAAACTTTGACTGCACCATGGATTTGAACCTGAGACTTCTGGTTTTGCGTGCCAGCTCTCTTTCCAGTTGAAGGTTGAATTGCTTCTGACTGGCGCCCCCACCACGGTAAAGACTAGTTGACTATTTGAGAGGTCACCATCTCGGGTCAAAGTTCAGAAACTTTGCAGAGCAGAAAACAGTGACGCGTGGCATGGCCTGTTCACAATTACGTATAATTCACTGCCTGCGGCTTCCAATTGTACACGAGAAAGTGGTAGAAATTCATTGCCTGCGGCTTGCAATTGCACGCGAGACAGTGGTAGAAAGTCACTGCCTATACAGCTAGTACCCAAGTGTCATACACTCTATTCCGATTTAAATTTGGTCCTTAAATTGAACGAAAGACTACGGTATAACAAATTTACGTTCTAAATTTATCATCCCTGAGCCAAAATGTTCACCAAAATTTTCACAAAAATTTTCACAAAAATTGTTAACAAAATTTTCACCAACATTTTCACCAACATTTTCACCAACATTTTCACCAAAACATTTAAACCAAAAAATTTAAACCAACAAAATTACCAATATTTTTACCAACATTTTTACCAACTTTTTCACCCGATAAACCCGATAAAACCCGACTACTTTTAAAAAAGTAGACCTTGAGCCTATCACTTCACGTTTCTCTGTAAAGGGCCTTCCAGGAACGATATCATGTACCAAGGCTTCGTTCCCCTCAACTAATAGCTGAAAAATGTAAGTATTGCTTTATCTTTGAAAGAACATGAAGTAAATAAAAAAATCTGTTGCAAACGTCTCACTGACTGAAATGACCTGCAATACATAAATCTCAAAAGTAAGGGGGCCTGACGTTTCGATCATAGAAGGACCTTTCTCAAAGGCTCCTTTGAGAAAATTCCTGCTCGGGTAGAACCGTCAGGCCCTTCAACTTTTGAGATTTTTGTAAAGAGAATATCTACACAAAACTGGCCGAAGAGGCAACATGCCTGTCCCCTTTTCGGTACAGTATCAGTTAGATGTCAGATATGGAAGTATAGCCACATCCTGAGCCCAAGCCGCAGACTTAGGGAACAACTCTTTATACCAAGTACGAAAAATGAAACCATGCCTGAGCCTACATCAAGGGAAGGGACGATATAAAGGCCGCCCTCAGGCGACGTTGTCGTCAGTCTGCACGCCGACATTGGCGAAGGTCATCTCCATGGCAATTGGCTCCTTCTTGGGGTCAGAGTCCTCGACGGCACTGTACGACGTCCGGCAACACGGCGGCCTGAATATCTCACGGAAGGTCATATTCCTTGGGGGAGGGGATAGAGGTCATACTGGAATGTTAGTATACAATTTTTTGTCATTTTACAATTAGTTGGCCTCTCTGGAGCTCCGTAGATTCTTACACCTAGCAGCGCCATTTCCGAATACGCCAGCTAAGGCCGTGTCCGAAACGGGCTTCCAGAGCTACGGCTAGGGCTAGTGTCTTCGCATCTCAATAGGGGGAAGACCTAGACCTAGCTCTAGACGCCCGTTCCGGACACGGCCTTAGCCTCCGGCTCACGCATCAGTCTACGGAAGCAGCTATCGGCCATTTCTCATAGAGTCGCGGGTTATCTTCAGACGTAGCCAATGGATTCGGGGGCAGGGACAGCGCCCCCTGTCGACTGTCTCTACACAGTCCCCAATACAGCTGATATGCATGAGGCCTATGGTGTCGATGGATGCGTTATTCAGCAACCATGAATGGGGAATCACGGACTCTGACCTCTGTCCATGTGGACAAATACAAACCCCATAAGCACGTCATTAACGAGTGCCCTGTGACAATTCCCCCATGCCCACTCACAGAAGTAAATGAACAAAACACTGGCAACCTTCTTCAGTAACTGCCACCATTGACTGCTGTGATTGACATTACGAGTGTAGTAACTGGGCCCTGAACTTACTTGCCGAACTCTTCCCCTTCTTCCATGGTCTCCGGCAGCTTTGCGCCCAGCGTCTCGGGCAGCAGGAGGTTCAGGGCACCAGCGGCCAGGGCGAAGGCCCCGAAGACGAGGAAGGGGAGCTGGAAAAAGGTGTATTCGCCAAGGAGAAGGACGTATGGCGATGCGATGGAGCCGATGCGAGCCACGAAGGAACCCATACCCACTCCCACATTCCTTGGAGTGGGGGAGGAGAGTCAAAGGAGGAGGGTAATTTAGACAGTTCTCTGTCCATCTACACCAAGGGCCGGTTTTCAATACGGGAAATTCACAATAGTGCGCCCTCAAGAGTTTGCAACGCGTTGGCCAATCACAGTGCGCGGAATTTGTCGACGCGCATTGGACAGATTCCGCGCATTGTGATTAGCCAACGCGTTGGAAAGTCTTAAGGGCGCACTATCGTGAATCAATAGAAAGGTCCTGCTAGGGTCGGAACGTCAGCCCCTGTAATTTTTTTAGATTTATTGTAACCAACTGCGTTCCAATCGCGTCGTGGTTACCGCGTTCACGAGTTCACTAGTCGTGAAGAGGCGTTCCAATCGTCTGGTAACTCGTGGTCCCCAGTCGTGAACTGGAGGCAGAAAACTTCCCTCTATTTACGACTTGACCAAAAAAAATGGGGTCAACTTGGATCAGGAGGTCAAAAGGCTAAACGTTTTCACCAACATCGATGCATGCATTGGTTCGTACGGTGACGGTTTCTGCAGTGACTCCAGGAACGAACGGGTGAATATACCGTGACTGGGTCTTGTAAAGAAATGCCCTCAACCAAACGATAAGACAGAACAATGAAACAAGACAAAGACATCGAACAATACCAACAAACAAATAATCCAAAACAAAACGACTATTGGGACAAGAGGAGATGATGTGTGCAAAAACAAGAATTGTTTAAAGACTGAAAAATAAATGATAATGTATGAACAGAAAAAGCTACTCTAGATAAGAGGAAACAAGGACTTTTTGGTAGAAGTTTCTGAAACACCCACAATTGATCGCTGTCCAATTTGGTATTTCTACCACGCAAACGGTAGACTGAAGTCTTATCTGACCCCGAGATCATAAAAACAACAAAACAAAAGAGTCAATGCTTACCGGACGGGCGTTGGGAAGAGCTCGATGGCGTATAGATAGACCACAGCGTAGGAGCCAGTGATGCACAGCTTGCCCACCATGGCTATGACCATGGTCAGCGTGGTCAGTTCTGCAGCGGAGGACAACACGGTGAAGGCGTGAGCGAACCTCCTTTGTGGCGGAACGCCACTGCCGTCACGGGACCCTCCCTCCCTCCCTAACACGAGCCATGACTTGACACATTTTATGGGCGTCGATCCGGTACCGACGCGAATCACGTAGGCCTACTTCAGTATACCTTCCTATTCCGCCTAATCCCTAGATACAATACCCACTCACCACGAACTATATATAGTACATGAGGTACACGTACCCATGCATAAATGAATATTAATGCATATTAATGAAGGACCTAATGGGCGTCGATCCGGTACCGACGTGAATCGCGTAGGCCTACTTCAGTATACCTTCCTATTCCGCCTAATCCCTAGCAACAATAGCCACTCACCACGAACTATATATAGTACATGAGGTACACGTACCCATGCATAAATGAATATTAATGCATATTAATGAAGGACCTAATGGACGTCAATCCGGTACCGACGTGAATCGCGTAGGCCTACTTCAGTATACCTTCCTATTCCGCCTAATCCCTAGCAACAATAGCCACTCACCACGAACTATAAATAGTACATGAGGTACACGTACCCATGCATAAATGAATATTAATGCATATTAATGAAGGACCTAATGGGCGTCAATCCGGTACCGACGTGAATCACGTAGGCCTACTTTAGTATACATGTACCTTGCAATTTTGCACAATCCCGAGCAAAATAGCCACTCACCACCGACTATAGTGCATAATTAATGGACATTTACCCATGCATAAATGATATTGATGAAGGTCTTTATGGGCGTCAGTCCGGTACCGAAGCGCATTACGTATGGGTATTCATTAATATTGCTATTTGTGTATTACGTACTCCATTTGAGGGTGAATGCTTACTCTTGGTGGGGATTGTAGACGAAAGTTTACTTACTTTTGAAGGACGCAGCCGAGATCATGTATTGTACACAATGCCTTGCTGCCAAATATCTGTGTACATCATCAAGTGTTTGCATGCGGCTAATTCATCACCGATATCTCGTGAAATGTTATCAATATAGTTCAGAGGTATCCTTCCCCTGTACGGGCACGATTGTCTAAAGGGATACCATACACGCGAAATTCAGCCATGCACTTAATAACACGTAGAACGTATGCAGTAAAACCATGTGCAGTAAGTGAACGCTGCAATTGATAACCGATCGAGACGTTGTTTTGTCGGAGCGTCATTTCCTTTAATAAATTGCCTCAGGTAGTAATTGATCTGTCTCTGTGTCCCATACACATAATGTGCTTGATGTCAATGTTTAGTCTTTATGGCTCAGTGTATAAGCCGCCCAATGTATAAGCCGCAGTTATAAGCCGCAGTTATAAGCCGCAGTAAGGACGTATAAGCCGCGGTTTATATACGGTTTCTATTACGCGGCTTATAAAACGGTACGCGATTGGCGTATAGGTATACCGGATCGACGCGCCCGTGATAAACTTCCCCCACGCGGTCGGACTCTTTGCCGCGTACATACCTTGCGGTATGGCCATGACGCAGAGGAGCGAGACGCCGCCAACGGTCATGAAGGAGGTGATGAGCCACTTGCGACCGATCCGGCCCAGCAGCAGTTGGCACAGGATCAGGGCCGGGATCTCCACGGCGCCCGAGATGAAGAAGGACAGGTACGGGTTGCTGCCCAGGTCCTCGGTGAAGAACGACAGCCCGTAGTAGACCAGGTTGTTGCTCATCCTGGGAGCGGGAGAAATATGTCGGCTTGTTAATGCGTGAAACAAGACGTCTCACTCTGAACATCTAAACCGTGAAAAGGGGTGAAAAGGGTGTCATTTCGCCATGAAACTAAAACGTCACTGTGATTTCACGGTGCATTTTACAGTGAATTCACCGTGAAAAAAAAATCGCTTTTCTGACCTGATAAGGATATCTTCAGGTCACTAAAGAGACCGTGAAAAACCGTGAATATCTAAGGTGGCAAGCTCCAGCCTTGAGGGATGGCTAGTTCAATTACCAGTAGGGAACACCAGCCCCATAGAGGTACTGTATGGTGTCCTTGTACCTGTCACTCCCAGATACTTCTAAATAGCCTCCAGCCATTTACCACCAGGAATGTGGACTTGGAGACTTCTGGTGAAAACACCGTGAAAATGACCATTACAACAAGGGGCCACACGTGATCTGCTTCTTTTTATTTCACTTGTGTAAACGGACCGAACACGCTTGTTGGCACGGTTGTTGGCACGGTGCACGGCTAGACCCCTAGAACACCAGTGGCAGATTTTGGTTTGCGGATCATTCTGACTCCTCCCCAATCAAATCCATGATGAAGAATAATTATTAGGTATTAGGTTATTAACCCCTTGGTCATATCCGATATGTAAAATACTTATTAATACTTAGGAGATGGTAATTTTTATTACCAATCAATTAATTATGTGTTAATTAGCAGAGGGGTGTAAATTACTCCCTATGTCTTTTACATACAGATCTCTGAGTTCGCACACTATAGTAACAGCATGGAGCATCCATGGTAGCAGGCAAGTACCCGCCTACCCAGTACTCCAGTACTATTTATACATAGCATGGGCATATGGGCATATCCAGGCTGTGTATGACTACAGTTATGCCAACACACACAAGGTACCTGATACTAGCCGTTTGTTATCGCCTCAGGCAAGGACAGATCACCCTGGCAGTCTAATCCCATAAAACGTAAACAAACAGCAGTGGTTTGGATGTCCTTGGAGGGCTGTCCAGGATTTTGTTTTCTTACTTTTTTCCCCTTTTCCCCCTCTGTATGGTAATAATTATAGACAATCCCTAGGAACAAGGGTGGTTAAGGGCACACAAGGAACACCGTATGCTGTATGTGCCAACAAAATTCCCACATTAAACACACACAATAAAGTTAAAACAATAAAGTTAAACAAATAATGGAAAAACTTACTTGGAACTTTTGAACATTTTCTGAAAATGGCAAAGAAAACTTTGACTGGTCCGGGACCCAAAACCGAGACCTATGGATTACAATTTGTTTTTTTTTTAAGTCGTTTCAAAGTTCTCTGGCCATGTCTGTTTACAACGATCATCAAGGGCAAAACCTCATTGAATTACATTCTCCTCGACGCAAACATCATGATATATCTATGACACAGTTAATATTTTTTGTAAATAAAATGGTCTCAAACGGTGGTTGACTACAGGACAATTAACATGTTTGTCGCCAGAGGGCGGTAGAGGCGCATACAATTACCAGTTGAAGTAGATATTCAGCATCCTCTTCCTCAGGGTGGGATAGCGAATCAAATCGATGAAACTGTACGTCTTCTTCGGTGTATGGGCCCCCTGTTTCCACAAGAAAAATTGACTTATAATTTTTTTTTTCAAACGTTCCCATTCAGTTTTTCCTTCATATGTTTTATATCATTTATATGTTTGAAGTTATTGTTTTATATTTAAAACAAATGAGAAAGACGATTTTACGGGGTCGGTAGACCTCTGGGTTTGCCTGCAAGCGCTTGTCACATCTGAGCTATCCAGCCCTTTGACGTTGGCCTTTCTTAATAGTCAGCTCGTCTTTGTCCGGGTGGGGGCGCCACTCGGAAGCAATTCAACCATTTTACTGTCGCATATCTCCATGGAATCAGTCAGCTTTTCCTTGAATCCGTCGATTCACAACAGTGCGCCCTCAAGAGTTTGCAAGGCGTTGGTCATTCACAGTGCACGGAATTCTGTCTACCCAACGCACGTCTGGAAAAAAGTCGACAGATTCCGCGTATTGCGATTGGGCAACGCGTTGCAAACTCTTGAGGGCGCACTTTTATGAGTCGCCCGTATTGTTTAAACTTATTACAATGATCAAGCGGAAATTGGGAATTGAACTGGACCGGGATATGTACTTTGACCTTTGGTATGACGTAATAGTTGCTGCTGTCTGAGCATACAGTCAATAGAGATAAGTCGTTCGAAAATGGCCCAACATCTTTGCTAGCGTGGTGTGTCAGTCAGAAGCAATTCTAGCCATTTATGCATTTACTGCCGTATATCTCCAGGGCTCATACCCGATTCTTATCAAGCGCAAGCAACGAATCGTTTCAGACAAGGCTACAGCAGTTCGGTGACCGCACAACGTGGACGCATTATACAATCATCATAAATATGGAACATCTCGGAACGAATAATTCTATCAAATCCCTAAACGTTCGACACGGGATCGGGTGCGTATTGCACCATATACAAGTGGGGCTATAGGGCCATTCGACCAATGATAGTCTAACCTCTCACAGAAACGAAGCCAAAAGCCCCCCGTTCTCATGTCTTGTACTTTAAAATGGATGAAATAAATGGAAAACAAAAAAGGGTTGAGTTTGACAGGACGGTCATCGCTGGCAGTAACGCGTCCGTGGACAGAATGTTTGAACCACGCTACCAAGCGAGCCTATGACTCCCTCATGCTCGCGCTGGAATTCTTGCATACCAAGACCTGACCGATAAGCACATAAGCAAAGGCTGCCTGTCTCAATCAGGGCCTCTCCTTTGTGAAGTGTTCACCCACCTCTTTGACGTCTCTGCTGTCTTCGTCATCGAACACGCTGTCGGGGAGGCTGACCTTGTTGACCTTGGCCGCCCGCCGGACGATCTTCTCAGCCTCGGCCACCCTGCCCTTGGAGAGGAGCCAGCGAGGCGACTCCGGTACGATGCTGGACCAGTCCGACGGCGGTGGAGAACAGAAAACCCAAACAAATCATCGCCGTTAGAAACCCCTCTTATTTGTATTTTTGTCATTAGCACTGCCATCAGCTGGCATTCCTACACTGTAAAAACGGTGCTCACATCATGCACATGGATGAAGTATGTTGAGGCACATGATGCACGATACATGCGCACGAGGTGATGCTCACTTTCACTCCATGTGCTTGAGGTACAATAAATAGAGAGATGTTCTTGTACATGAAGCACTTCATGCACCTCATCCGACTTTTGCTCAAGTGATTACAATGCCACGTGTGCTTGAGCTGCAGTATTTCATGTGCATGAAGTACAGTAGGTGCCTCAAGTGTTCATGATTCTGGGACAAATAATGTGCCATTGCAGAAGTGCATGAGGTGCAGTTCGTTTTTACAGTGTAGTATCCCCCATGACGTCATTCCCTGCCGCTGAATGACGTCACTCTCCGACCTTCAATGACTTCGCTCTGACCCTCGATGACGTCACTCTCTGACCTCCAATGACTTCGCTCTGACCCTCGATGACGTCACTCTCTGACCTACAATGACTTCGCTCGGGCCCACAATGACGTCACTATCCGACCCTCCATGACTTTAGACCCTTTCCGAATCCGTGGATCAGGCTCGGGCTCAGGCTTCGTCTCCGTCTGACAGAAACCTAACAATACAGACTGAGGTTTGTCGGCGAATTTGAAGGCGTGTTGACTTAGTATTCACCAAGAAACTGGGGCCGAACGCTTGTTTCTAGATGCCAGTTTACGTTATAACGGTTATAAGAGAAACGTTCCTGAAGCCTAAGCCCGAGCCTAAGCCTTCATTTCGTCAACCGGCCTTCGATTCTACGACCCTCTACGTACAAGTAGTAGCTCAGGAAGATGGCGGCCGGGAGGGAGATGGCCAACTCGATGCTGTGCCAGTCACGCAGTCGCCAGGCGATGAGCGCCATGGACATGTAGCCCACACTGTAGAAGTACTCGATGACAATGCCAGCGTGTGCCCGCTGGCTCTTGCCCACCATCTCGGTGGCTGAATCGGGACGTGGGGAGGGTGGGGAGTGGGAAAAAAAGAGAACCCGATCAACCCTTGGGAGCTATAGCCAAGCATGTAGTACAATGACAGCAAAGTTAGGTACAGTAGTTTGATACTGGAGATTGGACACATTCCCATAGGTTTGTGCAGTACCCGGGAGAGTACCGCCTCGCAATATGAACATTATAAACGGTGAAAATGGGGTGAAAATGTGAAAAGAAAATTCAGCGTGTTCTCTCCCCTATTTCATGGCACACAGTTAGCCTAGTCATTTTCACGTTGTTTTCACCAGTGGTCTCTTAGGCCACATTCCTGGTGGTACAAATGGCTAGAAGCAATTTAGAAGTATCTGGGAGTGACAGGTACAAGGACAACATACAGTACCGCTACTGGTAATATAATAAGCCATCCCACAAGGCTGGAAATTGCCACCCTAGATATTCACGGGGTTTTTTTTCATGGTCTCTTTAGTGACGAAGAAGATGTCTGAAGATGTCTGAAGATGTCCTTATCAGGTCAGAGAGGCGATTTGTTTCACGGTGAATTCACTGTAAAACGCACCGTGAATTCACGGTGACTTTTTAGTTTCACGGCGAAATGACGTTTTCACCCCCCTTTTCACGGTTTAGATGTTCATAGTGTCGGGCGAGCCTATAGGCGCTGCATCATTATTTACCGATGACGATGGCCACGACGAAGGTCCCCGATGCCGAGACGCCAAGGAGGAACTGCATGACCAGGAAGACGGTGAAGTCGGTGACGAAGGCTGCTCCCGTCCCAGCCCCTACCTGTGTCGAGGGGGGGGGACGAAAGATGAAGCCCCACGGTCGCTTGGTACTACGAATCACTGCTGATATCAACCGAGTTATTCTCATACGGCTGCTCTAAGCACACACACAAAAACCACCAGGCATGAAAAAATCTTCCTTGGATAGAAATAAAGATTGCCAGATATGTTTGGCATTGTGCGTACTGTGTTCGTCTCGATACAGACATTGTGAGAAGTTTCGCAAGCGAACGGATACGGTTAGTGCAACGGTTACGTCATCAATTACAACGTCATACGTTACTTGCTATTCGCTAAACGTGCGGGAAACACTGATATCTCGCTCGCTACACACGTAAGGAAGAAACGCATTTCTAGTAAATTTGTTTCACCTTTTTATCAATATGGATTATGCTGTTCAGAAATGAGTAATCGCTGAATACGTACGAGCCATTTTTGTGAGATTAAAAGACTTTGAAATACGAACAGATTAGTCTCAAAATAGGGCATAAAAACGTGGGGGCATGGTGTCGGAAATAGACTTTATTTCTAGACTTGATTTACACAGCGTATGGGATTGCGAAAAGTGCTATAAAGTATGTATAGAAATTGTATGCAGGAATTGCGAAACGACGGAATAGCCACTAACTGGTACGGATGGCTAAACGTATGCGTACGCGTATCCATTCGCGTGCGAAACCTCTTGTGTGGTTAGCATGAACCTATATTTCTGTTTCATGAAGGAAATTTTTGTATATCACGTTCTCTTATTAAATTGGTACTATTAGCGGGGTAATAGGACTAAGAAGAGTTTGTTTTTGACTGAGCAATGAGTAATCAACTACTGCAACGGGGTCACATGTATAAAAACGAGCAAAAGCTGGGAAGTTCAAGCAAACAGCAAAGGCATTTACCTGGAAGTAAAATGCTTGAATTTGTATGAATAGTGGTTCCTTTCACTGTTAATATCTGCTGGTGCACATGGTAGCAGATGCCTAATTGAAATGCACACCCGAATGGTTTTTGACAGAAGGGCTTTCGTTGTATATACAATGTACATTGTGCGTACACACGCCCACACGCTGGGCAGCCTGGTGTTGGTGTGCTGTGTGGTTGCACCGAATTTCAACATGGCGGATAATTATGCACTGCAATGATTCCGATCTAGAAAACCTGGGTGATGAAGAACATTTCTCCACGACTGCACAATGCCAGCACAGCATTTAGATTCTGCACACTATCTCCTGAAGGGCGGACATAGGCCTACACCTTTACCTTCGAATTATAACGTAAACTGGTAGCAATGGACCCATGTATAGCGTACAATAGACCGATTGTACAACCAATATTTACCTGCCATTACTTGACTTATAGAGAATATTTTTGCATCTCATTTGATGCCGAACAGAGGTGAAAACGAGCAAAGAAGTCGATTATGTTGATTGTCCACATTCTTCTTTGTACATTTCCATCGCTGCTATGTTGCCAAAATAATGAGACGGAAAAATACCCACTATAAGTCACGTGATGGCGTGTAAACAGTGGTTTGATTTAACCCTTGGTCTCAATTGACCTTGAACTATCCTTTCTAATCAACTATTGGTTATGATTATTGACACATAATTAATTATGTGTATTAATTGGCAGAGGGGGTAAATTACTTCCTATGCCTTTTACAAACCTCTCTGAACAGTTCCCATACCAGTAACAGGCAAGTACCTGCCTACCCAGTACTCCAGTACTATTTATAGACAGCATGGGCATATGGCCATATCCAGGCCGTGTGTGACTACAGCCATGCCAACACACACAAGGTACCTGATACTAGCCAGCTGTTTTTTATCGCCCCAGGCAAGGAATCCTTTGTTTTTCTTTATTATTATTCATAATTATTCATAATTATGGACACCCCTCAAGACGAAGGTCTAGGCCTATTCCAGTTGAAATGGAAAACAAATCTTTCAATGAGGAAGTCAATAGGAGATAAAAACGTATTAAGAAATCAAGTACCTGTAATTATTCATCATGAATTCATTGGGTCCTGGTTCAGCTTCATCCTTAGAACCTCTATCACACCGTCGCTCTGTGGCCTCACTGGCCCTATTCTACAGGTACTACCATGGACGATGCTACAATGGCATTTCTGCCTTGGTTCCCTAAGATCGACCCTTTGCTAGTACCATGTGCTTCTCTTCACGTATGCACGCACATCCAGTTATATCACCTAAAGCCAATACTAAGCGGTACTCCTCTAGCTTCTTCCCGCGCACTGCTGCACTATGGAATTCCTACCTACAACCCGTTTCCCCCTTTCTTGAAACTTGGCAGAGCACTGCTTAAGATTGACAGAGCGCTGGTTAAGATTGGCAGAGCACTGGGTTAAGATTGGCCGAGCGCTGGTTAAGATTGACAGGGCGCTGATTGAGATTGGCAGAGCACTGGGTTAAGAATGGTAGAGCACTGGTTAAGATTGACAGGGCGCTGGTTAAGATTGGCAGAGCACTGGGTTAAGATTGACAGAGCACTGGGTTAAGATTGGCAGAGCAATGTGGTTAAGATTGACAGAGCACTGGGTTAAGAATGGCAGAGCACTGGTTAATATTGGCAGAGCACTGGTTAAGAATGGTAGAGCGCTGGTTAAGATTGGCAGAGCACTGGTTAAGAATGGTAGAGCGCTGGTTAAGATTGGCAGAGCACTGGTTAAGAAAGGCAAAGCATTGGGTTAAGATTGACAGGGCGCTGATTGAGATTGGCAGAGCACTGGGTTAAGATTGGCCGAGCACTGGTTAAGATTGGCAGAGCACTGGGTTAAGAAAGGCAAAGCATTGGGTTAAGATTGACAGGGCGCTGGTTAAGATTGGCAGAGCACTGGGTTAAGATTGGCCGAGCACTGGTTAAGATTGGCCGAGCGCTGGTTAAGATTGGCAGAGCACTGGGTTAAGAAAGGCAAAGCATTGGGTTAAGATTGACAGGGCGCTGGTTAAGATTGGCAGAGCACTGGGTTAAGATTGACAGGGCGCTGGTTGAGATTGGCAAAGCATTGGGTTAAGATTGACAGGGCGCTGGTTAAGATTGGCAGAGCACTGGGTTAAGATTGACAGGGCGCTGGTTGAGATTGGCAAAGCATTGGGTTAAGATTGACAGGGCGCTGGTTAAGATTGGCAGAGCACTGGGTTAAGATTGACAGGGCGCTGGTTGAGATTGGCAGAGCACTGGGTTAAAATTGGCGAAGCAGACTCACCATGAGCAGGATGGCCAGAGTAAAGGCCTTCTTGCGTCCGACCAGGTCGGCCAGCTGGCCGCAGATGAGGGAACCTACCATCTTGCCCACCATGACCAGGGTCTTGGAGAGCTGCCTGAGCGGACCCTTGTCGCAAACTACGTCCCACTGTATACGGGAGGGGAGTGGAGGGGAAGGGGATAGAGAGAGCAAACTGTTTGATTGAAAGTGTGGATCCCGGTGAAGTGTGATATGTATCTAAGACCCTTTTCGAATCCACGGATCAGGCTCGGGCTCAGGCTTCGTCTCCGTCGGATAAAACCTGAAAAAGGGTGTATACAACCGAGTAAAAAACGATGTTTCATGAATGCTCCCATTTCAACATCAATCCCTTTCTAGATGGAAAATTGGACCGTATGTCTTTAACTTCAACTCCAATTTCAATTTGCAACGGATTCATACCCATCACAAATTTCCCGGTTTTGAGTTATTTCCATTTCCATTTCGTGAAAACCTTTTTTTTTAAGGTTTAAATAATTCCTATCTCCAGCCTTCCTGAGTCCCTCTCTATCTCCTTTTCTTTTCTCTAGCCCTTAACCTTGAGTGTTTTTCAGCAATTGTTTTGGCCGATTTTGCATTGGAAAACAATGCAAATCTTAACATATAGTGGGCCTGACGTTTCGATCCTAGCAGGACCTTTCTCAAAGGCAGAGTGACAAAACAGATGCATGTACACGAAGGAATGGGAAAGAAGGGGAAATAGGACATAGATGAGAAACAAAGGACAAAGAGTAAAGCTGGTAGGGAGAGATCAAAGGAAAGTGCAAGGAGTAGGGTAGGGATTAGTGAGAAGGGGGGAAGATCTTGGGGGAAGTCCTGCTAGGATCGAAACGTCAGGCCCACTAAATTTTAAGATTTGCATTTTGGTAATTTTAGTCAGTAAGCACTTTGCAACATTTTTGTATATCATCTTGAAAAAAGAAAAGAATAGAAAAATAGAAAAAAAGGAGTAATCGGTTGTTGTTGTTTTTACCTCGGTCACAGCCGTCCTCTCGTAGAACGTGCGGTCGTAGACCCAGCCCGACGGGCAGGGAACGGGCTCGCCGAGTTGCTCGGGGTCGCAGCCGCCGCCGTCGCCGCCGTCATCACCACCGGGCCCGGCCGCCGACGAGGCGTTGGCGTAGAGGCGGCACGGGTCCCAGCTCCCGTCCGCCCGCCTGGGCACGTAGCAGGCCCGGGCCGCGTCGTGGGCCGGGCTGGCGTTGTAGGCCGAGCCCGGCGACGGGCTGCAGTGGTGGTCGGGCGAGGCGCTGAGGAAGGTGTTGCCCAGGCTGTGCCAGGCCGTCGGGATGGACATGACGCAGAGCGTGTAGTAGACCACCCTCTGATAGCGCCCGAAGTCGCCCAGGTACAGGAGAGCGTTGTCGAACTTCATCGCGGCGGGATCGGTGCTGGCGGGGGGCCGGGACAGAGAGAGAGAGGAGGGTATACCGACGACTGGGGGGTTGGGTGTGGAGAGTGGGGCCCGCCCTGGTGGGGGTGGGAGACTGAAGAATGCACGGCTTCGGGTGACTGCACACCGCACTCTTAAACGCTGTGAGTTAATTCCCCACACTCGAGGAATAGGCCCTAAATACGCACGTGAACCCCTTATAAATCCCGTGCTTATCGTTTACACCCGATACCGGGTCAACAGGCGCAAAGTCGATCCTAGACTTTGCACAAGTCGCCTGCGCGCAACATTTGACGGCCCGCCCATTGGATGGACTCATGTGACTCACTCATGTGACCTGCATGACCCTGCGGCGTGGTACACAGCACGTGATGCTTGTGACACGGTCGAGAATCACCGAAAGAATATTAATGAACAAGTCGCAGAGACATTCGGGAAAGTGTAATGTTTCCGTCGATGGGGTGGATGGGGTGGATGGGGTGGATGGGTGGATGGGTGGATGGGGTGGATGGGGTGGATGGGTTGGATGGGTGGGGTGGGGATGGTGTGTATTGGGAGGGCAGGGGAGGACGGGGAGGAGGGGTGGATGGGGTAGATGGGGGATGGGGTGGATGGGTTGGATTAGGTGGGTGGGGCGGGGTACATGGGGTAGATATGGTAGATGGGGGATGGGGTGGATAGGGTGGATTAGGTGGGTGGGTGGGGTAGATGGGTAGATGGGGTAGATGGGGTAGATGGGGTGGATAGGGTGGATTAGGTGGGTGGGGTGGGGTAGATGGGGTAGATGGGGTAGATGGGGTAGATGGGGTAGATGGGTAGATGGACTAGATGGGGTGGATAGGGTGGTTTAGGTGGGTGGGGTGGGGTAGATGGGGTAGATGGGGTAGATGGGGTAGATGGGGTAGATGGGGTAGATGAGGTAGATGGGGTAGATGGGGTAGATGGGGTAGATGGGGTAGATGGGTAGATGGGCTAGATGGGGTGGATAGGGTGGTTTAGGTGGGTGGGGGTGGGGTAGATGGGGTAGATGGGGTAGATTGGTTAGATGGGGTAGATTGGGTGGATGGGGTGGATGGGATGGATTAGGTGGGTGGGGTGGGGAAGATGGGGTAGATGGGGTGGATGGGGTGGATTAGGTGGGTTGGCTGGGGTAGATGGGGTAGATGGGGTAGATGGGGTAGATGGGGTGGATGAGGTGGATTGGGTGGGTGGGTGGGGTAGATGGGGTAGATGGGTTAGATGGGTTAGATGGGGTAGATGGGGTAGATGGGTTAGATGGGTTAGATGGGTTAGATGGGGTAGATGGGGTAGATGGGGTAGATGGGGTAGATGGGGTAGATGGGGTAGATGGGGTAGATGAGGTAGATGGGGTAGATGGGGTAGATGGGGTGGATGGGGTGGATGGGTTGGATTAGGTAGGTGGGGAAGATGGGGTAGATGGGTAGATGGGGTGGATAGGGTGGATTAGGTGGGTGGGGTGGGGTAGATGTGGTAGATGTGGTAGATGGGGTAGATGGGGTAGATGGGGGATGGGGTGGATAAGGAGGATGGGGAGGATGGGTTAGATGGGGTAGATGGGGAGGATGGGGTAGATGGGGAGGATGGGGTAGATGGGGTAGATGGGGTAGATGGGCCTGGTTAGATGGGATGGATGGGGTGGATGGAGAGGATGGGGGAGACTACCCGTATTGTTAATAGCTCGTAGCTTGTGTCTAACCTCTGTTTGCACGGCTCGTTGTGTTGTGTTTTCCCCATAGGGCTACCACAGTATTTTGTCTACCGTCGCTTGTTGCCGCTCGTGCATTAGATCCGCATGTTGTTTCCCTAAATCTACGCATGGCTGAGCGAGCCGTGTGCACGCTCCGTGAAACCAGATACGTTGTCAACTGAACAACGAAAAATTGTGTTTTTGCATCTGAATGGAAACCAGGGGAGTTCTAACGTAAGGGGATTTCCGGCTGAACGCTTCTGATCTGAGCTCCCGCACACATATACACACACACGTTTGTATCCTTGTAGAGACTGCTCTATGTACCACGACACATCCCCAATTGAGAAAAATTATAATTTACCCTTTTATCAGAAATTTAGGTTCACAGTTGCTATTAAAAAAATAAAATAATAATAATTAATGACTGTAGCATATATGCTACATTTGGGTGATAATGTCATGATTTTATTGAAATTATTGCACACATGTTAATGTATAAGTAGCAAATGTGCTAAAAAAATGTACATGGTAATTATTTGAAGCTTGCCCTTGGATGGATCACTTCAACAGCTGCAAAAATGTATTTGAATGCACAATAACAATGATATTATAGTGCATCTAGTTTACTTCAATCTTGGTACGAAAATCCACAATGCATTTGGTACGTTATACATGTATGTCGGTACCACCCATAGTAGCACATATGCTACACGTGTTTTCAAAAAAATCCTGCTGCTAGGCCAAAACGTTTTTTTTTGGGAAATATCAACTTCATGTGAGTCTTTTGGGGTATTGTGTATAAGATAAGCATCGAAATCTTCCCCTGACAATCGCCGAAAAGCCGGTAGAACACCATGAAATCCGCGAACTTTCGGAAAAACTTTAATGCGCAACTGCCATGTTTTGTCATGAAGAAGAAAGCAACTAAATAGACAACTACAACCAACAGAGGGGGCTATAATTATTGTAATGGTGTAGCTGATATACTCCAATGGGTCATAGGTAATGGTTT
The DNA here is from genome assembly GCA_949987565.1 of Luidia sarsii. Classification (NCBI taxonomy): domain Eukaryota; kingdom Metazoa; phylum Echinodermata; class Asteroidea; order Paxillosida; family Luidiidae; genus Luidia; species Luidia sarsii. The sequence goes on along the minus strand of OX465114.1, from coordinate 16,031,475 downwards.
ACTGCATTTAGAGGATAAAATACTTGCCCAAAGGTAGTGTAGCATATGCTACGAAGGTGCATAGAGGGTTTTAAACGATGTTTTAAAACATGCTCCCATTTCAACCACATTCACTTTCCTGTGTAGAATTTTGGACCGTGTGTCCCTTACATAATACTTCAATTTGCAACGGATTCTTACCCATCACAAATTTCCCGTTATTTCCAATTATCAGTTTCGGGAAAACCTTGTGAAGACCTATGCACCTTGATAATTTCTCTGTGGAGACCTACCGGGTATACACCTTTACAATTTCTCTGTGGAGACCTATACACCTTTACAATTTCCCTATGGAGACATAATACACCTTTACAATATCCCTGTGGAGACCTATACTATACACCTATTGTACTAGGTCTCCACGGGGCACTAGATTCGCGGCCACACACACCCACCCACCCACACGATTACGATAATACTCGGATGACCCAGGCTACGGCCGTTGTATACGAAGTTAAGGCTATGCTCGGGCTTAGACAGCTAGAAACAAGCGTTTGCCCCCCCCCCCAAGTTTCCTAGCGAATACTCTGTACTTCAAAACCCAACAAACCTTCAAATTCGCCGACAAACCACAACCCGGATTTTTAGATTCGGTCAGAAGGAGACGAAGCCCGAGCCCGAGACCGATCCATGAATTCGCGTTGAACGGCCTAGGTTGACACGAGCTCCCAACTACTATAAGGCCCTTTTTTCCAAAACCCGGCTTAGGCTTCGGCTCCGGCTTCGTCTCTATTATCCCAAAGCTGGAAACACAGGTTGGAATTCTTTGCTGAAGTTGAAGCTTTTTTTTTTCAAAACGCAGTGTAAAATTTAAAAACGAAGCCAAGGGTCTCCCCTTGTCATGCCTTGTACTTAAACATGGACGAAAGTAGGAAAGACGAAGCCGGAGCCTGAGCCTAAGCCGAGTTTTCGAAAAGCGCCCGAGTACCAGCGAAATGAAAAAAGGGGGACGGTCTGAACGCAAATGTAGGTGACTTCGCTGTCAACTTTCGCTGCCAACGCCAGCAGCGAATTGGAGTGAACAGCTCAACTCTTTGCTGTTATAACTGACTTTAGCAGAAAAATGGGACTGAGCTGGAAGTGTCGACCTTTTTTATTCATATTCACCGGTCACATTTTCCCTCGTCTCTGTTTAATTGACGGAATTAAACATTACAATCATGGGGCTACTTAATTAAATTGTTCATTTGTGTCTTTTTATTTCAAGGACGTATGCACATATGGACGGCATGCATCCGAGGCAGGGGATGTTTCCCCATCCTGTCGATAAACTAATACAGATTAAAAGAAAATCTTCAGGGAATCTAGTACAGGTAGTTATTTTCTGTCCGGAACATATGGGCGACGAACTGCAGTGCAATGCAGTTACTGCTCCGATTGTGATTGTGTATTATAGTGGATCTGATCCTAGAATCACTCCTGCGTTAAATACCACTCCCATTATGCCATGCACTTTTTTATCGAAGGCCGTATTACCTTTGTTAGGCGCAGTACCTTTCTGCGTAGCTGTGAGTTCCTCTGTCCCTTGTCCCTCTGTTCCTTGTCCCTTGTCTGTCCCATGTCCTCGATATGATGAATGATGATCACAATCCAATCTAATCCATCCCGACGCGGTCCAATAACAAATGTAATTCGATGCCGAGCAGAGCAGCGCGATTCAGCTCAGTCCAGTTCAGAGTCCAGTCCAGTCTAGTCCAGCCCAATTTTGTCCAATCCAGCTCAACCCAGTCCAGTCCAGCCCATTACAGCCCAGTCCAGCCTAATCCACCCCAGTTCAGTCCAGCCCAGCAAAGCATAAACCCGTCCAATACAGCTCAACCCAGTTCAGTTCAGCCCATTACAGCCCAGTCCAGCCTAGTCCACCCCAGTCCAGCCAAGCCTGAGGCAGCCCAATACAGTCCAATTCAGCTCAATCTAGTCTAAACCAGCCCAGCCAAGCATAAACCCGTCCAATCCAGCCCACCCAACCCTAAGCCAGTCCAACCCAGCCTAGCTCAGCCCAGCACAGCCCAGCACAGCCTAGCCCAGCCCAGCCCAACCCAGCAGAGCCTAGCCCAGCCCAACCCAGCCCAACCTAGTCCAGCCCAGCCCAGTCCAGTCCAGCCCAGCCCAGCCAAGCCCAGCCCAGCACAGCCTAGCCCAGCCCAGCCTAGCCCAGCCCAGCCCAGCCCAGCCCATCCTAACCCAACCCAGCACAGGCCAGCACAGCCTAGCTCAGCCCAGCCCAGCCCAGCTCAGCCCAGCCCAGTCCAGCCCAGCCCAGCCCAGCCCAGCCCAGCCCAACCCAGCACAGCCCAGCCCAGCACAGCCTAGCCCAGCCCAGCTCAGCCTAGCCCAGCCCAGCCCAGCCCAGCACAGCCCAGCCCAGCCCAGCCCAACCCAGCACAGCCTAGCCCAGCCCAACCCAACCCAGCCCAGCCCAGTCAAGCACAGCAAAGCCTAGCCCAGCCCAGCCCAGCCCACCCCAGTCCAATCCAATCCAATCGAATGCCATTCAATTAAGTTTTCCTCATTTATTCCAATTCAAAATTCTACCAAAAAGGAATTAAAACATGATTTGCCATCGTTCAAATTCGCGTGCATCCCATTCCATGTGCGTCCGCTTTCCAACGAAAGGACGAGCTATAACGTAAACCTTAAAGATTATTGTTATTAAATGGGCATTCGATATCTGAAAAACGTGTTTAACTCTTCCACTAGTTCTACCTGAAACCACAAATTACCACCACAGTGTCTGAGTTACAAAGTGCCTTGACCTCTACAGTAGAGACCTCTGATCTGAAATGCGAGTCCGGTGTTGGTTCAAAGGCCAAACTTCATTTAACGTAAAATAATACACCAATCCAATTGTATTAATTATAATACCTGATTCTATATGAAGTTATAAACCATACGGTGGAAGAAAATTTATAAAAAAAAATCAACAGATGAGCGCATAAACTACCTGCATATTCATGACTTGGAAATGGGTTTTTTCGAAGGTTGACCTGATGTATCTTTAGAATGATTATGTTCGTTGTCAATCGCAAGGCGATGTCATACAAGGCCATTTTTCCGCGGGCAACGAACTGCACTGCGTGCACAATAAGCTCATCAGTAACATATGGGATTTTTTTGACACAACGTAAACGCATCTCTTTTGGTAGACATACTGTCCGTCTCCAAAGAGAGGCGTTACATGATGTCAACGCACGTCTTCCGCTTGGTACTTCCATCATGCAATCCCGATTCAATGAGGGTTTACCTAGCTCGACGCATTCCCCAGTGCTTTGCCCGATCCCTGATGAAAAACAAACAAAATCAGGCAGCTCGGGCTGGATGCGAACCCGCGACTCCTACTTTCTAGTGCAGACGTCTTAACCACATCTTAACCAGGGGCCAATTTCATGGAGCCGCTTAAGCGTCAAAATGTGCTGAAGCGCAAAAACTCATGAACCACAGGATCCCATTGCCTACCCAAACTTCACTTTTGTTTCATGCTACGTAAAGAAGAGTGGAAAACAAGTCAAAAGCAATGGACTGCTTGAAATCCTGCTTATACGAGGAAGAACCTTTCTGCTTAGCAGATTTTCACGCTTTAGCGGCTCTATGAAATTGGGCCAAGGTCGCGTGGCGGATTCGAATAATGTATAGCAACGGGTACCGCGTTGCATCATTGATATAACGTGTTGTTTACATTGACGAGAATACAGGCTAACACAATGCATCCAATGCTTATTACGTCGAGCAGGGCAAACCCTCATTGAAATACAATTCTCGCCGATGCAAACATCATGTTTTATCTACGATCGTGCAAACCTATTTGGTTTCGGACAATAATATCAGCAGCCTCTAGCAGATGCAACGGCAATACCTCGTTGTGGGTATCTTCTCGTCGGCATATGCGAACAGCTATTGCCCACACTTTACCGCACACGGCATGGCTTTGATCAGGTAAAACAGCCCATGCAAAATCGACCTAAACAACTCAACCATCTGCCAAACACATTGTATCACACCAACATCACCTGCGCCTTCGCATGGAAATAGAGGATCGATTCAATTCATGAATAATGGTTAGATGTCCTTTTTTTAAACACTTTTTTTAACCAATTTCTTTTTTTAGCACTTCATGAACATCTGTCTGGTACGTTTGCAATGTCTGAAGTGTCTGCAAGCGTTAGACAAAAAAAAAAAAACTCGCCTGACCCCGAGAATAAGCCTTCATTTCGAAAACGGCCTACCGGTTTGTCGATGGGTGCAGATC
>OX465114.1:15997190-16024690 GCA_949987565.1 Luidia sarsii | reverse complement strand
CCCTTAGATGGTGGCCTTCCCAAATAGTCAACTATATAGTCTTTGGCACACCAGCGCTTTTACCATCTGAGCTATCCAGCCCTTAGATGGCGAACCTTCCAAAAATAGTCAACTAGTCCTCCCGGGGTGCTTATATCAACTGGTTCTTCCGGGGGTACATAACTTCAAGGGCGGGTGTGTCGGCTCTTACCCGCCTCTCGCCCGTAGTAGTGACACAGCGTACCGAAGGAGTGGCCGTAGCCGAAGGTGCGGTACTGCAGGAGCCCTTGCTGCTTGACCAGCTCGTTCAGCTCGTTGGCGATGTCCTTGCACCTGGCGCCGGGCTTGATCAGCTCCATGCCCCGACGGTGCACCGCGCAGTTCGCCTCCCACAGGCGCAGGTTCTCGTCGGTCGCGTGGTCGATGAACAGCGTCCGCTCCAGCGCCGTGTAGTACCTGGAACGGGCGTGACGGGGACTCGGGCGTCAGTTAAACCACGGACGCCAGGGCAGAGGAGTCTTGATTCGCGATGCCGATGAGCCCATAACGGACTTCAATTCCTATCCCCAGCCTTCCTGGGTCCCTCTCTATGTTCTTCTTTCCTTTGCCCTTAACCTTGACTGGCTTTATAGCCTTGTTTTGGGCACAGTTGCATAACAACCACAAACTTGTACGACTCGTGACCCGGATTTCCCCCACGTCTTGGAATCTCGATGATACGTGGCCTGGACTCGGACGCGAACCAACTGACTTAGAGTAAATTAGAAGTAAATTAGAAATTTTAAATCTGCTAGCAGAAATTATAAATCTGGTAGCAGAAATTATAAATCTGGTAGCAGAAATTCTAAATCTGCTAGCAGGAATTCTAAAAAAGCTTGCAGAAATTATAAATCTGCCGAGCAGAAATTTTAAATCTGCCGAGCAGAAATTTTAAATCTGCAGAGCAGAAATTGTAATCTGCCGAACACAAATTGTAATCTGCCGAACACAAATTGTAATCTGCCGAACGCAAATTGTAATCTGCCGAATACAAATTGTAATCTGCCGAACACAAATTGTAATCTGCCGAACGCAAATTGTAATCTGCCGAATACAAATTGTAATCTGCCGAACACAAATTGTAATCTGCCGAACACAAATTGTAATCTGCCGAGCAGAAATTGTAATCTGCCGAGCTCAAATTGTAATCTGCCGAACACAAATTGTAATCTGCCGAGCATTAATTGAAATCTGCCGAGCAGAAATTGTAATCTGCCGAGCAGAAATTGTAATCTACCGAACACAATTTGTAATCTGCCAAGCATAAATTGTAATCCGCCGAGCATAAATTGTAATCTGCCGAACAGAAATTGTAATCTGCCGAGCAGAAATTGTAATCTGCCGAACACAAATTGTAATCTGCCAAGCACAAATTGTAATCTGCCGAGCAGAAATTGTAATCTGCCGAGCAGAAATTGTAATCTACCGAACATAATTTGTAATCTGCCGAGCATAAATTGTAATCCGCCGAGCATAAATTGTAATCTGCCGAACAGAAATTGTAATCTGCCGAGCAGAAATTGTAATCTGCCGAACACAAATTGTAATCTGCCGAACACAAATTGTAATCTGCCGAGCAGAAATTGTAATCTACCGAACATAATTTGTAATCTGCCGAACACAAATTGTAATCTGCCGAACACAAATTGGAATCTGCCGAGCAGAAATTGTAATCTGCCGAGCAGAAATTGTAATCTACCGAACACAATTTGTAATCTGCCGAGCATAAATTGTAATCCGCCGAGCATAAATTGTAATCTGCCGAACAGAAATTGTAATCTGCCGAGCAGAAATTGTAATCTGCCGAACACAAATTGTAATCTGCCAAGCATAAATTGTAATCCGCCGAGCATAAATTGTAATCTGCCGAACAGAAATTGTAATTTCCCGAGCAGAAATTGTAATCTGCCGAACACAAATTGTAATCTGCCGAGCACAAATTGTAATCTGCTGAGCATAAATTGTAATCTGCCGAACACAAATTGTAATCTGCCGAGCACAAATTGTAATCTGCCGAACACAAATTGTAATCTGCCGAATACAAATTGTAATCTGCCGAGCACAAATTGTAATCTGCCGAGCACAAATTGTAATCTGCCGAGCAGAAATTGTAATCTGCCGAGCACAAATTGTAATCCGCCGAGCATAAATTGTAATCTGCCGAACAGAAATTGTAATCTGCCGAGCAGAAATTGTAATCTGCCGAACACAAATTGTAATCTGCCGAGCACAAATCGTAATCTGCCGAGCATAAATTGTAATCTGCCGAACACAAATTGTAATCTGCCGAGCACAAATTGTAATCTGCCGAGCAGAAATTGTAATCTGCCGAATACAAATTGTAATCTGCCGAACACAAATTGTAATCTGCTGAGCATAAATTGTAATCTGCCGAGCACAAATTGTAATCTGCCGAACACAAATTGTAATCTGCCGAACACAAATTGTAATCTGCCGAACACAAATTGTAATGTGCCGAGCACAAATTGTAATCTGCCGAACACAAATTGTAATCTGCCGAACACAAATTGTAATCTGCCGAGCAGAAATTGTAATCTGCCGAGCTCAAATTGTAATCTGCCGAACACAAATTGTAATCTGCCGAGCAGAAATTGTAATCTGCCGCAGCAGAAATTGTAATCTGCCGCAGCAGAAATTTAAATCTGCCGAGCAGAAATTTAAATCTGCAGAAGGAAGCCGTTACGTGGGGTGGCCCGACCGAGACATCGTCGTACCCGGCGTCTTACCCGGAAATCATGGGAAAGGTGTTCATGCTGACGATGTCACCGGTCTTGAAAGGCCTGGTGGTGACTGAGTTGTGGGCTCCGTCTGTGTTCACACCTCCCTGGATCCACGACCAGGCTGCGGGACACAGAGAAATGGGGAGGGAATGTCAGCCCATCTACACACAGCCATCTGGCTCTTCGGGTCAGCCGCCTTCGTCACAGTGACAAAAAATGGAATCCGTTTTCCGGATATCGAGCATACTGCTCGCAATGTGAAAGTGTGGCAATGTGAAAGTGTGGCAATATGACTATGTGACAATGTGACAATGTGACGGTGTGACAGTGTGACAATGTGACAACTTGACGGTGCGACAATTTGACGGTGTGGCAGTGTGACAATGTGACCGTGCGACAATGAGACAATGTGACAGTGTGGCAATGTGACTGTGTGACAATTTGACAATGTGGCAATGTGACTGTGCGACAATGTGATAATGTGATCCGGCTGCTTACAGGCTACACTATTAAAATATTTGGCAGTATCCACCAAACACAACCAAATAGTAACAATTTTGGTGAACACAATTTGCAAAGGTCCTTGGAAAAGCCGGGCCCCTTATTTTTGTTTTAAGTATTCGCTTGACCGGGATTTTGCGCACGAGCACTTTTACCATCTGAGCTATCCAGCCCTTAGATGGCGGCCTTCCCAAATAGTCAACTAGTCTTTGGCACACCAGCGCTCTTACCATCTGAGCTATCCAGCCCTTAGATGGCGGCCTTCCCAAATAGTCAACTAGTCTTTGGCACACCAGTGCTATTACCATCTGAGCTATCCAGCCCTTAGATGGTGGCCTTCCCAAATAGTCAACTTGTCTTTGGCACACCAGCGCTCTTACCATCTGAGCTATCCAGCCCTTAGATGGTAGCCTTCCAAATATAGTCAACTAGTCTTTGGCACACCAGCGCTCTTACCATCTGAGCTATCCAGCCCTTTGATGGTGGCCTTCCCAAATAGTCAACTAGTCTTTGGCACACCAGTGCTCTTACCATCTGAGCTATCCAGCCCTTAGATGGTGGCCTTCCCAAATAGTCAACTTGTCTTTGGCACACCAGTGCTCTTACCATCTGAGCTATCCAGCCCTTAGATGGCGGCCTTCCAAAATAGTCAACTAGTATTTGCCGTAAACTGCCGTATATCTCCAGTGATCACGCCCCGCCCCATTTCAGTCACATTCAAGCAACCAATTGTTTTATACCTGGCAACAGCAATTCAACGTTTTCTGGTTTGTTTAATTAAACTCAGAGCACGGTTTGTAACTGTTCGTATAATTTTTAAGCCTTCGACGTGGAATACAGAATGCAAGTGACGGTTGGACTGTGGCCCGGATGTCGCACAGCTGTCTAAGCATGGATTTGTCATGCTAAAAAGCACGGGGCAATCTTCACCAAGTTTCGAAGCTCCCACTCACTGTCTCGTATCTCGTGGTGCGGGAAGGTCTTGGCGATCTCCCGGACCATGGCCGAGGTGGAGGCCAGCGCCACCTCGTGCTCGGGCACGCCGGCTGCCATGGCTGTGCGCGCGGCCTCGCCGCCCAGGTCGGCCACGCGGGCGCCCTCGCGGATGATGGCGATCTCCTCGGGCGACTTGATCATGCGAAGGCGCATGCTGGGCTCCGCGATGTCCACGGGTTCGGCGGCGGGCACGGCGGCCTGTAGCTTCCTAAAGTTGTCCATCGGCATGTGGTCGAACTCACAGCCGACCTGTGTACGTGTGTGTGTGTGGGGGGGGGGAGGTCCAGAAGTGTCATACCATTTTACAGTCCGTTCACTGTCAGAGATCGGGCTATTTGAGCATATTCAGAAGCATCAAAGTGTTGCTTTGTACTAGCGACAGATGCTGGTTTCACGCCCTCTTGAGGCAGAAATCTCAGCACAACCTGACCGCACACGGTGAGCTCAGCTTAGAAGATATCTCTCGTGTGCGGCGGCATAAGGCTTTGAGCTCGAACGAAATTCGGTCCTCATAGAAGTAGGGTACAGCAAACATAATGTATACATACAATAATAGACCAGTTTCAGCTCCATTCTTCCACCATGTCATGAGAAAAACCGCGGAAACGAAATTAAATGATTACATAGCGGCAGGTATTTGTAAAAAGGGACAATTTTGTTTACCGTACCGTTAAAATGTCCTCTTTTCTAAAAAAAAAAAAAAATGGTAGAAATTTTCGAGCGCTACAATTTCAGGGAATGTCTAATACCATTACAAACTTCTTGGTGAGTAAATAACTTCTCAAATTTGGAATGTCTGGAAATTGGGCACCTCTCATTAAAGCAGCTGTAACTCACTGGCCATTTGTACACAAGCATACCTTTCCCTTGATGTGTCCCAGCTCCTGCTCAACTGCCTTCCAGAAGTTGTCCCTCTGCCAGTCAGTGTACACGACAGTCTCCCCAACATGGTTCCTCCTAGAAGCGACACAACGAGGACATGTGCGTGTTATGGTACGGTGTGCGTGCCAGTAGTTCTGGTGTAGATGGTTGGTATAGAACCACAAGGCTACCCGAACGATGCTGCCTTTGCGCTCAGCATTCTGGGAGCAGGTCAAAGGTCCTTGCGCAACCGTGCAGAGTTTTGATGTTTGACGTTTGTCGACGGAACAGACGAACTTAATTGGCGCAGTCACCAATTATGTATACCCTTTCATGAGCCTCATTATTTTTGTTTCACACGTGCTCTTTCCAAAAGCCCGGCTTAGGCTCAACGCTCTGCAAACTCTTGAGGGCGCACTATTGCTCTGTCCCAAAACCCGGCTTAGGCTCAACGCGTTGCAAACTCTTGAGGGCGCACTATTGCTCTGTCCCCAAGGGTGCAGAACACTAAATAGAGCTCCCATTGAACACTGTACAAAAACACTCACTTTCAAAGTCAATTATCCCATGCCCAAAAGTCTCTCAGTTCTTGAAGCTATACTTAAAATTGTAGTTTGGACCTTCATCTCTCAGATTCTTTTCAATTTTAGTGCTCTTAGCCGATTATATTTTTTGATAATTACCCTCAGAAAAAAACACCCCCAAAATGTGTAGCCGTCCAAGCCGAATTTCTGCAAGGATTTTGGGATGGACCCCTCCACTTCCACAGCCAAATAGGGCCACATTTAAAGCCAGATATGGTCTAAATTAAATACCAAATTGAAGAGTGAACCCCCAGGTTGTCTTAAGCTTCACTTGTTCTACAATGTATCAGTTAATTAGCCTCCAAAGACCCCTTATTAAAAAAAAGTTGTGGGTACACACTTTATGATAATCAGCTCGGCGGAGCCATCTTGGATGGATTTTGTGTGCTGCACCCCCAAACCCGGTTAGGCTCAACGCGTTGCAAACTCTTGAGGATGCACTATTGCTCTGTCCCAAAACCCGGCTTAGGCTCAACGCGTTGCAAACTCTTGAGGGCGCACTATTGTAAATCGCCCCTATTCTCGTAGATTTGTGCGTTATAGGTGGCCCGTAGCCAAACAGAGCCCAGACTTCACACAGGAGTGGAGAGCGATGAGACTCGCCCCGCGTTCCGACAGCTGCAACGTCCCAAGGAGACACAGACGGGCAAGAAGGAGAGAGAGACCAGAGAAATACGGTCTGGACCTCATCCGCCGATCGCCATAACTTAGACTGACCACCTCTTTGGTTCAATGGCAGCGGTGTTGGATGGGCAACACGCCCACGCACTTACCTGTCGGGCTGACCGTAGTCTATCAGCGCCGAGATGATGACCACCTTCTCGGGCGTGACGACCAGGCCGTAGGGCCGGCCGAAGGCCAGGTAGAGGAAATCCGTGTAGTAGTTGATGCAGTGGTAGGAGGTGAAGAGGGCGCCCCCTATCGAGTTCTTCTCCATGTACTGGCGGAGCTTGCCCAGTCGGCCCTCCAGTTCTGCCTTGGAGAACGTGGGCTTAACCTGTGGGAAGACAAAAGGAAGAGAGGGAGAGACGATAGTCACTAAGCTCAATGTCCGATGTACAACCACAGCTCAGTCAAAATAAAAGTGCAACATAAAGTATTTATTGTGTGTGGGACCACTCCATCTCTCTCTATCTCCATCCCTCTCTCTCTCCCTTCTCTCCCTCTCTCTCCTCTCTCTATCTACTCTCCCTCTTACTCTCCCTCTCTCTCTCCCCTCTCTTCTCTTTCTCTCTCTCTCTCTCCCCCATCTCTCTTACTCTCTCTTTCTGCCTTCCTTTCTCTACCTCTCCCTCTCTCTCTCCCGCTCTCCACTTCTCTCTTTCTCTCTCTCTATTTCTCTCTCTCCCCCTCTCCCTCTCCCTACCTCTCCCCTCACTCACTTTCTCTCCCTCCACTCTCTCTCTCATCTCCACCTCTACTGACGCCATCTTGATCGCAGACAAGGAAGCTGTATTGGGAAGCACTATCTGGGCTCCAGCCGGGTAGGTCATGAATAATTTAACAAAGTGAAGTAGAAGTCAATATCTTAATATGTGCACATGCACTGTACAATGTACTGTACATGTACATTGTGCAGTACAGGAACATTATTCATATACGTCATATGTTGAATTATTCATGACCTACCCACGGCTGGAGTCCAGATAGTGCTTCCCAGCTGTATTACTAACTTGTGCGTACGACTTAAGTCTCGTGGACGTGCGACATCCTGTGAATAATGCCGCCTCTGTATGAGTTATAACATTAATAATAACTAGAAACATACGTCTGTTGTAACAGAACGTGTAGCTTTTCCTTTTTTTTTCCCGAAGAAAGACCAAGTTGAAAATCTGGAAACCAGTAGCACATGCATGATTACTACAGTACTTCCGGTCTGGACCGAAGGAAAGGGTCACATGACATGAGGAAGGTCATGAAACCTTATTGGTCCCTGAAACTCCTCTCACATGCTATATGCGCTAGCAACAGCACAACAAGGGAGTTAACCATTGATTTAATATCTGTTTTTTATTACCTAATTAATATTCATGAGATGACCTCATCATCATAATTATTGCAATATTTGGATACACTGTTGCCCAACTTAGATATATGCTAAATATTGATCCTGCGGGATCTAAGATCGTGGCGTGATTGCACATGCCAGGTTGGCCCTTTAAAGGGCGGTCACGTGACAACTCAAGCACAAACAAACGAAAAAAAACATAGTTTTACTGTATATTGGTGTAAACCCCTTTTAGCATCGTTTTGATTGAGTTCATGAAGGTGGCAACTCTGTTTCGAACCTGTACCATCCATTCCTACCCCAAAAGGCACACCAACGTATCGTGCACAAAGTCTACGGGACTAAGAAATGATATTTAACAAATCATAATAATTCAAAACAATGTTTAATCGGTTCCAAACTCAGGATTTAAGATGTCTAGCCCAATAGCTAACTGGCCACCAAATTTCGAGAAGATTGACCATTGGCTAATATGTGCTTTAAAATCACGCATTTTGATGACGTCACGATTGCGTCATGACATTTTGTTCCCGGAGGGTGTTTCTAAACTACATCCCCATTAGATATAAACGAAAAAATGAAAAAAAATCTTGCTCCGTTTGCCAAATATGCTCAATTTAATGTTAAAATCAAAAAGTTCATGACCTCATTAATATTCATGAGATTACGTCACGATCAAATGAGGGCTATTTTTGGATACATCTTTTCCCAACTAAGATATAGTGCAAAGTTGAAACCAAACGAACTTCAACTTTTGCTAATAAAGCAGTTTGAAATTTGCCTCTTTAAAGCACTGTCACGTGACCCGTGATGACGTCATGAAGTTTTCAAGACAACTATGCACAACTTCAGCAAGGGTTCTATGTATTTGCCAAGTTTGAAAAAAAATCCAAGTATGTTCAATGGCAAAAGTGCCCTCCACAAAATCCCTGTGCTTTGTCTTTGGGATTTTTCCGATAAGAAAAAGAAGAAGAAGAAGACAAAACTAGAGATTTATGTCTGTTTGCAAAACAGATCATAACGCTTTTCCGCATCTGGTTCTCTGTAAAAAAAAAAAAAAAATATTGATGAAAAAAAAATTGACATCAACAGGATTCGAACCCGTAACCTCCATTCCTAACCCAAAACGCACGTGCATATTTTGTGCACAAAGTGTATGGGACATCATTATATTTTTCAAAAAATCATAATAATTCTGAACAATGATCAATTGCTTCTAAACTCAGGATTTAGAATGTCTAGCCCAATAGCTAAATGCCCACCAAATTTCGAGACGATTGACCTTTGACAAATATGCGTTTTAAAAACACGCATTTTGATGACGTCACGATTGCGTCATGGCATTTTGGCCCTGCAGGGTGTTTCTAAACTACATCCCCAATAGATATAATCGAAAAAATGAAAAAAATCTTGCTCCGTTGGCCAAATATGCTCAATTGCATGTTAAAATCTTAAAAGTTTGTGACCTCATTAATATTCATGAGATGACGTCACGATCAAATGAGGGCATTTTTTGGATACACCTTTACCCAACTTAGATATACTGCAAAATTGAAACCAAACGAGTTTGAAATTTGCCCCTTTAAAGCACTGTCACGTGACACATGATGACGTCATGATAGTTTCAACGATACTGTGCATAACTTCAGCATGGGTTCTATGCATTTGCAAAGTTTGAAAAAAATCCAAGTGTGTTTAATGGCCAAAGTGGCTCTTACAAAACCCCTGTACAAAGTCTATGGGATTTTGGCGACAAGAAGAAGGAATAAAAGAAAAATCTTAACAACAACAATAGCTTTTCCGCTTCGCGGCGGAAAAGCTAAAAAAAAACATAACAACAACAATACCTTTTCCGCTTCGCTGAAGCGTGCGGAAAAGCTAATTACTTTGAGATGGAGAGGGATTTTTTTCCCGCCGTGTCCCTGGTACATGGTGCAGCTTCGCAGCGCACTGATTAATCTCCGGTCATTAATCTCCATTAATGCCCGACAGGCAACCTTTAGACTGTGTAACAGGCCAGTCTTCCTCAATCGTCCGCAATGGCCAACGCACTTGTTTACGAGCAGCGCGCCATACTCAGCTAAGTCAACACTATCCAGTTATCATAGACAGTTATGTCAACGTAGACTTGGATACACACACAACGGAATTTCGACACGGAAAACGCATTGCAGCCACGAAACAACCCTAGAAAAAAAAACACTTGATCGGTTTGCATGTTGGAAATACTAATGTTGCAACCAGGTCTACATGGGCGAAACCGGCACGCCCATCGGTGAGAGGATCAATGAGCATCAACGCGACGTGACTCTCCCGTGTGGACGGATGAAGGTCAGCAGTTAGCAACCGAAACGTCGCCCCCAGCAACGACACATCGCGTGACTTTGATCACCCTTTCGGAAGGTTTGCGGGTGACACTTCTCTTTCAAAAAGGGGCGTGGCTCTAAAAAGAGCCGGTAACTCAACGTTTCGGCCCGTGTGTACTCTGCCCGTCATCAGGAGACTCCTTCTTGAAAGAGAAGTACCACATGGTTTCACCGCAAACCTTCCACGTAACCGTGGGGGAAAAGTCAACAGATTACCCCAGTTAATGCTAAACTTCGGTCACACTCACTAATCCACGAAGAACACCACAAAATAGATTAGGTCTGGTGGAATCTGCACTGCTATACTAGCATATGCTGGGCGTTGGGTCTATTCCTAAACAAAGTTGGCATTCAAAGAAACTCCACGGCCCTGGGATGTATAGTTTGTAAAGGAATACGTCACTATACGCCTTTCTTAATATCTATGCGAATTGTATGCATAGAGCCCAAAACAAATCTATGGGCGCTAGATTTCCAAGATGGCGGTAAAATCAAGAGACCTAGGATAAGGTCAAGATTCCTAAGATATTGTTCGGTTTTGTTGAAGAATAATTATGTCAAGAAAAGATTTTTTTTAAAAAGCTGGATCTTTCTGCAAGGCTGCGGCGCTGCCACTCACCTTCTCCCCGTTGGAGAACTGCAGGAGACTCGGCATGGCGGCCGAGCTCTCCAAGCCGGACGACGACGACGACGACGCGATCCAGCGGCGAGCGGCACGGCAGGCCGCCGGTGAAAGCTCCGCGCGACCCGCCGGCCGCCGCGGCCCGCGCGCCAACCGCCCGCCGAAGCTGCGGGCCACGCTAGTCACGGTGCGGAGCATTTCTAGCCGACGTGAAGAATAATCCCCCTTTTCCCTAAGGACCAAAAAACAAGCTGGACCACACAGCCGAACCAGACGACGTCAACGAACCTTGCCGAAATGCTGTACAGACGAGAACGGTGTGGGAAATCATTTACATACATGCCCTTTGACCTTGGGGTGTGTGCGGTTCAGTGTTTTTTTTCGGGGGGGGGGTGGTGTAAGTGGTTTCCGTAGCTGCAGCACACCCATTCGATCCCAGGTCATGGCTCCGCCCAGCTGAATTATCATACCGTGTGGACCCAGACTGATGAATCGGTTATGTTTGAGAAAAGCTGAGGCTCAATAGTTCATACCCTTTTCTCAAATAAACCGAGGAAAAAGGGAGTTCAGTTGCACAAACGGGCACAAGCAGAGGGTTTAGATCGATAACTGCATGGTGATGTACAAATTGTGATTCTGAATTTACTTCTTAAACAAACATTTTGTGGAGCCACGACTACAAAGCCAGCCATCAATACCCGATAAAGTACAGGATACGAGCCACGGCTATAATGCAAAATGATATGCAGTCCCAGTCTGACCTACAGAACAGCATGGTCATGCTTCAACCCCCGGTCCATTCAAAGTTTGATTTGCCAATTGTTCGGTTAAGAATACCAATGTACAGCCCAGGCACCACGGCACATAATGGTAACAGTAGGGAATTAACTGTCACACGTACAGTAGCAGGCGGCCGGAATGCATGCACCTATGGAACCTGAAGGGTTGGCGTTCAACTCGGTCTGGTAAGGTTCGGTCACACTACGCAAAAGACTAATGGGCTATGTATGCGAAAAGCTGAAGGTTCAATGGTTCATTATATTTTCTTGTGTAATTCGAAAGATCTGGGGCTTTTAGTTTGGCCCTATTTTGGTGGAGGGTTGCTTCACAAAACTGGTTGCAGAAACCGGCTTCTGGACGGATACACATTTTTAATTGCAGAGCCTTGGTCTGTGCAGAAATTGCAATCAGCTAACAAAAAATTGGGACGGGGTACACTACGGTCTATGTTATTTCTTTACACAACGAACTTCAACCCTCCTGCACAGATGCAGGTAGAGCTCGGGATATTCAAAGGGAGGGTAGGCCTGTGTGGGTATGTGCCAGCTGCCCGAGTCCGAGCCCGAGCCCCAGTCCGAGCCCCAGCCCCAGCCCCTGCCCCAGCCCCAGCCCCAGCCCCAGCCCCAGCCCCAGCCCCAGCCCCAGCCCCAGCCCCAGCCCCAGCCCCAGCCCCAGCCCCAGCCCCAGCCCCAGCCCCAGCCCCAGCCCCAGCCCCAGCCCCAGCCCCAGCCCCAGCCCCAGCCCCAGCCCCAGCCCCTGCCCCAGCCCCTGCCCCAGCCCCAGCCCCAGCCCCAGCCCCAGCCCTAGCCCCAGCCCCAGCCCCAGCCCCAGCCCCAGCCCCAGCCCCAGCCCCAGCCCCAGCCCCAGCCCCAGCCCCAGCCCCAGCCCCAGCCCCAGCCCCAGCCCCAGCCCCAGCCCCAGCCCCAGATGTTTTAGGGTCGATGTTCACCCCCCTCCCAATTAAGATATCTATCGGATGGGGTAGATGGGGAGGATGGGGTAGATGGGGTAGATGGGGTAGATGGGGTAGATGGGCCTGGGTAGATGGGGTGGATGGGGTGGATGGAGAGGACGGGGGAGACTACCCGTATTGTTAATAGCTCGTAGCTTGTGTCTAACCTCTGTTTGCACGGCTCGTTGTGTTGTGTTTTCCCCATAGGGCTACCACAGTATTTTGTCCACCGTCGCTTGTTGCCGCTCGTGCATTAGATCCGCATGTTGTTTCCCCAAATCTACGCATGGCTGAGCGAGCCGTGTGCATGCTCCGTGAAACCAGATACGTTGTCAACTGAACAACGAAAAATTGTGTTTTTGCATCTGAATGGAAACCAGGGGAGTTCTAACGTAAGGGGATTTCCGGCTGAACGCTTCTGATCTGAGCTCCCACACACATATACACACACACGTTTGTATCCTTGTAGAGACTGCTCTATGTACCACGACACATCCCCAATTGAGAAAAATTATAATTTACCCTTTTATCAGGATTTTAGGGTCACAGTTGCTATTAAAAAAAAATAATAAGAATAATTAATGACTGTAGCATATATGCTACATTTGGGTGATAATGTCATGATTTCATTGAAATTATTGCACACATGTTAATGTATAAGTAGCAAATGTGCTAAAAAATTAATACAATGTACATGGTAATTATTTGAAGCTTGCCCTTGGATGAATCACTTCAACAGCTGCAAAAATGTATTTGAATGCATAATAACAATGATAATATAGTGCATCTAGTTTACTTCAATCTTGGCAAGAAAATCTACAATGCATTTGGTACGTTATACGTGTACGTCGGTATCACCCATGGTAGCACATATGCTACACGTGTTTTCAAAACAATCCTGCTGCTAGGCCAAAACGTTTTTTGGGGGGAAATAAAAACTTAATGTGAGTCTTTTGGGTATTGTGTATAAGATAAGCATCGAAATCTTCCCCTGACGATCGCCAAAAAGCCGGTAGAACACCATGAAATGCGCGAACTTTCGGAAAACCTTTATTGCGCAACTGCCATGTTTTGTCATGAAGAAGAAAGCAACTAAATAGACAACTACAACCAACAGAGGGGGCTATGATTATTGTAATGGTGTAGCAGATATGTTCCAATGGGTCATAGGTGATGGTTTACTGCATTTAGAGGATAAAATACTTGCCCAAAGAAGGTGCATAGAGGGTTTTAAACGATGTTTTAAAACATGCTCCCATTTCAACCACATTCACTTTCCTGTGTAGAAATTTGGACCGTGTGTCCCTTACATAATACTTCAATTTGCAACGGATTCTTACCCATCAAAAATGTCCCGTTATTTCCAAATATCAGTTTCGGGAAAACCTTGTGAAGACCTATGCACCTTTACAATTTCTCTGTGGAGACCTACCGGGTATGCGCCTTTACAATATCCCTGTGGAGACCTATACACCTTTACAATTTCCCTATGGAGACATAATACACCTTTACAATATCCCTGTGGAGACCTATACTATACACCTATTGTACGCTAGGTCTCCACAGGGCACTAGATTCGCGGCCACACACACCCACCCACACACACGATTACGATAATACTCGGATGACCCAGGCTACGGCCGTTGTATACGAAGTTAAGGCTATGCTCGGGCTTAGACAGCTAGAAACAAGCGTTTGACCCCCCCCCCCAAGTTTCCCAGCGATTACTCTGTACTTCAAAACCCAACAAATCTTCAAATTCGCCGACAAACCACAACCCGGATTTTTAGATTCGGTCAGAAGGAGACGAAGCCCGAGCCCGAGACCGATCCATGAATTCGCGTTGAACGGCCTAGGTTGACACGAGCTCCCAACTACTATAAGGCCCTTTTTTCCAAAACCCGGCTTAGGCTTCGGCTCCGGCTTCGTCTCTATTATCCCAAAGCTGGAAACACAGGTTGGAATTCTTTGCTGAAGTTGAAGCTTTTTTTCTTCAAAACGCAGTGTAAAATTTAAAAACGAAGCCAAGGGTCTCCCCTTGTCATGCCTTGTACTTAAACATGGACGAAAATAGGAAAGACGAAGCCGGAGCCTGAGCCTAAGCCGAGTTTTCGAAAAGCGCCCGAGTACCAGCGAAATAAAAAAAGGGGGACGGTCCGAACGCAAATGTAGGTGACTTCGCTGTCAACTTTCGCTGCCAACGCCAGCAGCGAATTGAAGTGAACAGCTCAACTCTTTGCTGATATAACTGACTTTAGCAGAAAAATGGGACTGAGCTTGAAGTGTCGACCTTTTTTATTCATATTCACCGGTCACATTTTCCCTCGTCTCTGTTTAATTGACGGAATTAAACATTACAATCATGGGGCTACTTAATTTAAAATTTTCATTTTCATTTTTTTTTTTTTTCAAAGACGTATACACATATGGACGGCATGCATCCGAGGCAGGGGATGTTTCCCCATCCTGTCGATAAACTAATACAGATTAAAAGAAAATCTTCAGGGAATCTAGTACAGGTAGTTATTTTCTGTCCGGAACATATGGGCGACGAACTGCAGTGCAATGCACTTACTGCTCCGATTGTGATTGTGTATTATAGTGGATCTGATCCTAGAATCACTCCTGCGTTAAATACCACTCCCATTATGTCATGCACTTTTTTATCGAAGGCCGTATTACCTTTGTTAGGCGCAGTACCTGTCTGCGTAGCTGTAAGTTCCTTTGTCCATTGTCCCTCTGTCCCTTGTCCCTTGTCTGTCCCATGTCCTCGACATGATGAATAATGATCACAATCCAATCTAATCCATCCCGACGCGGTCCAATAACAAATGTAATTCGATGCCGAGCAGAGCAGCGCGATTCAGCTCAGTCCAGTTCAGGGTCCAGTCCAGTCTAGTCCAGCCCAATTTTGTCCAATCCAGCTCAACCCAGTCCAGTCCAGCCCATTACAGCCCAGTCCAGCCTAATCCACCCCAGTTCAGTCCAGCCCAGCAAAGCATAAACCCTTCCAATACAGCTCAACCCAGTTCAGTTCAGCCCATTACAGCCCAGTCCAGCCTAGTCCACCCCAGTCCAGTCCAGCCTGAGGCAGCCCAATTCAGTCCAATTCAGCTCAATCTAGTCCAAACCAGCCCAGCCAAGCCTAAACCCGTCCAATCCAGCCCACCCAACCCTAAGCCAGTCCAATCCAGTCAAATCCAGCCTAGCTCAGCCCAGCACAGCCCAGCACAGCCTAGCCCAGCCCAGCCCAACCCAGCACAGCCTAGCCCAGCCCAACCAAGCCCAACTTAGTCCAGCCCAGCCCAGTCCAGCCCAGCCCAGCCAAGCCCAGCCCAGCACAGCCTAGCCCAGCCCAGCCTAGCCCAGCCCAGCCCAGCCCAGCCCAGCCCAACCCAACCCAACCCAGCACAGCCCAGCCCAGCCCAACCCAGCCCAACCCAGCACAGCCTAGCCCAACCCAACCCAACCCAACCCAGGCCAGCACAGCCCAGCACAGCCCAGCCCAGCCCAGCCCAGCACAGCACAGCCCAGCCCAGCCCAGCCCAGCCCAGCCCAGCCCAACCCAGCACAGCCTAGCCCAGCCCAACCCAACCCAACCCAGCCCAATCCAGCACAGCACAGCCTAGCCCAGCCCAGCCCAGCCCAACCCAGCACAGCCTAGCCCAGCCCAACCCAACCCAACCCAGCCCAGCCCAGCACAGCACAGCCCAGCCCAGCCCAGCCCAGCCCAACCCAGCACAGCCTAGCCCAGCCCAACCCAACCCAACCCAGCCCAGTCCAGCACAGCACAGCCTAGCCCAGCCCAGCCCAGCCCACCCCAGTCCAATCCAATCCAATCCAATGCCATTCAATTAAGTGTTCCTCATTTATTCCAATTCAAAATTCTAACAAAAGGGAATTAAAACATGATTTGCCATCG
The DNA here is from genome assembly GCA_949987565.1 of Luidia sarsii. Classification (NCBI taxonomy): domain Eukaryota; kingdom Metazoa; phylum Echinodermata; class Asteroidea; order Paxillosida; family Luidiidae; genus Luidia; species Luidia sarsii. The sequence goes on along the minus strand of OX465114.1, from coordinate 16,008,339 downwards.
TTCAAATTCGCGTGCATCCCATTCCATGTGCGTCCGCTTTCCAACGAAAGGACGAGCTATAGCGTAAACCTTAAAGATTATTGTTATTAAATGGGCATTCGATATCTGAAAAACGTGTTTAACTCTTCCACTAGTTCTACCTGAAACCACAAATTACCACCACAGTGTCTGAGTTACAAAGTGCCTTGACCTCTACAGTAGAGACCTCTGATCTGAAATGCGAGTCCGGTGTTGGTTCAAAGGCCAAACTTCATTTAACGTAAAACAATACACCACTCCAATTGTATTAATTATAATACCTGATTCTATATGAAGTTATAAACCATACGGTGGAAGAAAATTGATAAAAACAAAATCAACAGATGAGAGCATAAACTACCTGCTATTCATGACTGGGAAATGTTTTTTTCGAAGGTTGACCTGATGTATCTTTAGAATGATTATGTTCATTGTCAATCGAAAGGCGATGTCTTACAAGGCCATTTTTTCGCGGGCAACGAACTGCACTGCGTGCACAATAAGCTCATCAGTAAAATATGGGATTTTTTTGACACAACGTAAACGCATCTCTTTTGGTAGACATACTGTCCGTCTCCAAAGAGAGGCGTTACATGATGTCAACGCACGTCTTCCGCTTGGTACTTCCATCATGCAAACCCGATTCAATGAGGGTTTGCCAAGCTCCACGCATTCCCCAGTGCTTTGCCCGATGCCTGATGAAAAAAAAAAATCAAGCAGCTCGGGCTGGATGCGAACCCGCGACTCCTACTTTCTAGTGCAGACGTCTTAACCACATCTTAACCAGGGGCCAATTTCATGGAGCCGCTTAAGCGTCAAAATGTGCTGAAGCGCAAAAACTCATGAGCCACAGGATCCCATTGCCTACCCCTCTCGTCCTCTCTCGTCTCCTCTCCTCTCGTCTCGTCTCGTCTCCCCCCTCTCCTTTCCAGTCAGTTCTTGACGATGTTGTGCTCGGGGCAGAAGGGGAAGTGGGTGATGTTCTCGGCGCCGGTCTCGTTCACCACCAGGATGTCGTGCTCCTCCCTGTCCTGTCCTGTCCTGTCCTGTCCTGTCCTGTCATGCCCTGCCCTGCCCTGCCCTGCTCTACCCTGCCCTGCCCTGTCCTGACCTGTCCTGTCCTGTCCTGTCCTGTCCTGTCCTGTCCTGTCCTGTCCTGTCCTGCCCTGCCCTGCCCTGTCCTGTCCTGTCATGCCCTGCCCTGCCCTGCCCTGCCCTGCCCTGCCCTGCCCTGCCCTGCCCTGTCCTGTCATGTCCTCTCCTGTCCTCTCCTGTCCTGCCCTGCCCTCTCCTCTGCTGTCCCAGTCCCTCCTCTCCCCCTCCTCAGTTCTTGACGATGTTGTGCTCGGGGCCGAAGGGGAAGTGGGTGATGTTCTCGGCGCCGGTCTCGTTCACCACCAGGATGTTGTGCTCCCGGTAGCCGCCGGCGCCTGGCTGTCCCTCGGGAATGGTCAGCATGGGTTCCATGGAGACCACCATGTTGGGCTCAAGCACCGTCTCGATATCCTCACGCAACTCCAGAGCTGTCGAGATAAGAAACAAAACAACTGAGAGATACCCCACAGCTGAAGGAAATACTCCACCATTGAAACAGATCATTGCATCCTGATACTGAAAAACAACCACTTACAAATATACCTCACACTAACAAGTATACAACTCTCAAAATTTAGTGGGCCTGACGTTTCGATCCTAGCAGGACCTTTCTCAAAGGCAAAGTGACAAGGACAAAACAGATAGGGTAGGGATTAGTGAAAGGAGGGGGAAAGATCAAAGAGAGAAGTGTGGAGGAGTGAACACAAAAAAGGGATTACCAGAAAGCTGCACGGTGTTAGTCATTACCCTCCTGGACGTTGAGACCCTGTGGTTGAATAGTCCGAAGACGCTTCATCCACATTTTCTCAAAATGTCTACCCACACCCTGCCTATCCTGGTTGAGCTCGACCTCAGCCTCATTCAATGCTATGACATGCCCCCCCCCCTCCTCCAGTCCACCCACAGCTGGCCCATCCATGTTGAGCTAGACCTCGGCCTCATGCAATGCTATGGTATGCCCCCTCCTCCAGTCCACCCGCAGCTGGCCCATCCATGTTGACCTGGACCTCAGCCTCATTCAATGCTATGGCATGCCTCCTCCTCCTCCAGTCCACCCATAATTATGTGGCCTGTCTCCTGACGACGAGCAGAGTACACACTGCTCGAAACGTTGAGTCACCGGCTCTTTTCAGAGCCACACTCAGTCTCAAAAGAGATGATAAACATGGTGTCACCGCAAACCAATTAATAATAATATGTGGCCTGTCCAAGTTGAGCTCGACCTCAGCCTCATTCAATGATATGGCATGCCCCCCTCCTCCAGTCCACCCACATGTGGCCTTTCCGAGTTAAGCTCGACCTCGGCCTCGTTAAATGCCAATTTCTGCTTGGCCGCATGCTGGAGATCTTCTTACAGTGAACGGGCTGTATTATTTGGTGTTGACGGAAGCCTTTTAAAGAACAAAATAGTTGTCAAATAAATCCATGAACAAACTGGGGACTTTTGAACTAATGGAAACAAATGGAAAAAATCTGAACCCGAGATGTCTGGTTTATGCGTACCAGTGCTCTACCCATCTGAGCTATGCAGTCCTTAGATGGTGGGCTCCCAAATAGTCAACTAGTCTTTGGCACTACAGTGGTCTTACCATCTGAGCTATCCAGCCCTTAGATGGCGGCCTTCCCAAATAGTCAACTAGTCTTTGGCACACCAGCGCTCTTACCATCTGAGCTATCCAGCCCTTAGATGGTGGCCTTCCCAAATAGTCAACTAGTCTTTGGCACACAAGCGCTCTTACCATCTGAGCTATCCAGCCCTTAGATGGCGAACCTTCCCAAAATAGTCAACTAGTCCTCCCGGGGTGCTTATATCAACTGGTTCTTCCGGGGGTACATAACTTCAAGGGCGGGTGTGTCGGCTCTTACCCGCCTCTCGCCCGTAGTAGTGACACATCGTGCCGAAGGAGTGGCCGTAGCCGAAGGTGCGGTACTGCAGGAGCCCTTGCTGCTTGACCAGCTCGTTCAGCTCGTTGGCGATGTCCATGCACCTGGCGCCGGGCTTGATCAGCTCCATGCCCCGACGGTGCACCACGCAGTTCGCCTCCCACAGGCGCAGGTTCTCGTCGGTCGCGTGGTCGATGAACAGCGTTCGCTCCAGCGACGTGTAGTATCTGGAACGGGCGTGACGGGGACTCGGGCGTCAGTTAAACCACGGACGCCAGGGCAGAGGAGTCTTGATTCGCGATGCCGGTGAGCCCATAACGGACTTCAATTCCTATCCCCAGCCTTCCTGGGTCCCTCTCTATGTTCTTCTTTCCTTTGCCCTTAACCTTGACTGGCTTTATAGCCTTGTTTTGGGCACATTTGCATAACAACCACAAACTTGTACGACTCGTGACCCGGATTTCCCCCACGTCTTGGAATCTCGATGATACGTGGCCTGGACTGGGACGCGAACCAACTGACTTGAACTCGGACTCTAAAGCAGAAATTTAAATCTGCTAACGTAAAGTAGAATTTTTAAATCTGCTAGCAGAAATTTTAAATCTGCTAGCAGAAATTTTAAATCTGCTAGCAGAAATTTTAAATCTGCTAGCAGAAATTTTAAATTCTGCTACCAGAAATTTTAAATCTGCTAGCAGAAATTCTAAATCTGCTAGCAGGAATTCTAAATAAGCTTGCAGAAATTATAAATCTGCTAGCAGAAATAATTCTAAATCTGCCGAGCAGAAATTTGAAATCTGCGCAGCAGAAACTGAAATCTATCGAGCACAAATTGAAATAATGTCTAGCAGAAATTGAAATCTGACGAGTAGAAATTGTTATCTGCTGAACACAAATTGTAATTTTCCAAACACAAATTGTAATCTGCCGAATACAAATTGTAATCTGCCGAGCAGAAATTGTAATCTGCCGAGCAGAAATTGTAATCTGCCGAGCACAAATTGTAATCTGCCGAGCAGAAATTGTAATCTGCCGAACACAAATTATAATCTGCCGAGCACAAATTGTAATCTGCCGAGCACAAATTGTAATCTGCCGAGCATAAATTGTAATCTGCCGAATACAAATTGTAATCTGCCGAGCAGAAATTGTAATCTGCCGAGCAGAAATTGTAATCTGCCGAGCACAAATTGTAATCTGCCGAGCAGAAATTGTAATCTGCCGAGCATAAATTGTAATCTGCCGAATACAAATTGTAATCTGCCGAGCAGAAATTGTAATCTGCCGAGCAGAAATTGTAATCTGCCGAGCATAAATTGTAATCTGCCGAGCAGAAATTGTAATCTGCCGAACATTAATTGTAATCTGCCGAGCACAAATTGTAATCTGCCGAGCACAAATTGTAATCTGCCGAGCACAAATTGTAATCTGCCGAACATTAATTGTAATCTGCCTAGCACAAATTGTAATCTGCCGAACACAAATTGTAATCTGCCGAGCATAAATTGTAATCTGCCGAACACAAATTGTAATCTGCCGAGCAGAAATTGTAATCTGCCTAGCACAAATTGTAATCTGCCGAGCACAAATTGTAATCTGCCGAACACAAATTGTAATCTGCCGAGCATAAATTGTAATCTGCCGAACACAAATTGTAATCTGCCGAGCAGAAATTGTAATCTGCCTAGCAGAAATTGTAATCTGCCGAATACAAATTGTAATCTGCCGAGCAGAAATTGTAATCTGCCGAGCACAAATTGTAATCTGCCGAGCACAAATTGTAATCTGCCGAGCAGAAATTGTAATCTGCCGAACATAAATTGTAATCTGCCGAGCACAAATTGTAATCTGCCGAGCATAAATTGTAATCTGCCGAGCACAAATTGTAATCTGCCGAGCATAAATTGTAATCTGCCGAGCACAAATTGTAATCTGCCGCAGCAGAAATTGAAATCTGCCGAACAGAAACTTAAATCTGTAGAAGGAAGCCGTTACGTGGGGTGGCCCGACCGAAACATCGTCGTACCCGGCGTCTTACCCAGAAATCATGGGAAAGATGCTCATACTGACGATGTCACCGCTTTTGAAAGGCCTTGTGGTGACTGAGTTGTGGGCTCCGTCTGTGTTCACACCTCCCTGGATCCACGCCCAGGCTGCGGGACACAGAGAAATGGGGAGGGAATGTCAGCCCTTCTACACACAGCCATCTGGCTCTTCGGGTCAGCCGCCTTCGTCACAGTGACAAATAAATGTGATCCGTTTTCCGGATATCGAGCATACTGCTCGCAATGTGACAGTGTGGCAATGTGAAAGTGTGGCAATGTGAAAGTGTGGCAATATGACTATGTGACAATGTGACAATGTGACAATGTGGCAATGTGACAATGTGACGGTGTGACAGTGTGGCAGTGTGACAATTTGACGGTGTGACAGTGTTACAATGTGACCGTGTGACAATGAGACAATGTGACAGTGTGGCAATGTGACTGTGTGACAATTTGACAATGTAGCAATGTGACTGTGTGACAATGTGATAATGTGATCCGGCTGCTGACAGCCTACACTATTAAAATATTTTTTGCAGTATCCACCAAACACAACCAAATAGTAACAATTTTGGTGAACACAATTTGCAAAGGTACTTGGAAAAGCCGGGCCCCTTATTTATGTTTTAAATATTCGCTCGACCGGGATTTTGCGCACGAGCACTCTTACCATCCGAGCTATCTATCCCTTAGATGGCGGCCTTCCCAAATAGTCAACTAGTCTTTGGCACACCAGCGCTCTTACCATCTGAGCTATCCAGCCCTTAAATGGTGGCCTTCCCAAATAGTCAACTAGTCTTTGGCACACCAGTGCTCTTACCATCTGAGCTATCCAGCCCTTAGATGGTGGCCTTCCCAAATAGTCAACTAGTCTTTGGCACACCAGTGCTCTTACCATCTGAGCTATCCAGCCCTTAGATGGTGGCCTTCCGAAATAGTCAACTAGTCTTTGGCACACCAGCGCTCTTACCATCTGAGCTATCCAGCCCTTAGATATTGGCCTTCCCAAATAGTCAACTAGTCTTTGGCACACCAATGCTCTTACCATCTGAGCTATCCAGCCCTTAGATGGTGGCCTTCCCAAATAGTCAACTAGTCTTTGGCACACCAGCGCTCTTACCATCTGAGCTATCCAGCCCTTAGATGGTAGCCTTCCCAAATAGTCAACTTGTCTTTGGCACACCAGCGCTCTTACCATCTGAGCTATCCAGCCCTTAGATGGCGGCCTTCCCTAATAGTCAACTAGTATTTGCCGTAAACTGCTGTATATCTCCAGTGATCACGCCCCGCCCCATTTCAGTCACATGCAAGCAACCAATTGTTTTATACCTGGCAACAGCAATTCAACGTTTTCTGGTTTGTTTAATTAGACTCAGAGCGAGGTTTGTAACTGTTCGTATAATTTTTAAGCCTTCGACGTGGAATACAGAATGCAAGTGACGGTCGGACTGTGGCCCGGATGTCGCACAGCTGTCTAAGCATGAATTTGTCATGCTAAAAAGCACAGGGCAATCTTCACCAAGTTTCGAAGCTCCCACTCACTGTCTCGTATCTCGTGGTGCGGGAAGGTCTTGGCGATCTCCCGGACCATGGCCGAGGTGGAGGCCAGCGCCACCTCGTGCTCGGGCACGCCGGCTGCCATGGCTGCGCGCGCGGCCTCGCCGCCCAGGTCGGCCACGCGGGCGCCCTCGCGGATGATGGCGATCTCCTCGGGCGACTTGATCATGCGAAGGCGCATGCTGTGCTCCGCGATGTCCACGGGTTCGGCGGCGGGCACGGCGGCCTGTAGATTCCTAAAGTTGTCCATCGGCATGTGGTCGAACTCACAGCCGACCTGTGTACGTGTGTGTGTATGTGTGTGTATGGGGGGAAGTCCAGAAGTGTCATACCATTTTACAGTCCGTTCACTGTCAGAGATCGGGCTATTTGAGCATATTCAGAAGCATCAAAGTGTTGCTTAGCCATCTCTTCGAGGCAGCACGCACATCTACTAAACACGCAGGCAGCGTCGCAGCAGCTGATGTATGAGTTAGTTCGTGTCCGAATGTGTTGGCTACGGCCGGAAAAAATACACAATTGTATGGGTTTTGTAAGTAGCCACTTGCTCCCGGCTTCTATGGATCTGTGTGTAAACTGGATCCGTAGCCGATTCAATCTGACACGGTAATACAATTATATAACTCTTTGTGGCGGAAGTAAAGAGAGCCACCACACGTTTGTATGGCGTGTGACGTGACATGCGATAAGATTAATTACACATGGTACAATTATACTAAGTGATGACGCTCAGGCAAGTATGCGGGTTTTTTTTATAACACGTGCTTGGCGACGCTCTTTATGTCCGCCAATACTTTTGTAAAGATGGCAGCCTCCATGGCATTTCAGTCTGGCGCCCGCTATCGACCGTTTATAGGTTATAATATGTCCATGATTGTACTAGCGACAGATGCTGGTTTCACGCCCTCTTGAGGCAGAAATCTCAGCACAACCTGACCGCACACGGTGAGCTCAGCTTAGAAGATATCTCTCGTGTGCGGCGGCGTAAGGCTTTGAGCTCGAACGAAATTCGGTCCTCATAGAAGTAGGGTACAGCAAACATATTGTATACATACAATAACAGACCAGTTTCAGCTCCATTCTTCCACCATGTCATGAGAAAAACCGCGGAAACGAAATTAAATGATTACATAGCGGCAGGTATTTGTAAAAAGGGACAATTTTGTTACCGTACCGTTAAAAAAAATAATAATAATAATGGTAGAAATTTTCGAGCGCTAACATTTCAGGGAATGTCTAATACCATTACAAACTTCTTGGTGAGTATATCACCTTCTTGGTGAGTAAATAACTTCTCAAATTTGGAATGTCTGGAAATTGGGCACCTCCCATTAAAGCAGCTGTAACTAACTGGCCATTTGTACACAAGCATACCTTTCCCTTGATGTGTCCCAGCTCCTGCTCAACTGCCTTCCAGAAGTTGTCCCTCTGCCAGTCAGTGTACACGACAGTCTCCCCAACATGGTTCCTCCTAGAAGCGACACAACGAGGACATGTTCGTGTTATGGTACGGTGTGCTTGCAAGTAGTTCTGGTATAGATGGTTGGTATAGAACCACAAGGCTACCCGAACGATGCTGCCTTTGCGCTCAGCATTCTGGGAGCAGGTCAAAGGTCCTTGCGCAACCGTGCAGAGTTTTGATGTTTGACGTTTGTCGACGGAACAGACGAACTTAATTGGCGCAGTCACAAATTATGTATACGCTTTCATGAGCCTCATTATTTTTGTTTCACACATGTGCTCTTTCCAAAAGCCCGGCGTAGGCTCAACGCGTTGCAAACTCTTGAGGGCGCACTATTGCTCTGTCCCAAAACCCGGTTAGGCTCATCGCGTTGCAAACTCTTGAGGGCGCACTATTGCTCTGTCCCAAAACCCGGCTTAGGCTCAACGCGTTGCAAACTCTTGAGGGCGCACTGTTGTAAATCGCCCGTATTCTCGTAGATTTGTGCGTTATAGGTGGCCCGTAGCCAAACAGAGCCCAGACTTCACACAGGAGTGGAGAGCGATGAGACTCGCCCCGCGTTCCGAGAGCTGCAACGTCCCAAGGAGACACAGACGAGCAAGAAGGAGAGAGAGACCAGAGAAATACGGTCTGGACCTCATCCGCCGATCGCCATAACTTAGACTGACCACCTCTTTGGTTCAATGGCAGCGGTGTTGGATGGGCAACACGCCCACGCACTTACCTGTCGGGCTGACCGTAGTCTATCAGCGCCGAGATGATGACCACCTTCTCGGGCGTGACGACCAGGCCGTAGGGCCGGCCGAAGGCCAGGTAGAGGAAATCCGTGTAGTAGTTGATGCAGTGGTAGGAGGTGAAGAGGGCGCCCCCTATCGAGTTCTTCTCCATGTACTGGCGGAGCTTGCCCAGTCGGCCCTCCAGTTCTGCCTTGGAGAACGTGGGCTTGACCTGTGGGAAGACAAAAGGAAGAGAGGGAGAGACGATAGTCACTAAGCTCAATGTCCGATGTACAACCACAGCTCAGTCAAAATAAAAGTGCAACATAAAGTATATATTGTGTGTGGGACCACTCCATCTCTCTCTATCTCCATCCCCCCTCTCTCTCTCTTCCCTTCTCTCCCTCTTATTCTCTCTCTCTCCCCCTCTCTTCTCTCTCTCTCTCTCTCTCCCCTGCTCTCTCCCTCTCTCTTTCTCTCTCTCTATTTCTCTCTCTCCCCTCTCCCTCTCCCTGCCTCTCCCCTCACTCTCTTTTTCTCCCTCCCCTCTCTCTCATCTCCACCTCTACTGACGCCATCTTGATCGCAGACAAGGAAGCTGTATTGGGAAGCACTATCTGGGCTCCAGCCGGGTAGGTCATGAATAATTCAACAAAGTGACGTAGAAGTCAATATCTTAATATGTGTACATGCACTGTACAATGTACTGTACATGTACATTGTGCAGTACAGGAACATTATTCATATACGTCATATGTTGAATTATTCATGACCTACCCGCGGCTGGAGCCCAGATAGTGCTTCCCAGCTGTATTACTAACTTGTGCGTACGACTTATGTCTCGTGGACGTGCGACATCCTGTGAATAATGCCGCCTCTGTATGAGTTATAACATGAATAATAATAACTCGTATCGTACAAGTGGGATTTTATTTTTCGCCGTGTCCCTGGTACATGGTGCAGCTTCGCAGCGCACTGATTAATCTCCGGTCAAAAAAGAAAATTTCTGACAGAGCCATCGCTTGTGCTTCAGCAGCGTAAGGTTGTCCCGTACAAGGTCAAAGTCATCCGATTGCCCAAACTCTTCGCAAAATGCGAATTCGTTTTGAAACTGGCACCACAACGTGTTGCAAATGTACTGATGTTTTAGGGTCGATGTTCACCCCCCCCCCCCCCAATTAAGATATCTAATTCAATCTTGTTCTAAAACAACCGTTTCCATTAAAACAAAAATCAAAAAGGGGCCGTTGATACTAATTTAGCTTACTGCAGCTTTTAAAAAAATCCAAACAACATAGGCCTATTTTTTTACATCTAGCTGGTTTAGGATATTATACAACTAAAAAGTGATTGCCAATTCGATTTTTTTGTCCGTGTCCTAATAATTTAAGGAAACACTAATTGGGAACTTTAGAACAAATTTAAAAAATGGAAAAAGAACAATTGACAAAGAAAACTATCTACCTATCCAAATCGATTTTTTCCCATTTCCAACTTTTTCCGATGTCCGCACTAGAATAATAAAAGGCTTAAATTACAAACTAACTCCTCACTGATTCGACTGGCAGAAATTTGCAAGATCCTAAAAAGCTCCACATACAAAACGATCAGATCGGAGCTGGATCTTTCTGCAAGGCTGCGGCGCTGCCACCCACCTTCTCCCCGTTGGAGAACTGCAGGAGACTCGGCATGGCGGCCGAGCTCTCCAAGCCGGACGACGACGACGACGACGACGACGACGACGCGATCCAGCGGCGAGCGGCACGGCAGGCCGCCGGTGAAAGCTCCGCGCGACCCGCCGGCCGCCGCGGCCCGCGCGCCAACCGCCCGCCGAAGCTGCGGGCCACGCTAGTCACGGTGCGGAGCATTTCTAGCCGACGTGAAGAATAATCCCCCTTTTCCCTAAGGACAAAAAACAAGCTGGACCACACAGCCGAACCAGACGACGTCAACGAACCTTGCAGAAATGCTGTACGGACGAGAACGGTGTGGGAAATAATGGGAAATCATTTACATACATGCCCTTTGACCTTGGGGTGTGTGCGGTTCAGTGGTTTTTTTCGGGGGGGGGTGGTGTAAGTGGTTTCCGTAGCTGCAGCACACCCATTCGATCCCAGGTCATGGCTCCGCCCAGCTGAATTATCATACCGTGTGGACCCACACACAATGTTTTATCAGTTGTCTTTAGAGGCCTACCAATTGCAAAAACATATATTACGAGACTGATGAATCGGCTATGTTTAAGAAAAGCTGAGGCTCAATAGTTCATAACCTTTTCTCAAATAAACCGAGGAAAAAGGGAGTTCAGTTGCACAAACGGGCACAAGCAGAGGGTTTAGATCGATAACTGCATGGTGATGTACAAATTGTGA
>OX465114.1:15832988-15994490 GCA_949987565.1 Luidia sarsii | reverse complement strand
ACTCTTTCCTTGACTTTCCTCATAACTTTTCCTCATAACTTTTCCTCATAACTTTTTCCATGACTTTTTCCCATGACCTTTTCCATGACTTTTTCCCATGACTTTTCCCATTAACTTTCCCATGAATTTTCCCATGACGTTGCCATACTTTTTCCCATGATTTTTCCAATGATTTTTCCCATGTTTTTTCATGTTTTTTCCATGTTTTTCCATGTTTTTTCCATGACTTTCCATAATTTTTCCCGTGACTTTTCCCATATTTTTTCCCATGACTCCAGGGCCCCTTTCCTCTCTAAAGGGGCCGTTTCATCTAAACTCACGTATTTAGTTTTAAAAAAAGAGGGACTGGCTTGAAGGAACCCATGGAAGAACATTGTTTGGGGTTAATTCAGAACTATCTTCAACTCGACAGTAAGCTGGAGTGTCCACGCTTTTATCCTCAGAATGCTCTGCAGTATCGCTGTGTCAGTGCAAACCAAAAACCTGTTTCTCAGTCGTTTGGGACTTTTTGGGGGGTCTAGGCAGCATAACAACAACACAATGACCAAGTTTTTAGGTTTTGGGATTTAGGATTCTTCAGTGTGTTAGATAATCATTTTAGCGATTATCAAAAATTAGGAGGGCCTGACATTTTCGATCCTAGCAGGACCTTTTCCTCGAAGGCAGAAAAACAAACAGGAAGGGGAGACATGGATGATTAATAGAGGACAAAAGGGACAGCTCCCTTTGTCCTCAGTCTGTCATCCGTGTCCCTGCTACTCTCCCCCTTCCTAAATGATCTGTCTCTGTCGTTCTGCCTTTGAGAAAGGTCCGGCTAGGATTGAAACATCACACCCGCTGTTTGGTGATTTTAATAGTCAGAAAGCAGTTTGCAAAAAAAAACTGTTGCATATTACTAAAATCATGTAAGGTTTAAGGGCACGGAATCTAAAGAGCCTTCACAACCCTATTTTTCATGCGTGTTTCTAACAGGGGTGTGAGCAGCCACCGAAAAAAGAAGCTGAAACCAGCCCGCAAAAAAACCTGAAAATTAAAAGTTCCTATATTTTTATAAAGAGCAGGTACACCCAAAAGCTGAGATTCAGAGTAGAAATCTCGAAAAAAAAAAATGAAATCAGCTAAAAAAAAAAACCGAGTTCTCAAACCCCTGTTCTTAACAAGACGTGATATCTTTGCGCTCGCGTGATGATATCTGCTAGTCGACTTTGAATACCGCTTTGAAAAAATGAAGATAGAGCCAATACGCTAGAAAATGGAAGGACACTGGCCTTGTCAGGAACAACAGCCCAGAGGAGGCCTGCCTGAGGGCAGCCCGTGGGCAATGCTGGAAATTCCCCAGGGAAGTTGGCAGGCGGGGAGGGGGGATATGGATTAACCGACCGTACAATATAGCATCTATTGGCATGAAAAGGAGAAAGGAAATCTGCACGCCGTCGAGGGGAAAATCAGCGACAAAAGCGAAACGCAATTTGGAGGACACTTTGGCCCGGTTCGAATGGAAAGTTTGCAGTCACACCGAGTGTGAGTCATCTCATACGCGATGCACAGCAGCTCTGAAATGAGCCGGTAACGCGACACTTTGGGCAGTGTGTACTCTACCCGTCGTCGGCCATCTCATTTCACTTGGCCAGGCCAACAGACCGAGTGCGAGACCACTGTTTGCATGCCATCTGGTGACTTATAGTGGGTGGTTTTTTTCTTCATCTCATTCGGCACGGAGCAGCGACAGGCGAGGTACAAAGACGAATGAGGTCAATTATGAAAGTCTTCTTTGCTCGTTTCCACTCCTGTTCTGCACCAAATGAGATGCAAAGATAACCCGCAGTAAGTCACGTGGTGGCATGTCAACATTGGTCGCGCAATTGGTCTGTCATCATAACTGCCATCCACCCTCCAGATTTCGTTGCAATAACACCTCTGATTATTGTTTGTTTTTATTTGTTAGCTTTTTTTTTCTTTTAATAAAAAAATTGCGGGAGGGGCTGGTGATTTCCCACGCTCATCATCAATTCTTCTCCCTGACAAGTTTCTTGATGCGGTCCAGCTCCACCTGCATGGCCATTCGATGCTTCTTCTCCTCATCGACCTCCGACATCAGGTTGACCACCTCCTTCTTGAACTCTGACCTCATGCTGGCCATCTGGTCCTGGAGCGTCTTCACTGCTTTCTTCAGCTCCTCCACCTGGGGATGAGGGAGTGTGTGAGATAGAGGATGGCAGAGAGAGAGTGAGAGAGAGGGGGGGAGAGAGAGGGAGAGAGGGAGTGTGAGATAGAGGAGGGCAGAGAGAGTGAGAGAGAGAGGGCGAGAGAGGGAGGGAGGGGGAGAGAGGGAGGGAGGGAGAGAGAGGGAGAGAGAGGAGAGAGAGAGAGAGAGAGAGAGGGGGGGAGAGAGAGAGAGGGAGAGAGAGTGAGAGGCAGATAGAGTGAGAGAGAGAGGGAGAGAGAAAGAGAGAGGGGAGAGAGAGAGGGTGGAGAGGGGAGAGAGAGGGGAGAGAGAGGAGAGAGAGAGGAGAGAGAGGGAGAGAAAGAGGCGGAGAGAGAGGGAGAGAGAGGAGAGAGGAGAAAGAGAGAGGGAGAGGGAGAGAGAGGGAGAGAGAGTGAGAGAGTGTGAGATAGAGGAGGGCAGAGAGAGTGAGAGAGAGAGAGGTCGAGAGAGGGAGAAAGGAAGAGAGAGAGAGAGGTAGAGATGAGAGGGGGAAAGGGAAGGGACAGCTGAATTAGTGAATGGCATAGAAGTCAGGAGCTTCAACTGAAGAAGCAATAGGCACAGAATCACCTACACATGTACAGTATGTAGACTTGCTGAATAGAGAAACGGAACTGGAGGGCTCCCATGAACAACGGTACAACTGCCATGCTGGACAAGCTAGTGTGGGGAAAGTACTGTGCACTCATGAAAACAGGGTAGGCATGGGTTAGATGCCCCTTGCACTGATAGTGGTGAACCACTCCACTGGACATGTTGCAGACAGACTCGGGTCTGGATGACACTGAAACCTATGGTGGACAGGCTAGTGTGGGGGAAAAATAGTCCATTCATGAAACCCTGTGCAGGCACTGGTTAGATGGCCCTCAAGTCAGTAGTAGAAGTACATGTAGTAGTAGCTCCGACTGAGAATTAGATGCTGACCTGTTCATTGGTTCCTGAGGCCGAGGCCGGGGCCGGGGCCGGGGCCGAGGCCGGACCGCTGGCCTCACAGGCTTGACTGGCCGGCCGGCTGGCGGCCGGGCTCTGGGCCGGACTGATCTCCGTGGACTTCTTGGTGGCCGGGGCGGCCTGGTGGGCCGACGGCGCCGGAGAGGAGGAGGCGGCGGCCGCCGGGGTGGGCCCTATGGGGGAGAACTTTGGCCTGGGCGGTGGGGCAGCCGTGCCGTTCTCCAGGGGAGCCTGACGGCGGGAAGGAGAAGGAGGAGGGGGGCGTGAGGGCAGGGGGGATAAGGGGATCCCAAGGAGAGACATATTCAAAACCAGTAGCTGGTGAGTTATTCAACCCACCGAGGGGTAAATTTCGTAGAGCCGCTTGACTGCTTCAGGATTCATAGCATTGAATTGCCAATCAGAATTTTTTTTCACCCCCGCTTTATTGCTTTGCCTAACTAAGCTGAAAAACACAAAGGTTTTGTCTCTCTGTCGAAGTTGAAGCTTCAAAGCCCCTACACAACATTGGTCGAGGTCAAAGAATAGCATCCATAAGTTGTCTGATCCAACATATGCATGAAATAGCACACCTGTGAAAATTTCAGTTCAATCCGTCAACCGAGTCTCGAGAAAATCGTGAAAACCGCTTCATTTGTTTCGCGAAAATGCAGCATTCAACGCCATACTGTTACGAAAAATAGTTTAGATCTCGGTGAGAAGTAAACTATTTTTTTTACTCAATTCTCCCAAAATAAACATTTTAGGCAGAAATATTTCAGCGAGAGGTTTCTACTATAACCATCTTCAAACTGTATAAGTTTCATGTAAATCTGTGAACATTTCTGTTTTTCGATCTTACCAATGTGGTGTAGGGGCTTAAAAGGCCCAATACAACATTGTGAAGATCGGAAAACATGGATGGCCACAAAATTTCCTTCTGATTTACACAGTTTGTAGATGGTCATGACAGAATCATCATGTTGAAATAGTACGGTCTGGGATACTGCATTTCTCGAGAAATCTTCACTCAAAGACCGACAAATAGATTTATTACTTGCGAGTAATAAACTATTTCTTACCCTACAGAACGGTGCGAAAACCGTGACGGCTTTTTGCCATTTTCCACTTTCTCAGATCACCACTTGAGCTAAAACCTTCGGAAGATTTCTTTTTTGGAATGTTTGATGGTTTTTGACCAATGTTGTATAGGGCCTTTAACGCTAAGTAAAACAAATTGTGGAAATACAAGTCAGAAGCAATTGACATCGCACCACAAACGTGGTTTGTGATCCTGTTTACACGATGGAAGACCATTCATGCTTGGCAGATGTTCAAGTTCAGGCGGCTCTATGAATATTGACCCCCCCCCCCCCCCCCAGATCAGGAATCAGGATGATCAAGTTCAGCGAGCCGAGAGGGCGGACCTGTCTCTTTGCGGTCATTGATGACATGACCGCGAATCTGGATTCGAGCACGACGGCTGGCCGAGATCCGAGTCTGACGGGAGGAATCGGGTAAATTGCCATAGCCCGTTCTGATGAACCCAGGGCTTTCTGGGGGGAAACACGGCCGGATTTGAAAAGTTCCCCGGCACAGCAGCACCACCGGTGAATTCGGAGGTCCCGGCGCAGAGTGGGCTAACAGACACAAGGAACCCTGCACATGTGCTAACTGTTCCAAGGTTCAAATGCTGAAATCCGACGGTCGGAACAAACCATGACAACCTCGGAGCCTTTAAGTTTGACATCTCCCACAGTCCCTAACCTGGCGCCGAAAAAATAGTTTTGCTAAAAATTTGTTTATTTTTTTTAAATAGGCTTTTTGGCATGATAAAATGAAAGCTAACATAAATTATAACCAGCCAGCAGTAAAATGCATGCATAAATGCCATAAAACAAAATGAACAAAACAAAAACAGAAATGACTACAAATCTGATGTTGAGCCTTGTTTATACTGCCAGTTGCATGCGGTAAACAGTAAAGCAGACTATCCCATGTGCACCAAAAAACAAAAAAAGACGGCATGCGGAAATAATACTTTACCTCTCTCATCATGCTTTTCCTTTGTTTAGTTTTTCAAACAAGATTAAGGTGGATATCGGACTGAAGGGTGCTGTCAGGACAAGCCAGCTGGATGTAAGGTACCAAATTTGTTCATTTGTTTTCTCATGGGTGGGTGGGTAGGTAGGTTGGGTTTGTGGGTGAGAGGGTGGTTGGGTGGGTGGGATTGTGGGTGGGAGGGTGGGTGGGTGGGAGGGTGGGATTGTGGGTGGGTGGTTGGGTTTGTGGGTGGGTAGGTAGGATTGTGGGTGGGTGGGATTGTGGGTGGGAGGGTGGGTGGGTGTGTGTGATTGTGGGTGAGAGGGTGGTTGGGTGGGTGGGATTGTGGGTGGGTGGGTGGGAGAGTGGGTAGGAGGGTGGGTGGGTGTTGGGGTGGGAGGGTGGTTTGGTGGGTGGGATTGTGGGTGGGTAGGTAGGATTGTGGGTGGGAGTGTGGGTGGGTGGGTGTGATTGTGGGTGGGTGGGTGGGTGTTGGGGTGGGAGGGTGGGTGGGTGGGTGGGATTGTGGTTGGGTGGGTGGGAGAGAGGGTGGGTTGTTTGGATTGGTGGTGGGTATGGAGGGTTTTGTTGGGTGGGTTATGGATTGTTTCTGTATGGATTCATCACCTGGGGCTTTTCGGTAAGTGGGGAAGACCGCCTTATTGAGCGGGCCTTCAACTCGCGGACCCAAGGTGGCTGGGAGGATTCTGGGGGGCTGGTCGGAGAGGAGAGGACCGTAAACGACGATGACGATGATGGCGATGGCGATGGCGATGGCGACGGCAAGGGGCCGTCCGTCACATCGCTAGATTTCTTCTCACTCTCCTCATGCCGTTTGAGTTTGTCTCTCTGTAAGGGTGGAGTGGGGGAGGGGAGGAGGGTGGGGGACGGGAGGAGGGTGGGGGAGAGAGGAGGTGGAGGAGGAGGAGGGAAAGGAGGGGAGGAAGAGGGAGAGGAGGCGGGGAGGGGAGGGGAAAGGAAGATGAAAGGGAAGGAAGAGGGTGAGGAAAAGGAGGGAAGGGGAAGGAGGAAGGGAGGAAGGGAAGGAGGAAACGGGAGGAGGCAGGGAAGAAAAGGAAGGGAAGAGGAGGCAGGAGGGAAGAGGCGTGAGGAAAGAAAAGAAAGGAGGAGGGAGGAGGGAAGATGAAGAGCAGGGAGGAAGGAGAAGGAATGAGGGAAGAGGAGGCAGGAGGGAAAAGGAGAACGGGGAAAGAGAAGAAAGGCAAGAGGAGAGGAAGGAGGAAAAGTAGGGAGGAGGGAGGAAGGAAGATGAAGAGCAGGGAGGAGGGAGGAAGGAAGATGAAGAGCAGGGAGGAGGAAGGAAGGAAGATGAAGGGCAAGGAGAAATGAGAAGGAAAGAGGGAAGAGGAGGCAGCAGGGAAGAGGAGATGGAGGAGGGGGAATGAGAAGAAAGGCAAGAGAGGAAGAGTAGGGAGGAGGGAGGGGAAAGAGGAGGGAAGAGGAGGGCACAGGAGAAAAGAGGTGGGGCAGGAGGAAAAGGAGAAAAGGAAGCAGGGGAGGGGAGTAGGAGGAGAGCAGAGGAGGAAAAGGAGGGAGGAGGAAAAGGAGGAAGAGGAGGGGCAGGGGGCATAGGAATTTGGGGATCGGGTGTGGGGGGAGGGGGTTAATCACAGACATGCAAAAAAGCAAAACTCACTGGAGGCAAGCATGCACAGGCAAAACAAACAACACAGGCAAGCATTTGGGTGGCTCATCCTAGCGGATGCGCGAGTGCATCGAGGAGAAACACCATCAGATGCCCAAGAAATCACAAGCTTCTTTCAGCAAGAGATCCGGGGGGGGGGGGGGGGGGCAACAAGCAGCTGGCGTGTGCAAGTCAGAGGTTTTCACCGTCCCCCTCTCCCCCACGACTGTCATCAAATAAGCGCTTAAATAAGACATTTCAATTTTGCACCCCGGCTTTTACTGACCACATCCAACCAAGAGCAAGACTTTTAGCGAGAGGGACGCGCAGAATGCAGCCCAGGCAACTCTCCGTGCCCGTCCAAGTCTGAAGGAGGCACGGACGGCAATCTAGACAGGACGAGAGATAGCCTCTCTGAGTCTACGTACGGGCAAGAGCATGACCAACCTGTGATTCTACGATTGGATGACTAGGCGAGTGAATGTGGCAAAGACGAAAAAAAGAAAAACAAAACAGAAGTAATTATGATCAGCAAAAAGCGAGACAAAGGAGGGTTGACTACAGGACACCAAATATCCACTTGGTTGCAGCTTACCCACTACACTTTTGGGGGAATTTAGGGGTGAGGAAAACGATCATATATCCTCTTAGCAAAAAAAAAACCCATTCTCAACACTGTTAGCAAAACCATTCAGCTATTTTTCTACTTCATCATCTTTTCCGAAAATTCCCCCCCTCCCAAAAAAAAAAAAAAAAAAGCAATTTTGTGCCTCAACCTCTGATTCCAGTCAGTGATGCTTACATAGCCCCTACGGCCACACCCAGATGTATTGACAGCAACGCCCATCCCTCCGAGTGGACCACGCCCTTTGTCCTGCCCCGTGATGATGTTTCTCCCAGAAACTTGGTGCCAGCCGCATGCAGAGGTTAGCTCATAAAAAGCTTGGCCGCTTGGACAGAGCAAGCCCAATACTTCGAGAGCATGTTGAATGATAACAAAATAATAGGAATGGCAGGGGAATGAACAAATATAAATGAAAGTAATCAGTGCGATTCATACCCAAAATCTCAATCAAAGTAATGCCAAGGTACCATTTCCCCCCCCAAAAAAAGAGAACAAAATACCAAATAAATCAGAGGACTCATGTGGTTTTTTTTGTCAGCAAGTTTTGAAGTTAATTGAGCATCACTAACACAAGCCTGTACAGAGCTAGCTGAACGCGACAGTGCCTCTTGATACATGCAATGATGTTAGTGCGAGTACATGGTACAAGAGAACAGGAATCAATTGCATTGGGCTGCTAGAGCACCAATACTTGCTCAGGCGCGGAATGGCTTCCTATATCAGAACAAAAACAGGGCCGCTTAAAGCCCCTCCACAACATTGGTCGAGGTCAAAGAATAGCATCCATACGTTGTCTGATCCAACATATGCATGAAATAGCAGGCACACCTGTGAACATTTCAGCTCAATCCGCCAACCGAGTCTCGAGAAAAATGTGAAAAACCGCTTCATTTGTTTCGCAAAAATGCAGCATTCAACGCCGCACTGTTCCGAAAAATAGTTTAGATCTCGGTGAGACGTAAACTATTTCTTTTACTCTTTTCTCCCAAAATACAACATTTTAGGCAGAAATATTTCAGTGAGATGTTTCTACTATAACCATCTTGAAACTGTATAAGTTTCATGTAAATCTGTGAACATTTCTGTTCTTCGATCTTACCAATGTTGTGTAGGGGCTTTAAGCAAGAAAACCCGAATAGCATGAAAAATGTGTCCTTGTTTAATTCTAGACTGCCAGCCCTATTTCGCTCAATGCTTGCTGCCCTCAACTTGTATTCCAGTCACGGGTGCTTAGAGTAAAATACAAGTGGAACTTCGGCTGGCAATCTGATTTTATTTAGCGAGGCTTTCTGTGCTTAAGCAAAGTTTGGTGCTTAAGCAGACCTATGACATTGAAACTGAGAGAGAATCTCCATGCTTAGCGGGCTTCCATGCTGAAGCGGCCCCAAAATTGGCAACCTGGTCGCAATCTACAGTAGTAGAGCCGCTTACGCGCTAACATCTGCTAAGCATGAAAACTCTCCCTTGTGTAAACAGTATGACAAACCACACTGCAATGTGACGTCTACTGTTCCTGACCCGTAATTGCACTATTCTTTCCTTCTAAGCGTGAAACAAAAAGAGAGGTATGCGGCTGCAAGGTGATCAAACGAATCGTGACTTTTCGTGCTTCGGCAAAATTTCTTGCTTGAACAGCTCTCCGAAACTGGTCCCCTGTCACCTACATTACACATGACAGTTACCAGTGATGCTCTACCCTCTGTTCTTTTTTTGTTTGGGGGGGGGCAATCACTTACAGCCTCCATGAGATTGACTCCTTGGCCGCCAAAGACAGAGGGCGGTCTTCGGTTGGCATTCTTGGGTCGCGATAGCGTGATGTGGGTCAGCTTCTGCCCACTATCCGACTTGATGTCCTCCAGACTTCCCTCGACTGTGGAAGGATCAGATGGAGGGGGAGGGGGTGAGGGGGAGGAGGGAGAAATTATCTAAAAATGATATTCACTGATCGAAGAGTAATATATACAAAAACGTTGCAGACTGGTTTGCCGTCTAACATGACCGAAATGCAAATCTACGTCAAAACAGAAAACTGACTGCAAAGTTTGAAATGATTTTAAAAAAAATTGACTTTTGAATGGACCGGGACTTGAACATGAGACCTCTGGTTTTGCGTACCAGTGCTCTTCCATCTGAGCTATCCAGCCAGATGGCCAGATGGTGGTCTTCCTAAATAGTGTGGGTGCCAGTCAGAAGCATTTCACCATTAACTGCTGTATATGTGTCACCACAAACTTTCCACTTAATATGACTGCATTGTTTTGACATCAAGTACATAGTCTACATGTAAGTGGAAGGTTTGCAGTGACACCATGTAGCACTTCTCTTTCACAAAGGAGTGTGGCTCTGAAAAGAGCTGGAGTTACCGGCTCTTTTCGGAGCCACTTTCCTTCTCGAAAGAGAAGTGCTACATGGTGTCAGCGCAAACCTTCCACTTAGTATTTCCACCATGCAAACCTTCAAGCATGCAAAGTCTCATTTAAGTCAAGTAGTCTTTGCCCCTGGGGCCAATACACCAACCTGCTGGCTCCTTGCTCTCCTCCGGCGCCGGCCGGTGTCTCAAGACGACCGGGGGCGGGCCCTCCTCCCGCTCCGAGGGCGGACCCGAGGGCTTCGGGGGCGGCGGCTTCGCCTTGGGCTTCTTGATGGGGGCGGGTAAGGCCTGTCACGGGGGCAAAAGAGGGCGTGCCAATATTCGGGGGTGAGAAGTTGGTCAACAAATGCTTCAGATGTGTTACTTTTACAACAGAATGAAGAAAGTGGAAGGTTTGCGGTGACACCATGTAACAGGAGCGTGGCTCTGAAAAGAGCCGGTAACTAGTTACCGGCTCATTTCAGAGACGGTAACTAGTAACCAAGTTGGGGCTAGTAACTAGTAACTAGTTACCAAGTGTGGCTCTGAAAAGAGCCGGTAACTAGTTACCGGCTCTTTTCAGAGACGGTAACTACATGTAGTAACCAAGTAGTGGCTAGTAACTAGTAACCAACAAGTAACCAAGTGTGGCTCTGAAAAGAGCCGGTAACTAATGTAGTTACCGGCTCTTTTCAGACCCACGCTCTGTCCAAGAGATGTGTTATATGTTGTCAACGCAATCCTTCCACTTATAAAACTTCCACCCATGCAAACCTTCAAATCTTATCTAGAATGAAGACAGGGCTAGAGCCAAAGAACAGGGCGTGGTCCTCATGAAAAAAAAAATCAAATTCAAAACACGTTTGCGTCTGTGGCTTAGGCTGTCAAGAAACAAAAGGCGATACTCTGTGCAGAAGCAGCGGCTGAGGCTGTGCGTGGAGACACACCAGCCAGCAGCCGTAGCCGCAGCCAAAACTGAGTGTGGCTGTAAGCCAGGCAGGCAGGCAGACGGTTCATGACGTCAGCAGTGGTGCCCACTCTCCGTGCGCAAATATCAGAGTTGAGAAACAAGAGCGTGAGACTCTCACATTTGATGAGGTTCACATTGCTACAGTATCACTTGTTTGCATGTACAGTACTTAGTGCACGCACTGCACTGCAATGCACTTGTCATCACGCTTCTTCCCTGCGGCATCTTACAGGCGCTAAACGGGCCTTTCGCAATCGGGAACTGACACGGTGGCTCCTGATTCGTGACGCTCGCACCGGGCTTACAGCCACACTCAGACTGCCTTGCCTTTCTACAGTTGGTTTAAGAACTCCACAGGATCTGGGGGAGTTAGGGTTAGAGCTTAAGTGTGAAAGGCTTGCGATGACTGAAATGTTCATGTACAAACTACACACTACAGCTACTGTACATGTTCACTATCTGAACAAATAAAAAAAATTAAAAAATGGAACTTAGTAAGTAGGTAAAACAATTTAGGAAAGTTTGCAGTGACACCATGTATAAGATCTCTTAAAGAAGAGGAGGTACTGGTATGGTTCTGAAAAGAACCTGAGTGATAAGTCAACATTCTGGCCAGTGTGCTCTGGCCGTCATCAGGAGATTGGAATTGAGTAGGATCAGCCCTTGTGAGACGGAGTGCGGCTCTGAAAAGAGCCGGTAACTCAATGTTTCAGGCAGGCAGTGTGTACTCTTCTAATTGTAATAGGTGCTTAAATGTGTTGTGGAGAGTGCTAACTACCGGTACGGTACTTCATCAGATGCAAGTACAGCACTTAGTTGTTGCTTAACCACTTTGCGCCAGGGTTTTTTTCAGCGCCGATGACCGCCATACGGGGGACCGTAACGGACTTGTGTGTGTGTGTGTGTGTGTGTTGTGTGTGCGTGTATGGTGCTGTCAATCCCTGACCGCAGACTCCAGCCTCCACTCCAGGCAGTCAAATCTTTGAGTTGATCGGCCACAACCGAGCGTACAGATTACGGTAAAGAATGTGAGGGGAATTCCAATGCCTGACCGACGACCGTTGGGCTGTGTGGCATGCAAAAACAATTTCCCCCGCATGCTTTCAGCAGCAGCGCGGCATCCCTCGATCCTCCACAGTAAAAGTCCCACAATTGCACAATTGCTGCTGGTAATCTTGCAATTCATGTGGCAACTTGCGTCAATAAGGGTCTTTGTACTGATTTGTATCGCTTTGTTCTAAGCTGAAAAGAGTCTTTGTTTAGAATGTGGACAATAGTGGTGCCCGGATTCGGAGGGCCCCGTCGCATAGTCAAGCCAATGGAGCTCCGGATTTGGAGGTCCTGGCGCGAAGTGGTTAAAAGACCACTGACTGGTCTCTATGTTCTGTCCTTAAGGCGTAATCTTCCACCAGGTAGACTAAGCATGGCTACCTTTACACACCTCCAGTGACAGACAAGACCAAGACAGTGTTCAAATGAACAACTTTTGGAGACTTGAAGTGATATACAAAAATGTTGCAAACTGCTTACTGACTAAAATTACCGAAATGCAAATCTTAAAATTTAGTGGGCCTGACGTTTCGATCCTAGCAGGACCTTTCTCTTTCCCCACAAAATTTTAACTTTTGGAGACATGAATTTTGCTTTTTCCTTTTCAACACCGGATGAAACCATATTTTCAAAATGAATGATGCCACAGTTTACAAACAACGAAAAACACAAATGACTTTCAACAAAATCAAAACCGAAACCGTCCTTGAAAAGCACAGAAATCATTGAAGAACTCAGGTTTTTTTTTTTTTTAATAAGCATCTGTTTTTGTTTAAATTGCATAGCGAACCCAAAAATTAAAATAAAATGCGTTTTGAAGCAGAAGTGGAAATGAATCAGACAGGATGAAGTTACAGGGGTTTATCAAAAAGCCACCTGACTAGCATATTTTGTTCCTCTACATGTACCGCTGACCAAACAAAGGGAAAGAAAAGGATCGGGTAAAGGTATGATACAGATTCAACTTTGGGCGAATGCACTGCAATCAAAGATTGGAACCAAACTGACTGAGAACTTTCGGGCAAATTGAAAAAACTGGCAAAGAAAACTTTGACTGGACCGGGACTTGAACCCGAGACCTCTGGATTAACGTACCATCTGAGCTATCCAGCTCTTAGATGGTGGCTTCCCAGATAGTCAACCAGTCTTTGCCGGGGTGAGGGGGTGCCAGTCAGAAGCAATTCTGATTGCAATATTCTCAGATGTGAGGGCAGACTATCTCAGACCGAGGCAGACTATCTCAGATGTGAGGGCAGACTATCTCAGACCGAGGCAGACTATCTCAGACCGAGGCAGACTATCTCAGACTGAGGCAGACTATCTTAGACTGAGGCAGACTATCTCAGACTGAGGCAGACTATCTCAGACTGAGGCACACTATCTCAGACTGAGGCAGACTATCTCAGACTGAGGCAGACTATCTCAGACTGAGGCAGACTATCTCAGACCGAGGCAGACTATCTCAGACTGAGGCAGACTATCTCAGACGGAGGCAGACTATCTCAGACTGAGGCAGACTATCTCAGACGGAGGCAGACTATCTCAGACTGAGGCAGACTATCTCAGACTGAGGCAGACTATCTCAGACTGAGGCAGACTATCTCAGACCGAGGCAGACTATCTCAGACTGAGGCAGGCTATCTCAGACCGAGGCAGACTATCTCAGACTGAGGCAGACTATCTCAGACTGAGGCAGACTATCTCAGACCGAGGCAGACTATCTCAGACTGAGGCAGACTATCTCAGACTGAGGCAGACTATCTCAGACCGAGGCAGACTATCTCAGACTGAGGCAGACTACAATGTATCTCAGACTGAGGCAGACTATCTCAGACCGAGGCAGACTATCTCAGACTGAGGCAGACTATCTCAGACTGAGGCAGACTATCTCAGACCGAGGCAGACTATCTCAGACTGAGGCAGACTATCTCAGACTGAGGCAGACTATCTCAGACCGAGGCAGACTATCTCAGACTGAGGCAGACTACAATGTATCTCAGACTGAGGCAGACTATCTCAGACTGAGGCAGACTACAATGTATCTCAGACTGAGGCAGACTATCTCAGACTGAGGCAGACCATCTCAAACCGAGGCAGACTATCTCAGACCGAGGCAGACTATCTCAGACACCCAACGTGACCGTATCGTACCTCTACACAAAAAAGTGCCCAACAGAAATTCTACAAGAAAGCATGCAGTGTGGCACACTGAAATGTCTACTCCCATTTGCCCCTCAGAGTTGGAGGGGAAGGTGAACGTTGAGGCCTCTGAAGGGAAAGGTGATCCTGAACTCCAGGAGACTCAGTGACAGAGGCCGTCACTGGCCGTCCCATTTGCAATGCGATTGGTGGGGGGGGGGGGGTTCTACCGTGTATTATTAGAAATGATATTGGGGCTGAGCGAGTCGACATACCTTCTTTGGCTACGAGTTGATGTGGTGACAGAGAAGATGAGACAACGGAGAAGACAAAGTGGAAAAGGTTTTTTTTTTATCTCAGTCTGTTTGGCGCTGTCTTGCAGACACGAAGTACATGTCTATTTATTGTTTGCACTGGCACAATAATCCCAAACATTTGTCTGTCTGTTCTGTCAGGTGGTTGCACACCTCGCTGAGACACGGCATTGCCACCACCTTCTACATTTGTCTGTTCTATTCTGTCAGGTGGTTGCTCACCTCAGTGAGACATGGCATTGCCACCACCTTCTACATTTGTCTGTCTGTTCTGTCGGGTGGTTGCTCACGTCAGTGAGACACGGAATTGCCACCACCTTCTACATTTGTCTGTTCTGTTCTGTCGGGTGGTTGCTCACCTCGGTGAGACACGGCATTGCCACCAACTCCTACATTTGTCTGTTCTGTTCTGTCAGGTGGTTGCTCACCTTGGTGAGACACGGCATTGCCACCACCTTCTACATTTGTCTGTTCTATTCTGTCAGGTGGTTGCTCACCTCGTTGAGACACGGCATTGCCACCACCTTCTACATTTGTCTGTCTGTTCTGTCGGGTGGTTGCTCACCTCGGTGAGACACGGCATTGCCACCATCTGCTACATTTGTCTGTCTGTTCTGTCGGGTGGTTGCTCACCTCAGTGAGACACGACATTGCCACCACCTTCTACATTTGTCTGTTCTGTTCTGTCAGGTGGTTGCTCACCTCGTTGAGACACGGCATTGCCACCACCTTCTACATTTGTCTGTCTGTTCTGTCGGGTGGTTGCTCACCTCGGTGAGACACGGCATTGCCACCATCTGCTACATTTGTCTGTTCTATTCTGTCGGGTGGTTGCTCACCTTAGTGAGACACGGCATTGCCACCACCTTCTACATTTGTCTGTTCTGTTCTGTCGGGTGGTTGCTCACCTCGGTGAGACACGGCATTGCCACCACCTCCTACATTTGTCTGCTCTGTTCTGTCAGGTGGTTGCTCACCTCGGTGAGACACGACATTGCCACCACCTTCTACATTTGTCTGTCTGTTCTGGCAGGTGGTTGCTCACCTCAGTGAGACACGGCATTGCCACCACCTTCTACATTTGTCTGTTCTATTCTGTCAGGTGGTTGCTCACCTCGGTGAGACACGGCATTGCCACCACCTTCTACAGTACATTTGTCTGTCTGTTATGTCGGGTGGTTGCTCACCTCGGTGAGACACGGCATTGTATCCACAAGTATATTCAAGCTACGTGTACACCTGAAAATCCAGATTGTGGTTTGTCACCGAATTTCAAGGAAGTACAGGAATATTCACCAAGAAACTGGGGCCAAACGCTCGTCTCCAGGAGCCTGTGACATTATAAATGGGTAAGAGAAATACGACCGAAGCCCGAGCCCGAGCCTAAGCCTACATTTCGTGAACGGCCTTAGTCTCTCACGCAGCTCTGTGCAGTACGGGCGATTCGCAAGAGTGCGCCCTCAAGAGGCTCTACACACAAAAAGGAGGAAGGGAAGTGAGCTTGGAGACAGTGAAGCTATTTGCTGGTACAACAGCACCATGCGCGGCTACCTACCGGTTTGGGTGCGGCCGTCGGCTGGGGTTTGCGGGCGGGCTGTTCCATCTTGGGCGGGGCGGGGTCCAGAGGGGCCGAGGGGCGGCGGGGCTGGGCCTGGGCGGGGCCGTCCTGCGGGGGCGGGGGTGGCTTGGGCATTGCCGGCTTGCCGCCGGGGGGCAGCGGCCTGTTGGGCAAGGCGGCGGGCGGTTTCTTCTTGACCTGCCGGGGCGAGGAAGAGAGCGTCCACATTTATCAAAAACACTCTCCGCAGTTGTAGAACTTGGTCTGGGGTTCAAGTCCCGGTCCAGTCAAAGTTTTCTTTGCCTTTTTCCAAAGAATTGTTAAAAGTTCCCAGTAATTTTTTTTTTTTGACTTCTAGTTTTAATTAAAAAAAACTGCACTAGAATTTCAAATTTGGCTTTAATTTTGGCTCTACTTTACCACTGTTTTTAGAATTCAGCTGCACATCCCGTAAACTAGTGCACATGTACTTTCCTATTTCAACTGCTTGGGATGGTGCCATGGTGCCCCCCAAAAGATGTGGATATCAAAACCCATTTCCGCAAGTCTCAACTTCAATCGTCCTGAACTCCCCCAGTCCGAATCAAATTCCGACGAGATGAAAAAGTCGGCCAAAATCCAAGGTCTGAAACCAAAGTGCATGAGTTCATCCTGCCCAGCGACACCCTGATAAACACACTGGCTCCCTGCCATGATCACAGGAAACGAAGCCTTTAATGTCATGGCCCGAGGCCGACTACCAAGTCTCTATACAATTCTTACTCGATGCAATGGCGGATCCATTTCTGAAGATGCCAACACTCTTAAAGGCCCAATACAACATTGGGAAGATCGGAAGTAATAAAGTATTTCTACTACAGAACGGTGCGAAAACCTTTCTCTACTTTCTCAGATCACCTGAAACCTTCGCAGGATTGCTTTTTTGGAATGTACAACTGTGGCAATCATTTGACCTTTACCAATGTTGTATTGGGCCTTTAACTAAGATCTGGAGGCAGAGAAATGCCTTTGAGAAAGGTCCTGCTTGCATGGCTATAGGATCGAAACTTCGGGCCCTCAATTTTGTTTTAATTTTTTTTTAAATTTTAGTCAGTGAGCAGTTTTGCAACATGTTTTCATATTACTAACTACATTGTACTGATAAGTGAAAAGGGGGATCAAAATCATTGTACTGGTAGGTCTGGGTTTTTTTTCAATTTCTCTGTCAGGATATTTTTGTTTTGTTTTGATCTGTCATATTCATAAACTTTGCCAGGATATCTAAGGGAGAAAGACCACTGGAACTTCAGGCACAGCTGCAGTGCCCAATGTTTTTGTATTACTCAAGCACGGGGGAAACTGCAAGTACATGTCAATGCAATCTGGGGGCTGGTTTAGTTTCTAGTAAGAAATGGTATTCGCACGGAGAGAGAGATGTCCTAGAAACAGAAACAAAATTACATAACAATTTTGTGTACAAAAAAAGGTTTCCAGTAGTTGTCTGCTTTATTTGTTTGACCTTAAATTGAAAAATATGCATTCCCTTTGCGTCATCCCCGATCAAAATCTCCTTTGCCACAAAACCTCTTTTAACTCTATGTTTTAGATTAAAAACCAAGTTTCCAATCAGCATTTATGACGAAGCAAGATAATTGGCCAATTCGAATATATATAGCAGCGGGTACCGTGTTGCATCATAGATATAACATGATGTTTGCATCAAGGAGAATGTAATTCAACAAGGGTTTGCCCTGCACTGGGCATTCAGTGCTTATTACTTCGAGCAGGGCAAACCATCATTGAAATACATTCTCCTCAATGCAAACATCATGTTACATTGGTACGTCGCTATATAACAAACGCCAATATACCGAACATTCGGCTATAACGAACATGCCCTTTGGCTTCCAATTTTTGTGTGCAAAATGGGTGGCAGCAACTGCTATAGAATTTTTTTTTACCACGTCACAAGTCGCGTGACAAAACATCCGCCATTTTGGGTTGGCAGTGCCACAAACTTTGTATACAACCACGATACGACATACTGGAACTTCCCCTAGCCTTGGCACGCCGATAACAATTCTCGCAAGTTTACATTTGTCCTGAATGGTGTTCTGTGATGGAAAGTGGCATTAAGCTGCTGTTGCTGTTGCTGCAGCCAACGATACAGAAGAGATTCGGAACGATTTTTGTCCCGTTTCCCTGATTCCGAGGCCCATACAAATCAGCGTCTTGTTCCGTTCTGAAATTATATCATCGGTTTGTCATTATATCTTTCTCTTGACAATCTGTCTAGTTGGTTGGCATACAGAGGATGTCAAATTTGTGACCTGTGAAACTGGAACATAGGAATGAGCTTCAGTAATTTTTTTCGATATCAGACAGCACCGGCTGTCTCCTAGTCCTACCGTAGTTATGATAACCTATTTTGGAGAGCAGACAGAAATATTGCCGACCAAAGGGTGTGCATGCATGATTTCCGGTCAATGTTTGTAAACAAAAGAAAAGGTCCATAATGAACGACCGGTATACCGAACCATTTTCATGGATCCCGGGATGTTCGCTATGACGCATTTATATCCACACTGTACAATGCTGTGGTTTAAAGCTGCTACACAGCATTGGTAAGATAAAAAAAAAAAAAAGTTCACAGAATTATTTGAAACTTAAATACAGTTTGAAGATGGTTATACACTGTAGTAGAAACCTCTCACTGAAACATTTCTGCCTAAAATTGTTAATTTTGGGAGAAATGAGTAAAAGAAATTGTTTACCTCTCACCGAGATCTGAACTATTTTTCGGAACAATACTGCGTTGAATGCTGCATTTTCACGAAACAAATGAAGCGGTTTTCATGATTTCATCGAGACTTGGCGGATTGAGCTGAATTTTTCCCAGGTGTGCTATTTCATGCATATGTTTGATCAGACGACGTATGGACGCTATTCTTTGACCTCGACCAAAGCTGTGTAGGGGCTTTGAGCTTGATGGGCCGCACTCACCACTTTCTCCGGGGGCAGCATGGTGACAAAGTTGTCGGGGAAGACACCCTTCCTGCCGTCTACCTCGCCGAACCACCAGCCGTTGTCCCCCGCCTCCTTGTCGAGGATGGTCACCACGTCGCCGTCCTTCAGCTCCAACTCGTCCGAGTGCTGGGCCTCGTAGGGGAAGATCGCCCTTGCCCGCTCACGGACTGGTATGAGGGGGGTGAGGGGGGGTGAGGGGGGTGAGGGGGAAGGGAAGAGGCGGTAACGAGAGAGCGGATACGGACACGATATTATAAAAAAAAGGATTCAACATTTACACCAAACCAGCAAAAGAAAAAACTTACTGGGAACTTTTGGAACAAATTTGGCGAAGAAAACTTAGACTAGACTAGGACTTGGGACCCGACTTGGAACAACAAAGACCACAGCCAGAGCAGATGGGATTTTAACCGATAAATCTGACTTTCTCTGGCCTGGCGCCAAGTTGGTCAAGGCTGAACTGGCAATCTAATTTCAACAAAGGTTGAAAACACTGCATAGTCCTATGGATATACAGACTTACATGTATGTATCCTCTGAATACAGTGAAGTAACATTCGGGTGGTTTTTCAGCTGGTTTTTTTTTCAGTCCCCCAAAGAATTGAAATTATAATTTCAATTTCGACAATGGTTACAAACATTGCATTATCCCATGGAAATACAGACAGATTTTTCACTGAATTACAGTGAAGTAACATTCTGGTGGTTTTGGACTGTTTTTGTTCAGTCCCACACAAAAAAATTGAAATAACAATTTCAATTTTGACAATGGTTACAAACACTACATGATCCCAAAGAAATACAGACAGATTTTTCACTGAATTACAGTGAGGTAACATTCTTCTCGTTTTCAGAACGAAACAATTCTCAAAATTTAGTGGGCCTGACGTTTTGATCCTAGCAGGAGCTTTCTCAAAGGACCTGTCTCTGCCTCTGAGAAAGGTCCTGCTACGGTAGGATAGAAACGTCAGGCCCACTAAATTTTGAGATTTGCATTTTAGTAATTTTATTCAGTAAGCAGTTTGCAACATTTTTGTATAACACTTTATCACATTGCTCACTTTACCTTTAGATTGGCCGAATAACATTGTGCATGAAAACTGTACCACAACAGTCAGAAGAAAAACCAAAATAATCCGAGCAAGTGGTTCATCGACCGAGAGAGCGCAGCACAGAATGCGGTCACACGATAAGAAACTTCTTCACAGAAATGCCGGCCAGATCATTGTCAAATGCCCTTTAACACAGGAAACTAAACCACCAGTGCGTTTGTACAGCAGTGATTCAAACTCTTCTTTCTCTTTTTCTGGCCTTTTTTTTTCTTTTCTTTTTTATGGCAATGACTTCCTGGAGTGTTTGGGCCGTGTCATTGTAGAGCGCTCACCTTGCGACACGGACCGGTATCAGTGGGGTTGGGCAAGCAGTCATGGCCAAATATTGATCATGGACAGAGGGCTTAGGGGGGGTTGGGGGTTGGAGGATCGGACATGAAGACCAAGACAAACACCTGACACATACGAGTAGGCATTAGACCACATTTATTTTTGTGTCACTATAAACAGATGATTTGACCCCCCCCCACCAAAAACAAACAAACACCAACAATGGCAGGAACACATTTATAGGATTATTTAGAACTCAAAAGTCAGAGGGCCTGACGTTTCCATCCTAGCAGGACCTTTCTTAAAGAAAGGATCGAAATGTTGGGCCTTCTGACTTTGAGATTTATGTGTTGCAGGTCATTTTAGTCAGTGAGCAGATTGCAATTTTTTTATTTTTTTCTGGCAGTTTGTTTGCATTTACTTCAAGTTCATTTAGAAAAGTCGCACTTCCGCAGTGTGTCAAATAAAACAGTCCGACAAAACGCAGCGAGGAAATTATTTCATGAATCCATGAAGCTCACTAGCCCTGACGGAGCCTGTAGAAGTTGCTCTCACTGGCATTCCATCTTAGTGTGGTCCATTTTAGTGTCGCCAAGACCACTCACTCTGCGAGTCGAGCGAGATGATTCCGAGCCCTAGTCCGAGTTTGTAGGTACAGTCACAGTAAGTAACGGACCCTTGTTGTTTGTCAAACACCAAGGGTCCCTTTTCTTCAGGCATGCAACTCTTGAATTGTAAAAAAAAGAGGAAAATGTCTGAATGAAACTGCGAGCGCAAAGCACGAAGCCCTTACGGCGTGGGGTTTGGATTATAGATGCTATGTGGTGCATTCTGAGCAGTTTTTGACCACATATAAAAATGACTTTAAACTGAGTGACATATTTTAACCTTTTTCAAGGCATACACCCAGAAAATTGAATTTTTGTTTACACAAAATGAAAAGTAAACATCAAAGTTTTTAACCTGATTTTAACCTTTTTTACGGCCGCATTTAAAAAAAAAACGCGGAAATCCACGGATTCGCAGAAAAGTTGCATGCCTGTTTCTTACTGAACAGTATGATTTGGCAATAAAAAAATCAACTGAATAGCAGGAGCATATTAAGTCACACAGAAAAATGCTTCAGCCGTATTCAAAGCTATTCATTCCGTGGTCTATCCAAAAAGATATCGCCAGAGACTGATAACAGACCAATGTTTACTTTGCCATCACGTGACTTGTAGTGGTCATTTTTGCATCTCATTTGGTGCAGAACAGGAGTGGAAATGAGCACATTGTCCACATTCCTCTTTGTACATTTCCATCGCTGCTCTGTGCCAAATGAGATGAACAAAATACCCACTATGGGTCACGCGATGGCATGTAAACAGTGGTCGCGCAATCGGTCTATTGTACGACAAGCCCGCTCAAAAAATGCTGCACGGTTTCAAGCACTCGCCAAACCGTAGACCGACAGACGGCAACGCCAAACACCCACAGAGAGCCAAGACAAAAGGCCACTGTGGGAGTGGGAGTGGGAGAGAGGGAAAGGCTGATCGTTTTAGAGTCAAACTCATCGCTGCGGTGCCGGTGACTCAAGGCCACTGGTGTGTTGCCATTGGCCGAGTAACATGACCCACCTTACGTGCTTGTCCCCACGTGGTTCCCGCATACACGCACACCCACACTGCCTGGCCGTGGAGTCAAAAACAACAGCAGGATCCGACAGAGTCTGAGCGCAAGAGTGCTTTGATAACATGTTCCGCTCTTCTGGTTCTTCAGCAGTCAGCAGTGGGAGTGTATCGGGACACACACACACACACACACACACACTGCACGTACAGTGTACATGGACTGTATGTACATGTATGTAAACTGAATGGCAGATGCAGCAATGCCACCAGAGATAGAGGAAGTGGACTCTTCGGGGGGGGAGGCAGGGCAAGGGAAACTACAACTTCCTGGTTTCCGACCCGGCCGTCCTGGAAGCCGGCCGCGTCCGGCCTTATATGGGCCCACCACCTTCGACCTCCCACCCGCCTGTGCGGCTATGCTAAACAATGGACCGTGTCGCCATGGCGACTGATGCACGCGGCGCGCGGGGCTTCCCATTTCCTGTGGGACTGTGGAACGGACCAATCAAGTGTTGAGCATTCAAAGCCTGGTGCATTTCCCTTCAATTTTACCGTACATTATTATCATTTCTTATAAATGTAAACCACAACATCCCCTTCCCCCACCCCATTGTTTTGTTTAAATAATACAAAAAATTAAAACATTCAAAATTGGCAGTTGGCAAGGAAAGGGGCCACTCCAAATTTCTAATATTTTAAAATTTCAACTTTTCCCCCCAATTTTTGTCGACCCACCGACCCAACCCTAACTTTGATGAAAAAAAAAGTGATATTTTTTTCTCAACCAAATTGTACACGTACATGCATTTCATATAAATTCAAATACATGTACAAATCTATTAAAATGCAACATGAGGTAGTATGAGAAGATGATGGCTGAGTATTGATCTTTGGAAAGCGGGCGCGGTGCGCATGATAAGCATATGTAAAAAGGCAAGCCAAAAGTTTATTACTCGCGAGTAATAAACTATTTGTTGATGTTTGAGTGAAGATTTATTGAGAAGTACAGAATCACAGACCGTAAGATTTCAACATGAGGATTCTATCATGACCGTCTACAAACTGTGTAAATTAGAAGGAAATCTGTGGACATCGACTTTTTTGTTTTAGACAACTTGACATTGGATAAGGTGGTCTAGGGTGCCTCGCCATGCTTAGCCATGACAACTCCAGGGTTTGAGTTTTTTTTCATACCAAGCCCAAACCCACCAGCTACAGTCAGACTTGACAAACAGCGCTGGTGTGAAATCAAAAATTCAAAATACTCTCACTAGTGCACAAACACGCAGCATGACGATGAGCAAGCACAACAACATTGATAGAACCTTAAGAAACAAAACCTAGAAATGTGCTTGGGTTAAAGAAAACTGGGCTACAAACCGAGAGAGCAAAGGACTACGACTGGCCTAACCAAAAAATATGTACATTGTGTGTACTGCCCCCTTCTCAGAAGGCTGTTCCATAACGTCGGCTGGAAGCCTATTCCAGACAGTACTAGTGCAAAGCTCATGAATGATTACTGACAGTGATACACTTTGCACTGCACTCTCTTTCTTTGATATGCTCTGATTTGAACTGAAAAAAGCTGCATCCACTTTACGTGATCCCCCAACTGCTGTAGCCAGATTCACGACAATTGGTTTGTTTGCATCTGAATGAAAGCGGGGGTGTGATCCCTGGAGATATACGGCAGTTTGAAACCCCCACCTCGGCAAAGACTGGCTGACTATTATTTTGGGAAGGCCACCATCTAAGGGCTGGATAGCTCAGATGGAAGAGCACTGGTACATTAGTCCAGAGGTCTCGGGTTCAAGTCCCGGTCCAGTCAAAGTTTTCTTTGCCACTTTTTCAATTTGTTCAAAAGTTCCCAGTCAGTTTCTCCTTTTGTTTGTTTGACTTGAATTGAAACCAAAAAAACTGCATCCATTTTGCGTGATCCCTGAGCTGCTGCAGCCAGGTTTACAATAATCTTTGATTGAAAATATCAGAGGGCTCAATCTTCCAATCCGTGGGAAATCTTTCTCAAGATTGGCTACTCACTGATTTCGTCAATTTCCTCGTCCTCCGCCTGTGCTGTTGCCTTGGCGTCCTCCTTCTCCTCCTTCTTGGGCTCCTTCCTGGGCTCCTTCTTGGGCTCCGGCCTGGGCCTGACCTCGGCGTGGCCGGGGGGCTTGGGAACGGCGACGGAATCTGGTCTCTTCAGTGACAGCTTCAGAGACAGACACAAGAGCGGCGATTAGTGTTTGAATGCTAGAAGCGGAAGGTTTCGCGGTGACACCAAGACTTCTGGTTGGTTGTTTTTTTTGAGACAGAGTGTTGGCTCTGAAAAGAGCCGGTAACTCAACGTTTCGGGTAGTGTGTACTCTACACATCGTCAGGAGAGAGGCAGAGGGGAAGGTTTGTGGTGACACCATGTTTCACTTCTGCTTTTTGAGACGGAGCGTTGGTTCTGAAAAGAGCCGGTAACTCAACGTTTCGGGTGGTGTGTACTCTACACATCGTCAGGAGAGAGGCAGAGGGGAAGGTTTGTGGTGACACCATGTTTCACTTCTGCTTTTTGAGACGGAGCGTTGGTCCTGAAAAGAGCCGATAACTCAACGTTTCGGGTAGTGTGTACATGTACTCTACACATCGTCAGACGCAGAGGGGAAGGTTTGCAGTGCCGGTGACACCATGTTGTACTTCTCTTTCAAGAAAGAGTGTGGCTCTGAAAAGAGCCGGTAAATCAACGTTTCAGGCAGTGTGTACAATGCCCGTCGTCTGGAGAGAGGCAGAGGGGCAGGTTTGTGGTGACACCATGTAGCACTTCTCTCTCAAGAGGGAATGCGTCTCTGAAAAGAGCCGGTAACTCAACGTTTCGCATAGTGTGTACTCTACACATCGTCAGGAGAGAGGCAGAGGGAAAGGTTTGTGGTGACACCATGTAGCACTTCTCTTTCAAGAAGGAGTGTGGCTCTGAAAAAGAGCCGGTAAATCAACAATTCGAGCAGTGGGTACTCTGCCCATCATCAGGAGCCCACTCTCATCTCACCTATAGTATTATTTCTTGTCTTTTCTCTTGGTCCTCCAGTTTCCAACATATTCTATTTTCTCAGGAGTACTATTCAAAAATGTTGCAAACTGCTTACTGACTAAAATGACCAAAATTCAAAAAAATTAGGAGTGCCGGACATTTTTATCCCAACAGGACCTTTCTCAAAGGCAGACGGACAAAAACGATTACAACAATGCAACAAAAACGACTCTTCTTCATTCCCTTTGACTCTTTTTTCTTTATCCGTCTATTCCTCTATTTTTCCTGAAGCCATCAGCTCAACTGGCCTTATAAGGCCTTGTGTTTGGTGATCTTTCATTTTTTTCATTTTTTTTATTAGAATGTGGAGAGTGATAGGGACACGGATGACAGACAGATGACAGAGGATAGCTGGAAGGGTGGGATCAAAGGGAAGGGAAGGGCAAGGGGCAGGGTAGGGATCAGGTACCGGTAGTAGAGGGGGAAAGATCAAAGGGAGAAGTAGGTTGAGTGAATACAAAAAAGGGATTTTTAGTAAGCCCTCTTGGATGTTGAGGCTTTGGGTTGAATTGTCATCACTATCACAAACATTTAAACAATTAAGAAAAGAAAAAATATAAACACACAAAATCCACAACATAAAGAAAAAAAAGAAAAAGCCAATCTAAAATAAATATATCGTGCCACCGAACCAGAGGCAAAAATGGAGAAAAATATTGATCAGCGGAAATGGACTAAACCAAAAAAGTGATCGTCGTCCTTCGTGAAATGAACCATTTGGGGTTTTTTATCACCAGATGGTGGAAATAAGCAGATGTGTGGAGCAATATTCTTTTGTCGGCATCTGATTAGAATAATCACTGCCTTGGCTTTCGGGACGAGATGATGGGCCACTTTAGAGTTAAGTGTGATAGGGGCTTCTAAAGGCAGGAACACTTTTTATGTGCTGTGACCAGTCAGGCCGTATATGGGTTAACCATCGTCTCGGTTAAATCGCGATTAGGGAGCACTGAACAGTGGGCCCGGTGCGAAGAGGTCAAATGGCTCTATAAAAATCGTCCCCGCACAAACCCCAACCCCAACCTCAATCCCCGACCCCAACCCCAAACCCAACTCCCAAACCCCAACCCCAACCCCCAACCCTCAACCCCCAAACCCCAAACCCAACCATCAACCCCCAACCCCCAACCCCCAAACACCAACCCCCAACCCCCAACCCCAACCGCAACCCCCAACCCCCTACCCCCAACCCCAAACACAACCCCCAACCCCCAACCCCCAACCCCAAACCCCAAACCCCAAACCCCAAACCCCAAACCCCAAACCCCAACCCCCAACCCTCAACCCCCATCCCCCAACACCCAAACCCCAAACACAACCCCCAACCCTCAACCCTCAACCCCCAACCCTCAACCCCCAACCCCAAACCCCAAACCTCAAACCTCAACCCCCAACCCCCAACACCCAAACCCCAAACACAACCCCCAACCCTCAACCCTCAACCCCCAACCCCCAACCCTCAACCCCCAACCCCCAACCCCCAACCCCCAACCCCCAACCCTCAACCCCCAACCCCCAACCCCAAACCCCAAACCTCAAACCTCAACCCCCAACCCCCAATCCCCAACCCCAACCCCAACCCCAACCCTAAACCAAAATCCCAACCCCTAACCCCAAACCCCAAACCCCAAACCCCAAACCCCAAACCCCAAACCCCAAACTCAAACCCCAACCCACGACCCCCAAACCCGGCGAGGCCAAAGTTGCTCACCCTCTTCTGGGCGAGCTCGTTGGGCGCGGTGGGCGGAGCCTTCTTGCCGCCGCCACCGCCGCCGCCACCGCCGCCGCCCGAGGCAGCCCCGGGCGTCTTCTTCAGCTTGACCACTCCGTCAGCGAAGATGTTGCCATAGCCGACGCCGATGTTGCGGACCTTCTCCGGGACCTTCCGCGGAGCCTCCTGTGGGCTGGGCGCGGGCTCTTGGCGACAAAGATGAAAGAAAATGGGGGAAAAAGTGAAAAAATGGGGGAAAAAGGGGGGGAAAAGGGGAAAAAGGGGGGGAAAGGGGAAAATAGGGGGGAAGGGAAAATAGGGGGGGAGGGGAAAACAGGGAACAAAGGGAAAAAATAAAAAAAGGAAAAACAATTAAAAAGGGGAAAACAATTTAAAAATGAGATTTAAAGGAGTGAAACTGAAGCACAGAGAAAGAGGTGAGAATATAGGGGAATATCGGGGTAAGAGTTGGGGGCGGAGGAGGTGAACAATGAGAAGGCGACGGTGATCAGAATGAGGTGGTGTGGCCATTGTTGCTGAGATATGGAGGAGATATATACCGGTAAGCATACATAGGCTACAACGAACACCCCTTT
Organism: Luidia sarsii; assembly: GCA_949987565.1. Taxonomy (NCBI): domain Eukaryota; kingdom Metazoa; phylum Echinodermata; class Asteroidea; order Paxillosida; family Luidiidae; genus Luidia; species Luidia sarsii. The sequence continues at coordinate 15,967,279 of OX465114.1, read as the reverse complement.
CAGCACGGTAGAGTTCAATGAATGGCTAAGTTGGCACCAGACCAAACTAACTTTTGAGGGTTCGAATCCCGCCCGAGCTGCCTGAAACATTTTGATCAGGCATCGGGCAAAGCACTGCGCACTCAGTGTGTATAACTGTCGAGCGGGGCAAAACCTCATCGAATTACATTCTCCTCGACGCAAAAAAAACCATCGTGTTATATCAAGGATTCTGCTTGACACTGCGGGAACTGCTACAATGAACGACGGGGAACGCCGAACAATTTTCATGGATCCCGGGATGTTCGTTAAGCAGCGACGTTCCACTGTATCGACGTGAACAGCCCAGGTTGTTTTTTTTACCCCTCGGCTCACCTCTGGTGCTCGCTCCGTTCTCCTTCTCGGCGGCCCCGGCCCCGGCCCCGGCCCCCTCTCCCTCCATGAGCGCCACAAAGTTGGAGGGGAAGAGTCCGCTGTGGCCCCTGACAGTGCCCTCCCACCAGCCCTCCTCCGGCTGACCCGTCACGTCCACCACCTCGCCCACGGCCAGGCCGATCTCATCCTCGTTCTGTGGGTGGTAGCTGAAGACCACCTTGGCCCGCAGCGTTTTGCTCTTGTCCGACCCATCTGTGGAGACATTGCACATTTGTTTGTTTTAAATAAATAAGACTCGTCGCGGGTGAAACAATATAGGAGCATACTGGCCGGAACGTCGAGTTATCACATGACTCGGATTCTTTTCAGAACCATAACTCTTAATAGGAGACATTATACATGGTGTCGCAGCAAACTCTCCTATACATTTTTGTTCTTGTTACTGTAAAAGCCAACTTCTAACCTATAAGGGCCCAAGAACCTTCAGAACCATTTTTTTATTTTTTTTTTGCTTTTTTCCCCTGTTTTTTTTGGGGGGGATGCAAACTATGAACTACACTGTATAGCCCTATGGGCCAAGGTTACCAGAAACTATGTTACTTTGTTAACAGAAACCACTTCGCGCCATGAGATTGACAAGCGCAAAACTTGTCTAGACCACAGCTCTAGGCCGTATGGTTTCTGACCTGGGTGCTACCATCGCATGGTGTCACTTTGTTATGGCACCACAGACAATTTGTGAACATGCACAGAGAGAGAGAGAGAGAGAGAGAGAGGGGAGGGAGAGAGAGAGGGAGAGAGAGGGAGAGAGAGAGAGAGAGAGAGAGAGAGAGAGAGAGAGAGAGAGAGAGAGAGAGAGAGAGAGAGTGAGAGAGAGAGAGAGAGAGAGAGAGAGAGAGAGAGAGAGAGAGAGAGAGAGAGAGAGAGAGGGGAGGGAGAGAGAGAGGGAGAGAGAGGGAGAGAGAGAGAGAGAGAGAGAGAGAGAGAGAGAGAGAGAGAGAGAGAGAGAGAGAGAGAGAGAGAGAGAGAGAGAGAGAGAGAGAGAGAGAGAGAGGGGGGAGAAGGGGAGAGAAAGAGAGAAAGGGAGAGAGGGGGAGAGAGAAAGAGAGAAAGGGAGAGAGAAAGAGAGAAAGGGAGAGAGAAAGAGAGAGAGAGGGAGAGAGAGAATGAGAGAGAGGGGGAGAGAGAAAGAGATAGACAGAATGAGAGAGAGAGAGGGAGAGAGAATGAGAGAGAGAGGGAGAGAGAGAGAGAGGGAGAGAGAATGAGAGAGAGGGGGAGAGAGAAAGAGATAGACTGAATGAGAGAGAGAGAGGGAGAGAGAATGAGAGAGAGAGGGAGAGAGAAAAAGAGAGGGAGAGAATGAGAGAGAGGGGGAGAGAGAAAGAGAGTGGGAGGAAGAGAGAGAGAGAAGGCACGTGTGTCTGACCTCGTCTGGCGACGTCTTGTGAGTCGCCGTTGACTGTGGCGGGCGCAGTTGGAGCCAGAGTTGCTGGGCTGGTGGCAGTTGGGGCAGTGGTTGAGGCCGGGGATGCGGCAGAGGGAACGGCAGGGGCTTGCCCCTTGACAGGCACAGGCTTGTCCTTTGTCAAAAGCTGCAACACAAAGGAGTGGGGAGAGAGGCAAGGAGTGGGGAGAGGTGCAAGGAGAGGCAAGGAGAGGCAAGGAGTGGGGAGAGGGGCGAGGAGGAGTGGGGAGAGGTGCAAGGAGAGGCAAGGAGAGGCAAGGAGAGGCAAGGAGGGGCAAGGAGGGGGAGAGGGGCAAGGAGGGGGAGAGGGGCAAGGAGGGGGAGAGGGGTAAGGAGGGGGAAGAGGGGTGAGGAGTGGGGAGAGGGGTGAGGAGTGGGGAGAGGTGTAAGGAGAGGCAAGGAGGGGAAGAGAGGCAAGGAGTGAGGAGAGGGCGAGTAGTGGGGAGAGGTGTGAGGAGTAGGGAGAGAGGCAAGGAGGCAAATTAACCATTAACTGTACTGTATATCTCCAGGGATCACGCACCAGTTTTCATTCAGATGCAAATACCCACTTGTTGTAAACCTGGCTACAACATAACTGATACATTGATAACAATGCAAATGAAAGCACAGTCACTCAGACGAGAAAAAAAAATACACCCAAAATACAACCACACCCCAGGGCACTCCGGTACCTTTTAACATAAATTACAAAGAAACAAGAAAGGCTCCACTGAGTTCATTTCACTTCCTGCCTTTTGCAAATTATCCACTGAACCCTTGGAGTTCACGTAGGAAATACAAGGTGGCAGTGTGTAGCACAAGCCGAGGAATTTTTTTTTTTTCAATTCAGTTGGAAATCAAATTTTCTTTTCATGTCACAGGGTAGGGAATGTCCCCAGCTGAGATGTCCGTCACAATTTATTTGGAAACTTCCCAGAGGACAAATTACAGCAGTTTTTCGGTCGCAGAAGTGGTTAATAGTAACCTGTTCTGGAAAAGAGAAAATAATACCGGCACCCTGAAAGTCACACCTGTTAAGAATCATGTAAGGATATCAATTGGAAATCAAATACTCTCAACAAGCACAGCGCCTGACATTTCCATCCTAACAGGAACCTTTCACAGGGACCTTTGAGGAAGGTACATGTACCGGGGCTGGATTATTTCACAAAGCTGTATGATGCATCGTAACTAAACTTACGATGGATAACCCATCGTCAGTTTTCAGTTTTCGTAAGTGTTTGGTCACACTGGTTCCATGCATCTCCCATTGCCTTGCTATTGATCGCAAGTAACAATGAGTTTGATGAAATAGACGCCTGGGCCTAATTTCCTAAAAGCCGCTTAAAGCAAGAAAAACCTGCTGAGCATGAAAACTTGTCCTTGTTTAAGTAATTCAAGACGGCCAGCCATACTTTATCTGATGCTTGCTGCCCTCAACTCATAATCCAATCGCGGGTGCTTAGCGTAAAATACAAGTGTAGCTTTTGGCTGGCGAGCTGATTCTATTCAGCAAAGCTTTTCATGCTAAAAGCAAAATTTTGTTGCTTAAACGACTCCATGAAATTCAAATCCCACTAATAATCACATTTATTGGGTCCCCACACGCGAAAAAATGTGGAGTTTGGATCGAGATTTGAATCACATTTATTTGGTGTGGTGGAAACAGCCCTAGAAAGACAGTCAGACAGAGGCAAAGAGACAGACAGACTGAACAGGGTAAAGACAGAGTGACAGACATTCAGACAGTGAGAGACAAGAAAGGGTAGACAGTAAGAGACAAGAAAGGGCAGACAGAGTGACAGACATTCAGACACTGAGAGACAAGAAAGGGCAGACAGTGAGAGACAAGAAAGGGCAGACAGACAGAAAGACAGCCGGACGGACGGACAAACAGACCGAGCCAGAAATCGACGGACCCACCTCCACGAAGTTGTCGGGAAAGAGCCCCCTCTTGCCGTTGACCTCTCCCTCCCACCAGCCGTCCTCCATCACGTAGATGCCGGTGATGGTCTGTCCCTTCTTCAGGTTCAGCTCGTCCTCCTGGACCGCGTCATAGTCGTACATCACTTTGGCCTCCGCTGCAAGAGGTCAGAGGGGAAAGGGTCATGAGGTCACCGGGGGGTCAAGAGTCACGGACGGAGCATTTTGAGATGGGCTCTGTGAAAATGGGTCGCACTGGGGTTCAACCGTGATCAGGGATTTGTATGCCACAAAACCTAATTTTTTTAAAATTTTATTTCAAGTTTTACAGTAAAAATTGTTTCCAATTATAAAATATGAAAAATAAAAAACAGAAGCCGACCTTAGATTGTATCATATTTTAACAATGGAGCTGTCAATCATCATCCCCAAAGCGAAGTAACTTGTGCTCAAAAGGATTTTTTTTTATTCGGGGAGCGTTCATCCTTCCCACTATGGGAATATACAAGTTTTCCCAGTGGTTTTTCCCCACTGCGAGGTGTACATAATGTGTCAGTATCCAAACGCCTTTTGTGGAAGCCTTTACACCAATCATTCGACTAGGTCACAGGACCTGAGAATAATGGAGACTGACTCAGTGTACATAGTTTCCCTACCCATTGTCACGAAACAAAAACGGATGGGATACACCGCCTTCATGGCCTCAGATCTGCAACGCTCCAGAGATTCACAATAGGTCACTGTCTTGTCTGCGTTCATGCTGCATTCTACTTCTGGGATTACCTCACTACCCCCTCCAGGAAGTGAGTATACACGCATGTGCATGCGTAACCTGGGTTTCTCCCTCTGCCATGTCTCCATAGCAAACTGTGAGGCACTTTTTCATAGGCCAACCTGGGACGTTGCTTTTTTATCTCTAAAACTTGCCACCTCAGGCCTGAATCATCCGAGAATTTTTTTTTTTTTTTTGGCACAAAAATGTAACCTAAGATGATGTAATGAGGCATCTACTCCAAAACTCCTTTTTCGAGTAAACAGCGTTGAAAGCCAAAGTTTTGTCAAAATGCATGTCAAAACAAATTTTGATTTTGATTTTGATTTTCGGAAAGTTTGTGTATTACTAGTTTAATCAACTGTCCGGAGGAATTTTTCAACAAATGTCTGTAAATATTGAAAAATTCAGGGGAGTTCGTAACTTTACAGCTGTTTTTCTCTAAAAGATTAGAACAAAAAAAAATAATCTTGCATTCACATCATGAGCAAAAAAATAGCGACCCAAATGTGATTACCAGTTGTGGTCAAACGGTGGGTGTGTCCTTGAGGGAGGCCCATGCAGGGAGACATTATAAACAAGCATGACACTTCCTGTCAGTCAGAGCACCAGCGATGCATTGTGGTCACACACACACACACACAAAAAAAGTGCGATTCAGCAGAGCGTTCCCACACAAAACGCATCGCAAATAAATGCGATAATTTGGAAAAGTCTCACTAATACTAGTGGAGTCCAAATTGTGATTCATATCCCACTAATGGTTGCTACATATATGGTGTCCACAGTCCACACACACACAAAAAGATCAGTTTGAATCACGATTCAAATAGGCCTAATCGTGTTTATTCAGAACAGTGGATTCAATTATATACACCTGTACCTGTACAAAAAAACGCGATTATTTTGATTATCGCGATTTGAATCGTGATTCAAATTCTACTTTTTTTGCATGTGGGGACACAATAAACGCGATTATTAGTGGGATTTGAATCGCAATTCGGACTCCACTAACAGTGAGACTTTTTCAAATAATTGCGTTTATTTGCAACGCGATGTGTGTGGGAACGCACCGCTCAAATCGCACCAGTTTTTTTAAGCCCACGATGCATTGTGCAAGCATGGCATTTCCTGCCAGCAGCTTACTGCCAGGAAGTGCAGCACAGGGTTTGTTTACTTTCCTCAGCGAGTCCCGCCATTCCCGCTTGCGCAGCGCGACCACATGCTAACCGCAATCGGCTCGCGTTTATTTGCGACGCGATTATTTGGCCTATGTGGACACGACCCCCCCAAAAAAGGTTTTTGAATCACGATTCAAATCGTGATTATTTTCGTAGTGGGAACGGCCCTAATACTGACATTAAACTTAAAGCGGGTAAGATAAATGTGACGGAAGCCTAAGCCCGAGCCTAAGCCTTCATTTCGCAAAGGGCTTATAAAGTAAACACGTGTACATGTAACTGCAGAGCCTTGATATACGGTAGCACATACATCATGAATATTCAATGCAGTCTTCCCAAATCCTTCTGGCTAGCGGCTTCACCGGAGATGCATGTCCAGTATACATGGAGGATTTGAGATCGTTGGAAGACTGTGGAAGAATCCCAGAAGGGGGGGCGAGGGTATTGCATTTCAGGACTCGGCGATACTTGGGAGTAAACATAATAACCCAGCATCTGTGGACTGATTGAGGTCAATCAGTGGATACAGTACGCGATACTGGATGGAACTGGAGAATGGAGGATACAGTATAGAAACAGGATGAGATTTGTGTGCATGTAAAATGCACATCAGGAAATAAAATAAAATGAAAGGATATTGCTGACTGGAATAATCCCCCCCCAAAAAAAACATCTTATCCAGACAGAGGGCCGGTCACTAATTATTTTTAATCAGAGCAGGAACTTTCGCAAAAGACAGAAATGTCCTGCTCCAATTCCTGCTCCGGTTCTTTCTTACAGAAAGAAACTGGTTCATGTACATACATGTAGGTATGTACTTTACATTGTACATGTAGCCAAGAGGAAAGTTTACAGAGCCGTTTTCCACTGGGCCATGACTTACATGTACAATGGGAAAAGTAACCATTGTCTCGGTGAGATTTACAGACACAAAAAAACAATCCACGGTGAAAACATAGATTATGACTGTGGTATGGAATAGCCATCGACCCCTTTCTTTGACAAACATGTAGAGAAAAGACAAAGACTCCTTGCTCTATCCCTTGACTGAAGTCTGGGTATTTTTAGTGAAACCGCAGCAAAAATATGTGCACATGTACATGGTATCATTGACTAGATAGCTGCAATGCTAACACGACTGTACCCTTTAGTCCGCCGCTGAAAGTACACAACACAACATTGGGCTTGTTGGGAAAGATTGGAATGAACCATAAAGAGATAACAGCTGGGCTTGGGGGATTGGTGTCTGAAAGGTGGCCAGGGGAAATCATTGATTTTGCTTCCTGTATTCCTGTATGCATGCATGCATGCATGTACGTACATGTACATGTACAAAACATCTACAATCTACATGTACAATGTACACACTCTCTCCCCCACAACAACACATAATATGCACATGTATACGGTACATGTACATCTACAGTACATGTACAATGTACAGTACACATTCTCTCCCCCACAACAACACACACATGTGTATACCATGTACATGTACATGTATACTGGTACATGTACTGGTACAAGTTGTTGTCCTGCACTGCACTTGTCAGCATTTCTGGTTCAGTGAACACAGAACCCACTGAGGCATGTTCAAAGGTACTTCACTTGATTGTGTACATACCATATAGGCATAAGCAGTTGTGTAGGCATACATGTACACTGTGCATGTCTGTCCATTACGCATATTATTGTATGTGAATATATTTTTGTACTGCCATGTGTAGTGACAAGTGTACTGTAGTTCATATTGTAGAATACACTGAACATTATCACATAATGTACAGTATACATGTGCACCTCTTAAAATGTAGTGGGCCTGATGTTTCGATCCTAGCAGGACCTTTCTCAGAAAGGACCTTTCTCAGACCTTTGAGAAAGGTCCTGCTAGGATCGAAACGTCAGGCCCACTAAATTTTAAGATTTACATTTTGGTAATTTTAGTCAGTAAGCAGTTTGCAACATTTTTGTATATATCACCTACACTCTATACATGTGTAAATTACAATTTACATTACTGTACATGTAGCTGGGCTACATTTAGTACAATGTATTGTACAGTACATGTACATGTAAATGATTCTTGTACATGTACATTTGTGTACCGTACCTGTAGTGCATAGTGCATGTGCCTTACAACAGAAGCACAAAACTGAGCTACATGTATTGCACATTACATAGTGTACATTGTGTACATGTACATGTATACTGGTACACATACATGTACATGTATACATATAATGTACCGGTAGTACATGTTTTGTACATGTTTTGTACAGTATTATGTACCTGTACACTAAGACCAATGATGTGGAATACACGGCACCATTCCGTCTTTAATCAATCGTCAATCCTGTGCAATTCTTCAGGCAATGATGGTCTCTACACAGTTAGCAGATGCTCCTCATCGCCTCGGGTTACCTAGGCAATGTTGGTTCACAGAAAGCAATGACAATTAACAGCCCCTACTTATAGAATCATCGACCTGTGTTATCAAATCAACGGATCCAGTGGACTGCGCCTCAAAGTGATTCAATTTCCTGATATCCAAAAGATTACTGGCCGTCATTCCTCAAGAATGAAGACAGAGAAAGAACATTGTTAGGCATACTGGTTACTGTGGTACTAAAATGTATAGGTACACATTAAGATACCTACATGAACAGGGCTTCAGGCAGAGTACATGTATGACCAGTATGGGTACCGGTCCGTGTACAAACTGGAGGCTATTGCTACAGTACAGCTGCAACATACTGCAATAAGCAAATTACTACAACAATCTAAGGTACATGTACATGTACACACTACACAGTACACTAATTTTCAATGTGCACACTGTACAGCAATATCCATAAGTACCCATACATACATGTACATGTATGTATAGCCCGCCGCTATACATTATTCAAATCCGCCACACGACCTCGACCAGCTCGGTGGTCCAGTGGTTAAGACGTCCATACTAGAATTCGGGAGTCGCGGGTTCGAACTTCAAATCCCGCCCGAGCTGCCTGAAATATTTTTATCAGGCACCGGGCAAAGCATTGAGCATTCAGTGTTTACCACGTCGAGTAAGGGCAAAACCTCCTTGAATTACCCATACATACTGGAGAAGAATAAGCAAAAAATGGACTAAAATGACCAAAATCCAAAAAATCCAAAATTAGGAGAGGTCTGATGTTTTGAGAAAGGTCCCACCAGGGCCTACAGAATAGTACTACATGTATGTATGCTGCATTATACAGCCTAGAGCTGTATTGTATCAAAGTCATTTAGTCTGTCCAACTGAACATGTACAATGGAGTAATACCTGGATGGTTCTACCATGGTCCTACCAATACCTCCTTGGTCCTACACACTGCAGTGCTGAGTTTCTGGAGGAACCTCTGAACGTTGGACGGTCACACTAGGCGTAGACACCATCTGCGGTTTCTACAAGTCCATCTGAATGTTTTTCTGAAACATTTCCCCTTTTCTTTTCTGACACAACCCTTTAATTAAGGGTTCACCATTGGTGCATAATCAATAGGGCTGTTTGCAGCACTGTCCCCCCCCCAAAAAAAACCATGATTATTTGGATCGTGATTTGAATCACGATTCAAAACTCCACTTTTTCGAGTAGGGACACAATAAACGCGATGATTATTGGGATTGGAATTGTGATTTTGATTTCGCTATTGATGAGGCTTTTCTAAATAATCGCATTTATTTTCCATGCGGTGCATGTGGGAACACACTGGGTTTTTTTGTGAATTCATACAAGTGCCCTCCATCACATTGGGCATTATAACCCGTATCCTGCATTTTCCTACAGTGACAAAAACTCCACATGCCCTCAATCCTACAGAATCATCCTCCATCACATTGGGCCTTGTAACCTACATGTACATCCTGCATTTTCCTACAGTGACAAAAACTCCACATGCCCTCAATCCTGCAAATTCCTACAATACATCAACTACCACATGCCCTCAATCCTACACATTCTTACACTAGGACAATAGGATTTGGGAAAGTTTGTGTTTTAAAGCAAACAAATACAGTTGTAGGCCTAACACCCTCCTATGGACAATGAAAGGCATAGAGTACCCGGTAACCACAAGTAAGGGCAATGTGAGCAAAAGGATGAAGGGAAGGAAACAAAAACAAGACCATCGCTGTGAATTTCCTGACAGCACCAGAAATTGGCAAAAGCCGCAAAACCACAATGAACTGCAAATGTCCTGAAAATAAACCCATACAAGATCATCCAACTTAAGTAGTATCAAAATCTCAAAATTTAGTGGGCCTGACGTTTCGATCCTAGCAGGACCTTTCTCAAAGGCAGGTCACTCTGCCTTTGAAAAAGGTCCTGCTGGGATCGAAAGGTCAGGTCCACTAAATTTTGAGATTTGCATTTTGGTAATTTTAGACAGATTTGCATTTTGGTAATTTTAGACAGTAACTAGTAAGGCAGTTTGCAACATTTTTGTATTATCACTTTATTCATTCAAATGTCAGAAAACCGACATGAAGATACACATAGATCTATGTATACTCCAGAACTTCTCAAAGTGGAGATATACACATGTACGACAGGTAATGGTTAAAATCCTTCTGACTGCCAACCCCCCCCCCCCCACCTCCCACCCCGGCAAAGACCTAGTTGACTATTTGGGAGGGCAACCATCTACTTAAGGGCTAGATAACTCAGACCTAGTAAGAGCGCCGGTATGCAATTCGACAAGAGGTCGCGGGTTCAAGTCCTGGTCCAGCCAAATTTTGTTTTGCCATTTACCCCCCCCCCCCCCAACAAATCATGTCAAGTTGAGACTTGGTATTGGATCGCTTGCAACCATTGCTTGCAAAGTGCAAAAAAAGTGCAAATTAATAAAAACAGTTATATATGAAAAATTCAATTGTGTTCTGAAGGTTTGGGGCAGCATTACTGTAAAGGTCCAGTAAGTTACTGTGCTCAAGCTGTAGACTTTGTAAGGTTTGTAAGGTGGAAGTGCCAAGTGGGAGCTTTGTGGTGACACCACATGTATGGTACGGTTACTACGGTAGGCCCTTGGATTTACGTGTACATCTCTTCTGAGGAGTGAGTGGCTCAAAAAAGAGCTCATAACTCTATGTTTTGGGCATTTTAGGCCTACTGTCCAATGGGTCTTCTACAGTAGTTCTAGCACCCAACCAACGGACAGCTCCACTTCGCCCATGGCCTAGTCTGCCTCCTGCCATCCTAGGTCTCCTATATATACCCTTAGGCATCCACTCACACACTGACACACTCCAATGAACTTCCACCTCTTCGTACACAGTCTTGATAACGGCTACGTACACTGGAGCAGAAATGGACATCAAAGTTCAAATACATGTAGCTGGACCTAGCTACATGTACATGTACAGTATATATAGCTGCAGCAAAATTGTTAAAAGGGATGGCAAGAGTTTAGTTTAACCCTTACCATAAACGCAGTGGCTGTTCTTACGGCAGTCGTCCGTGTGGTTCCCTGACTTGATTGTATTTCGTCAGCATTGCAGGCTGGTTGAACCAGTCTATTACTAGCTGGTAGTCTGGTTCCAAGAGCTAAACATCCTGACAAATACTGTGAAGTCAGGGAACCACACGGAAGACTGCCGTAACAACAGCCACTGCGTACCATAAAAGGTTGGAAAAAAACCAAATCCACAATACTACTTTATACTTGACCAATTATTTTCATGTACAGAGAAACGACACTGTCTTGCAGAAACACTTGGCAAACAAAATTGGACTTGCAGTATTCCCCCAAATCATGATTTTATGACACGTATTTATCAACCGAACGACAATGAGCATTGAGTGGCTGACAGCAGGCAGATGTATACTATTCCTGCATACGCACCACAAAATCATGACAATTTGGGAAAACTGGAATCAATTTATGTTTTCGGCAAGTGGTTATGCCAGACCATGGATGTTGTCTACATTAATTGGTGGTTTAATTTGGGTTTATGTTTTTCCCCAGACTTTTATATTAGTGAGTGTATTCATGGTGTATTAAACAAAAATCTTTCCTGAAGAACAAGTTTGAAGTTACATTTCAATATTATTTTTAAGCCTACAAAATTGACTGCCTGTGCAGTGTGCACACCTTGAACTTTTGAAGGTATATCAAACTGTCCCTGTATAGTACACTTCACCCTTCAGCCAAGACCTACTAATAGTAATAATAGTAATACTATACTAATAATAGTATTACTAAGGCATACAAACGATAGGGGCAAAACTTTTCACGAAACTGGTTGAACGTGAAACGCCATAGAATAGGAACCACCTGTTTGTACTATTTTCACGCAGCGCAGGCCCTGCACTGCAGACCGTCATCACTGCAGTGTGTGCTTGCCTGGCAATGAATGATACCAAAAAATTCCCTGACGATTTCCTCATCGTTTCGCGGCACAAGTCTCCCCGGAACGCCGCTCCGAACCTCCCGCGGCCCCCACCGACTCGACAACTCACCCATTGTCCCGTCTGCGAGGTGTGACACATCTACGGAGAGCCAGGAAAAGGGGGGAATAGCATCCGAAATCGGCGTCGAGTTGTCAAGAACCGAGATCTCTCTCTCAGTCTCTCTTTCCTGCACTAACTCTACAGTAAGTAATAAAAAATAATAAGCCGTGCCGTTCACTTCCGCAATGGGGCTGACCCCGGTGACCTCTGTCACGGGTCACGTGATTCAGTAGCAGGGCGGATCTGAGTGGTGCGCGCACAGCTAGCTACAGACGAACCACCTGCATGCCTGTCTGTCAAGGAAGTTTTCTTATTTCCTTTTTAGAAAAAAAAAACAAATAACGCAAATATATAGCAGAGTGAGGAACATGCGAACATGCGAATTATCATTGAGGCTGGAGTAGGCGAGGAACGATTGTTTGATTTTCCAAACGGTAGAACATTAAAAAGTCTGAGATTTGAAGGTTTTCATGGTGAGAAGGTTTTCATGGTGAGCACTGCATGGAACTGTGGAAGGTTTGTGGTAACAATGGTCATTCAAAATGTCTCCTTTGTGAGTGTGTGTGGTTGCTGAAAAGGCATGTTTGTTCTGTCTTGTCCTTATTTCGAGAACAGGAACAATTGTTCTGCAGGGAAACAGGAACTTCTTGGAAAACGAAAAAAACAACAACACCAACTTGTTTTGCTCTAATCAGTGCATGGGCCAACACTACAGTAAACTAGCTGTCATGAATTACAATTACCTACACAATGAATCATCGATATTTGCACAAATTAATATAAACTAAGGTAGCTATAGATTGACAGGTCAATTTGCCCGACAGGAAGGACCCGAGTCCTCGTGAGGTAGACTTGAATTAATTGACTTCCGCCGGCTGTAGCACGAATTGGCTACTTCCATAATACGTGGCGCTATTATACTCAGCAGTGGCTCGAACATCACAACATAACACGAACATGTACAAGCCACGGTCAAAGTTAGTTATAACACTGGGCACGGATGAGCTGAGAAAGATAGAGGGCGCACTATAACGCTGCCCGTGATCGTCTGGGTGCAGAACACTAAATAGAGCTCCCATTGAACACTGTTACAAAAACACTCACTTTCAAAGCCAATTATCCCATGCCCAAAAGTCTCTCAGTTCTTGTAGCTATACTTAAAATTGTAGTTTGGACCTTCATCTCTCAGATTCTTTTCAATTTTAGTGCCCTTAGCCGATTAGATTTTTTGCTAATTACCCCAGAAAAAAACACCCCCAAAATGTGTAGCCGTCCAAGCCGAATTTCTGCAAGGATTTTGGGATTGACCCCTCCACTTCCACAGCCAAATAGGGCCATATTTAAAGCCAGATATTGTCCAAATTACACACCAAATTAAAGAGTGAACCCCTAGGTTGTCTTAAGCTTCACTTGTTCTACAATGTATCAGTTAATTAACCTGCAAAGACCCCGTATTAAAAAAGGTTGTGGGTACACACTTTATGATAATCAGCTCGGCGGAGCCATCTTGGATGGGTTTTGTGAGCTGCACCCGTCTGAGTCCCTCGCGAACTTGAAGTCGTTGCGTCACTCTAATGACCGTTATTTTGTTTTTGCAAACACGGCTAATAATTTGTTCCCTTTAGGCCCAAATTTAGAGGGGTCGAAGAACATGAAATGCGGTGTTGTTGTTGTTGTTGTTGTTGTTGTGTTGTTGTTTTTTGCTGACGGTGATGTTGCAAACCGTACCACCGACAGACCGTTTTTTTTTCGCAGTGGTTGTTGTTACGGCAGTCGTCCGTGTGGTTCCCTGACTTCACAGTATTTGTCAGGATGTTTAGCTCTTGGAACCAGACTATCAGCTAATAGACTGGTTCAACCAGCCTGTAATGCTGACGAAATACAATCAAGGATCGATCTAGGATCGAAACGTCAGGCCCACTAAATTTTAAGATTTACATTTTGGTAATTTTAGTCAGTAAGAAGTTTGCAACATCTTTGTATATCACCCGAAATGCAATCAAGTCAGGGAACCACACGGACGACTGCCGTAAAAACAGCCACTGCGGACCGAGCATTGCGAAATGACCCCGCCGGAATTATAGAGTGGTATTCAACGAAGCGTCTGACCGGGGAAAGTACCGGGGAGTTCCCTCAATGGGCCGGACCTTCTATTGTGCTGCATTCGCTCACCAGCGAGTAGGCCTACGGCGCTGAAACACACGGTGGCGAAAGCCTTGCGTAACCAATTCTAATCACTGTCCAATGTATATAGACCCTATACATTTCCATCGATATTTGTGACCCGGCACAGTATAATAAGGAATAACCCCACTTTTGTGATTTTGAAAATTTCTAATGATGTGAAAGAGTATACCATTAGCTTTCAAATGAAAATTTGAAATATAATATCCTCTAATACTTAAAGTTTCCGAAAATACAAAAAAAAAATACTTTAACTTTAGGCGTTGTTTACTCAAAAAGTGTTTTGGTGGGATATTTCTCATGTCGCTGTGCCGGGTCATATATACGTTTCAATCGATATTTGGCCCGGTCATAGTCCGGTTTCTTCCGGGTCATTTTTTGGAGTGACCAGAAATAATGGCTGTATACGTAATGAAGCAATTAACTCAGCGGAGAATTCCCGGGAAATCCCCACGTTAAGAGGCGAATCTTCTTAGTGCTGCACTTACTTCAACGCTGGGCCCTTTACGAACCCACGGGTCAGACCGCTAAATAACGGGTGCGTTGATAGCTGGACGTATGCGTCAGAAACGTGAACGTGTGCGTGCATGGTGGAAGTAACTCTTTTGAAACGGAGTGTAGCTATCAAAAGAGGTGCGTTTATAAATTATGGTGTTCCCCCAATAAAACCAAATACCCCGTGTTCTACAAGACCTTCTTGTGTATGCAGTAAATTAGGTCGTTGCCTGCAAAGATTGCTTTCTTTCGATTTAAAACGAAAACAATATTATAATCAAAATACAAAAGTCATTTCCAAAAAGTCTCCCACCTCCCCCTCGCCTACCCTCCCCCTCCCTCCCCCTCCCCCTCCCCCTTTTTCTAAAAGCAAAAAAAAAGTGACACATTAGTTGGCAGAGACGTCTTTGCAAAAAAAATTTCTTCGGAATCCGATGAACTCTCAGTCGGTAACAAGGATCGAGATTCTGAAAAAAGTCCAGTCAAACAAACAAAGGAAAAAGTAACTGGGAACTTTTTTTGAACAAATTGAAAAATTGGCTAAGAAAACTTTCACCGGACCACGACATGAACTCTGGATTAAAATAGCATGTAGTGTTGTTCCATCTGATCTATCCAGCTGTTAAAAAATTGTTACCGGGTACCTAGTCTTTTCCGGGGTAGGGGGCGCCAGTCACAAGCACTGCCGTATATCTCCGGGGATCACACCCCCCCCCCCAACACTTTCATTCAGATTTGTCAATTTGTTGGGGAAAAAAGTCCCAGTTAGTTTCGCCTTGAACATTGAACCGCTCTGCTTTTCTCAAACATATCCATTACATCAACCTTGAATGTCTGTTTGAACGGTTGGTAAGTCAACATTACCACCAGATAAAACAGGGTGTAGGTCCGTACGCTATAGTATAATCAGTAGGGCAGAGCGGCCATCTTGGATCGAATGGGTGTGCTGCAGCTTCGGGAACCCCACCACCGCCCCCCAAAAAAAAAACACTGCCCGCACACACCCAAAGGTCAAAGTGCATAATATGCACATAATTACATTTACACATATTATGTGTAAATGATTTCCCATTATTAAAAACACCCGCCGTTGTTTCGGTTAAGGTTCGTTGACGTCGTCCGGTTGTGTGCTCTAGCTTGTTTTTTTTGGTGGTCCTTGGGGGAAAAGAGGGATTATTCTTCACGTCGGCTAGAAATGCTCCGCACCGTGACTAGCGTGGCCCGCAGCTTCGGCGGGCGGTTGGCGCGCGGGCCGCGGCGGCCGGCGGGTCGCGCGGAGCTGTCACCGGCGGCCTGCCGTGCCGCTCGCCGCTGGATCGCGTCGTCGTCGTCGTCGTCGTCCGGCTTGGAGAGCTCGGCCGCCATGCCGAGTCTCCTGCAGTTCTCCAACGGGGAGAAGGTGAGTGGCAGCGCCGCAGCCTTGCAGAAAGATCCAGCTCCGATCTGATCGTTTGTATGTGGAGCTTTTAGCATTTTTGCACATTTATTTTTCTGCAAGTCGAGTCAGTGAGGAGTTTGCTGTTATATGTGACCCGGCACAATGACATGAAGAATATCCCACCAAAACACTTTTTGAGTAAACACCGCCTGAAGTTAAAGTATCTTCACAATTCGATAACAAATCAATTTTCTTCTTTTGGTATTTTCGGAATTTTTAAGTATTAGAAGATATTATATTTTGATATCATTTGAAAGCTAATTGTATACTCTTTCACATCATTAGAAAACCTCAAAATCTCAAAAGTGGGGGTTATGTCTCATTATGCCGTGCCGGATCACATATTCGCATCACGCCACCCGGAGCCTTTAATTAAGTTCTACTAGTACGGACATCGGAGAGAAGTACAAACTTATATCGCATCAGGATAGGTAGATTCATTGATTCATTGATTAATTTTTTTCAATTTGTTCAAAAGTTCCCAAATTAGTATTTCCTTCATTATTTAATTTGATGACATGGACAAGATATCGAATTGGCCATCACTATAAAAGCCCCTACACAACATTGGTCGAGGTCAAAGAATAGCATCCATACGTTGTTTGACCCAACATATGCATGAAGTAGCACACCTGTGAAAATTTCAGCTCAATCCGCCAACCGAGTCTCGAGAAAATCGTGAAAACCGCTTCATTTGTTTCGCGAAAATGCAACATTCAACGCCGGCGTACTGTTCCGAAAAATAGTTTAGATCTCGGTGAGACGTAAACGATTTCTTTTACTATTTTCTCCCAAAATACAACATGTTAGGCAGAAATATTTCAGTGAGAGGTTTCTGTTGTTTCGGTCACCGAAACAATAACCAACGAAGGAATGATGTAAAGAGCAAAGAGAAATAATTTGTATTCGGCAAGTTGAGCGTGCAAGCGCTCTATAAGCTGAGCTATCCAGCCGTTCGGTCGAAGCAGTTACCGGTATGCCTGCCCATCTTTGCAAGACTACATCCAACGCCGCAGAAAGAGACCAGATAATCATAGCTGGTAGTGGTAACCTGTGAAAAAGCGCTGGTACGGAAAACCAGAAACTTCTGGTTCAAATCCCGATCCAGTCAAAATTTTCTTTGCCAAATTTGTTCAAAGGTTCACAGCCAGTGTTTTTCCTTTATTTGCTTGAATTT
Source organism: Luidia sarsii (assembly GCA_949987565.1). Classification (NCBI taxonomy): domain Eukaryota; kingdom Metazoa; phylum Echinodermata; class Asteroidea; order Paxillosida; family Luidiidae; genus Luidia; species Luidia sarsii. Next base: position 15,949,830 of record OX465114.1, on the reverse strand, counting down.
CAAAAACACATGGAAAAGCCAGTTTAGTGACTATGGTCTCTCTATCTCTCTTCGTTTTTTGTCCCACAGGTTAAGCCCACGTTCTCCAAGGCAGAACTGGAGGGCCGACTGGGCAAGCTCCGCCAGTACATGGAGAAGAACTCGATAGGGGGCGCCCTGTTCACCTCCTACCACTGCATCAACTACTACTCGGATTTCCTCTACCTGGCCTTCGGCCGGCCCTACGGCCTGGTCGTCACGCCCGAGAAGGTGGTCATCATCTCGGCGCTGGTAGACTACGGTCAGCCCGACAGGTAACGCACAAGTGTTCGAGAAAACGGGCGATTTACAATAGTGCGCTCTCGCCCGGGAGTTTGAACGCGTTGAGCCCACATACATACATGTCTGTGGTTGAGCCTCAGCTCGGTTTTGGGAAATAGCAGTAGTGCGCCCTCAAGAGTTTCCAAAGTGTTGAACCTAAACCGGGTTTTGGGAAAGAGCAATAATGCGCCCTCAAGAGTTTGCAAAGCGTTGAGCCTAAGCCGGGTTTTGCGGAAAGAGCCCATGTGTATATGAAACAAAAATGAGGCTCATGAAAGGGTATACATAATTGGTGACTGCGCCAATTAAGTTCGTCGGTTCCGTTGACAAACGTCAAAAATCAATACTCTGTACGGTTGCGCAAGGACCTTTGACCTGCTCCCAGAATGCTGAGCGCAAAGGCAGCATCGTTCGGGTAGCCTTGTGGTTCTATACCAACCATCTATACCCGAACTACCTGCACGCACACCGTACCATAACCCGCACATGTCCTCGTTGTGTCGCTTCTAGGAGGAACCATGTTGGGGAGACTGTCGTGTACACTGACTGGCAGAGGGACAACTTCTGGAAGGCAGTTGAGCAGGAGCTGGGACACATCAAGGGAAAGGTATGCTTGTGTACAAATGGCCAGTGAGTTACAGCTGCTTAACCCTCCGAGTAGGGACCTATTTTGCTTATTCTTAGTACAAGGGTCCCTGTGTGTTGACACACTGACTCGAAATGGTATTCTGTAATTATTTACAGCCAGTAACTTCATTACAAAGTGGTCAGTAGAACCCACGAGAGCTATCTTCTGGGCTGAAAAATCTCTCGGCGCCGTTAGCTCAGCGCGTACATAGCTCAGCGTGTGCGATCAATTTGTGCTGAGATTTCTGCCTCAAGAGGGCGTGAAACCTATAACGTCCCTAGAACAATACATCTGGTGTCACCAGGTGGACCCCTTGCTGTCTGCGTGTTATGCTTGTTAAGTGCCTAGGAGAGATGGCCAAGGAACATTTCGATGCTTGATTATGAACATCTCTTACAGTGAACGTACTGTGCACTGGTATGACACTTCTGGACCTCCCCCCTCATACACACACACACACACGTACACAGGTCGGCTGCGAGTTCGACCACATGTCCATGGACATCTTCAGGAAGCTACAGGCCGCCTTGCCCGGCGCCCAGCCCGTGGACATCGCGGAGCCCAGCATGCTCCTGCGACTGGTCAAGTCGCCCGAGGAGATCGCCATCATCCGCGAGGGCGCCCGCGTGGCCGACCTGGGCGGCGAGGCCGCGCGCGCAGCCATGGCGGCCGGCGTGCCCGAGTACGAGGTGGCGCTGGCCTCCAACTCGGCCATGGTCCGGGAGATCGCCAAGACCTTCCCGCACCACGAGATACGAGACGGTGAGTGCTGAGTGGGAGCCTCGAAACTAAAAAACTACGAAGTGGAGACTAGGGCAGTTTACGAAATGAAGGCTTTAGGTTTCTTGTCAAAAAGATTATCGGTTGAGTGCCGGTTGAATTCATCCGACCGATAACATTTCCCTCGGTAGAAAGCCGATAGTACTGGACTCTGGGGTGAAAAATACACGATGGCTTTCCGGTGGGAAAGGACATCGGACGGGTCATATCATCTGATACCCAACCGATGATCTCTTTAACAAGAAGCCTTAGGCTCGGGCTTAGGCTTCGGTCATGTTTCTCTTACACGTTATATAATGTCACAGGCATTCAAAAACAAGCGTTTGGCCCCTGTTTTTTTGTGAATACTCTGTACCTATCGAGCCAACAAACCTTCAGAGAAGCCCCCAGCTATGGCGGCTTCGGAAAGGATTCCCCGAATCGGTCTATAATGTCCTCGGCATCTAGAAACAAGCCCCCAAATTCTCAGTGAATACTTTGTACTTTATACCAAGTCAACAAGCTATCAACATCGGCGATAAACCACAACCTGATATTTTTTAGTTGCAGCTCTTTGTTGCTGTTGAAGCTTGGGGAATTTTAATAGCAAAACGGATTGTAATCTTCAGTTTCGAAACCAACGTTCTCCCGTTTTCGTGTCTTGCAATCTAAAATGGATGAAGGGCGCTGATACAAAGCCAGAGCCTGAGCCTTGGCCCGGTTTTGGAATAAAGTGCGGCTACGAAAAGAGCCGTTAATTCAACGTTTCGGGCAGTGTGTACTCTTCCCGTCCTCTGCGGACGCAGCAAATTGGCAAACCCACACCGAATTCGGTGTGTAACGGATGTCACATACTATCATTATACCGTAGAGGGCGTGCCTTATTAGGAAGGGCTATGGCACGAGGATGAAGGATGCCGATTATGTTTTTAGAAGGGCTGACATTAATTTTAACTCCCATTGCTCTTTGTCTCGCAGTCTGGTCGTGGATCCAGGCAGGGTTGAACACAGACGGACCTCACAATGCCCTCACCACCAGGCCCTTCAAGAGCGGTGACATCGTCAGCATGAACGTCTTTCCCATGACTTCCGGGTAAGGCGCAGTCGTGGTGACCCCTGACCCGGATCTAATTTCATAGAGCCGCTTATGCACCGACATTTTGCTTCAGCACGAAAACTCTTGCTCAAAAAGAATCAGGCTCTACCGGCCAAAGTTCCGCTTGGATTTCATGCGAAGCAACCGACAAGTACAACAAGCACCAAGCGAAATAATATGGTTAGGTCTCTTGTCAAAAAGATCATCGGTTGAGTGCCGGTTGAATTCATCCGACCGATAAAATTTCCCCTGGTAGAAAGCCGATTGTACTCGGTGGACTCTGGGGTGAAAAAATCACGATGGCTATACGGTGGAAACGACATCCGGACGTGTCAAGTCCTCTGATACCCAACCGATGATATTTTTGACAAGAGGCCTTAGCAATCTTGTTTTAACCAGGGAAGGAGGGTCTTGCTTAGCAGATTATTTTCAGGCATAGGCGGCTGCTGTGGCGTCCGTGGTTGAACTGACGCCAGAGTCCCCGTCACGCCCGTTCCAGGTACTACGCGGCGCTGGAGCGGACGCTGTTCATCGACCACGCGACCGACGAGAACCTGCGCCTGTGGGAGGCGAACTGCGCTGTGCACCGTCGGGGCATCGAGCTGATCAAGCCCGGCGCCAGGTGCAAGGACATCGCCAACGAGCTGAACGAGCTGGTCAAGCAGCAAGGGCTCCTGCAGTACCGCACCATCGGCTACGGCCACTCCTTCGGCGTAATGTGCCACTACTACGGGCGAGAGGCGGGTAAGCGACCAGCACACCCGCCCTTGAAGCCATGTACCTCCGGGACTCTTAACGCAGTCGGTATAAGCACCCCGGCAAAGACTAGTTGACTATCAGGGCAGGCCACCACCTGAGGGCTGGATAGCTCAGATGGGAAGAGCACTGGTGTGCCAAAGACTAGTTGACTATTTGGGAAGGCCACCATCTAAGGGCTGGATAGCTCAGATGGGAAGAGCGCTGGTGTGCCAAAGACTAGTTGACTATCAGGGCAGGCCACCACCTGAGAGCTGGATAGCTCAGATGGGAAGAGCGCTGGTACGCAAAACCAGAGGTCTCGGGCTGAAATCCCGGTCCAGTCAAAGTTTTTCTTTGCCATTTGTTAAAATTAAGTTCCCAGTGCCAATTCTCAGTTGAAAATACCATCTCAGTTAGTCGGTATATTCCAAACCCGATTCCTGATTCATCACAAAATGCGAATCTCCCACCCCCCCCCAAAAAAAAAATGTAGAGGGCCTGACGTTTCGATCCTAGAGGGACCTATTTCAAAATATAAAGTCGGGTTTTTGTTCTTCAATGGTTGGGTATTTTTGTTTAACATTTAATAGTGTATAACTATACAACAAAAGCTCTACACCCCGTCTGTCCCAGGCTAGTCCCTGAAGGCCTACCACGCCCGGAAATAGGATCTTTAGCTGCTGTTTCCGTAACAATATAAAAAAGTCCTTGTTACGGAAACAGAGGCAAAAGAAACCCTTTATACGTTTTAGTGTGAGGTATGTTCGAAAGTGGTGGGGTTTTTTCAGTATCGGGATACAATTATGTGTTTCAATCGAGGAGTAATTTTCTTTCAGTTGTTTGGTATCCACCTCCTCCTTCATCTGTTTGCTTCTTGTCTCGACAGCTCTGGAGTTTCGCGAGAACGTCGACACGGTGCTTGAGCCCAACATGGTGGTCTCCATGGAGCCCATGCTGGCCATTCCCGAGGGACAGCCGGGCGCCGGCGGCTACCGGGAGCACAACATCCTGGTGGTGAACGAGACCGGCGCCGAGAACATCACCCACTTCCCCTTCGGCCCCGAGCACAACATCGTCAAGAACTGAGGAAGGGGAGAGGAGGGACTGGGACAGCAGAGGAGACGGCAGGACAGGACAGGGCAGGGAAGGACAGGACAGGACAGGACAGGACAGGACAGGACAGGACAGGACAGGACAGGGCATGGCAGGACAGGGCATGACAGGACAGGACAGGACAGGACAGGACAGGCTAGGACAGGACAGGACAGGGCAGGACAGGACAGGACAGGACAGGACAGGGCAGGACAGGACAGGACAGGACAGGACAGGACAGGACAGGACAGGACAGGACAGGACAGGACAGGACAGGACAGGACAGGACAGGACAGGACAGGACAGGACAGGACGGGACGGGACGGGACGGGACGGGACGGGACGGGACGGGACGGGACGGGACGGGACGGGACGGGACGGGACGGGACGGGACGGGACAGGGCAGGGCAGGACATGACAGGACAGGGAGGAGAGGAGAGGAAGGAGAGGAGAGGGAGGAGTGGTGGGTGAGAGGAGAGGGAGGAGAGGAGAGAGGAGAGGAAGGAGAGGAGAGGGAGGAGTGGTGGGTGAGAGGGAGGAGAGGAGAAGGAGTGTGTGGCTCTGAAAAGAACCGGTAACTCAACGTCGTCAGGAGACTACTGGATTCCAACTATCATCAATGCTTTTTAGCTTTGCGGTCTCCTGGCGACAGACAGAGTACCCACTGCCAGAAACGCTGAGTTAGCGCTAGCGGCGTTTAGAAGCCTTTGGACTGAGAAGTGTTTCTCCTTTCATTCGTCGGAAACATTTTTATATTATTACTCTAAGCTAATTCCGGCCATTGCAACTTGAAGCCATACAATTACTGATTGTAATCAATACAGTAGCAACAGCAAAACATCTTCTAACACCCCCCCCCCCCCCAAAAAAAGGGGGTGGGGTTCTCCCAGCCGTATAATCGTTGGAGCATGCTAAAAAGGTCCCCTTCCCCATCATTGATATCAATAAGTTGACGTGGTTTTTTTTTTCAAACGAAGCCGATTTTAGGGCTATAATTAATGGGTGGGCGGTATCTTCAGATGAAGCGATCGAATCATACAAGGGGGGGAATTCTAGAAGAAGAAAAAAAAAGCAATCTTGGATAAAGAACGACCTACTTTTTGTGAAATTGATTTTACGACTTGGACTTGAGGGATTATGCGGTCGACGTGATTGAAAGTTTTTTATGAATGGATACGTTTTGGGGGATTATCGGTTTTTCCATTCGACCGGAATCGTGATGGTAGAGAACTTTCTTTTGTGTACAAAGATTGACCGCCATTTTGTATGGACGGCCGTTAGCGTCTAAAAAATTCTACCACATCTGACAACAGCATTGACCTAAACAATACCTTTTAGACACTCAACAATGAAAAGACACGTATCTGTATTTTGTGTTTGATATAATTGTTAACGCTGATGAGTATTATTGTGGTCGTCCAGCATTTTATGACATACATGATTGTAAATGGTCTATTTTACTGTGGCGGCCGACCATAGTTTGCCCAACCCCCCGGTCGGCAGAAACTGCGGCTGTGACGTATAGCAAAATAAAGGTCTATTATTATTCCACAAGTGCCATGAGAAGGCCAACAAAGGGTTTCTCGGTTCCAGATGAAGGAAAAGGTGCACTCGTAAAAGTACGTCAGCCGTGAAACGCAGGATGCGGACAACAGAGGGAGGCTTACCGGTTTAGGGTGGAAAGCGAGGCATTGTCAGCGAGGGCGCCCCATCAATATCCGTCTCGCTGGCGTTTGTTCCCGACCAATAATTGCACCGCTGACCGCAATTTCAACTTGAACGGCCGGGTTGGAAACCTGAAAGGAAAGTGAAATGGGAAGTTTTTTTTAAGAAAACTGCGAGGTGATGTAACAGCGTGTGTTGGCTCGTTGATAACGTACAACTAGTACAGGACTTCGTGTCAACAGTCACGGATGCAAAGTGGAACATTTGCAACAATCTCTTTTGAGACGCGAGAGTGTGGCTCTGAAAAGAGGCGGTAACTCATTGTTTCATTTTGAGAAGGAGATTGTGGCTCTGAAAAGAGCCGGTAACTCAACGTTTCGGGCAGGTTTTTGTTTTGTTTTGTTTGTTACTAGAATGTTTACGATTGCATCGAGGAATTCCAAACAAATTTCGCATTTTTAAGTGACGAATACAAAATTTGAATTTGAATTAAAAGCGATATACAAAAATGTTGCAAACTGCTTACTGACTATGTAAATCTTAAAATTTAATTATTTTGAATTAAAAGCGTGTACTTTGCCAGTCGTCGGGAGACAGACGAGCAGAGTGTACTCTGACCGACTCTTGCCGACTCCCTTCAGAGCCACATCAACACTCCGTCTCAAAAGGGATGCGTAACACGGTGTCACCGCAAACCTTCCACCTGGGACACAACATCGGAGGTCTCGGGTTCAAATCCCAGTCCAGGTTTTATTTGCCAGTAATTATGATTGTCAAATTTGAAAAGCTTAGTTGGAAAATTGCACCCACTCTGTGTGATCTCCGATCTGCTTTAGCCGGGTCTGCAATTAAGCCTATATATAATTCTGATAGAAACTAAGTAAAGTTTGAAAATAATGAAAAAAGAAATAAATAAAAACAATTATAACAAAATTGGCAATAAAACAATGAAAACCATAAGGACATTTATGTGATTTACGGTCTCCCAAAGACCAAGAGACATATTTTGAGGCCAATTGTTTGTTTTGGGTTAAGGAGTCCACGTTTTTTTATAAATTAGATATTTAATAAATAAATAAATCTTAAAATTATACAAATTACATTTTAATTCAGTTGGACACTCAGCCAAAATTGTCCATGAGACTTCTGATCAACTGAATACCTAAGGTTTAAATATTAATTTCCACTGAATACGGTTGCTTTAAACAAAATATTTAGTCCATTCATAAAGTAATTAATTAATTAATCTTTTCTTTGTTGCTGTAACTGGGAACTGGTTTTAACTGAACACATAAAATGAAATCAGAACTTAATGATTTCTCATCTGAGAAACCTTATTGTAATTTTGACAGAGTTTCCTCATGTTTTTATATTTGTTCACGCTGAAAATGTGAAAATATCGCAAAAATGCATAAAATATTCATTATGAATAGCCAATTAGGTAATAGTCACCAAATTTGCATATTTGATTAAAATTAACTATGCAATTAGAGTCAGCACTTGGAAATCTATCTGCAAGCGAAATTTCAAGTTCATCGGACCTTCCGTTTCAGAGGTCAATCGGGGTCCTCCGAGCCCCCACCCCAGTATTCTGTTGGAGCGAAATTGCCCAGCACACACATGGTTAATTTGAATTTATTATTCGCCACACATATACATGTATAATAAAACATACATGGTGGAAATACATTGGTCCTTGCTCTGCTAAAAACATCAACAAAAATGTAAAAGCATCAATAACAAGAATACAAGCATACCCCCAAAAAAGCAGTAATAAAATGCATACAAAGATATCGATGAATAACAAAATGTGTTTGTGTGAAAATCTCAGCGTGGTGGGAATTGTCTTTCAAGTCATGATTTGATAATTATAATGATTTCTATTCCAACATAAGATAGTGTCTATTTCATCATAAATGTCTCTGCCTTTGACTTTTTGCTCAAGTGAAACCTAATTAATCATTCCACTTCATAAAGTTCTTGCTTTCTCTCGTGGTAAGTTGAAGTGTGTGTGCATCATCCATGGTCGACCACTGACTACACCTGAGCACACTTGATGAGCACACCGATTGCGCCCTATAGGTCAAGTGACCTAAAGTGGGTATCAATAAGCAATGAAAAAAACCACATGGCCCTCCTAGGATCTTTGCCCTTGAGAAAGGCCCTGCTAGGATCTTTGCCTTTGAGAAAGGTCCTGCTAGGATCTTTGCCTTTGAGAAAGGTCCTGCTAGGTTCTTTGCCTTTGAGAAAGGTCCTGCTAGGATCTTTGCCTCTGAGAAAGATCCTGCAAGGATCTTTGCCTCTGAGAAAGGCCCTGCTAGGATTTTTGCCTTTGAGAAAGGTCCTGCTAGGTTCTTTGCCTTTGGGAAAGGTCCTGCTAGGATCTCTGCCTCTGAGAAAGATCCTGCAAGGATCTTTGCCTTTGAGAAAGATCAATAAGCAATGAAAAAAACCACATGGCCCTCCTAGGATCTTTGCCCTTGAGAAAGGCCCTGCTAGGATCTTTGCCTTTGAGAAAGGTCCTGCTAGGATCTTTGCCTTTGAGAAAGGTCCTGCTAGGTTCTTTGCCTTTGAGAAAGGTCCTGCTAGGATCTTTGCCTCTGAGAAAGATCCTGCAAGGATCTTTGCCTCTGAGAAAGGCCCTGCTAGGATTTTTGCCTTTGAGAAAGGTCCTGCTAGGTTCTTTGCCTTTGGGAAAGGTCCTGCTAGGATCTCTGCCTCTGAGAAAGATCCTGCAAGGATCTTTGCCTTTGAGAAAGGTCCTGCGAGGATCTTTGCCTCTGAGAAAGGTCCTGCTAGGATCTTTGTCTTTGAGAAAGGTCCTGCTAGGATCTTTGCCTCTGAGAAAAGCCCTGCTATGATCTTTGCCTTTGAGAAAGGTCCTGCTAGGTTCTTTGCCTTTGGGAAAGGTCCTGCTAGGATCTTTGCCTTTGGGAAAGGTCCTGCTAGGATCTTTGCCTCTGAGAAAGATCATGCAAGGATCTTTGCCTTTGAGAAAGATCCTGCAAGGATCTTTGCCTCTGAGAAAGGCCCTGCTAGGATCTTTGCCTTTGAGAAAGGTCCTGCTAGGTTCTTTGCCTTTGGGAAAGGTCCTGCTAGGATTTCTGCCTCTGAGAAAGATCCTGCAAGGATATTTGCCTTTGAGAAAGGTCCTGCTAGGATCTTTGCCTCTGAGAAAGATCCTGCAAGGATCTTTGCCTTTGAGAAAGGTCCTGCTAGGATCTTTGCCTTTGAGAAAGGTCCCGTGCTAGGATCGAAACGTCAGGCCCTCTTAACTCTTGAGATTTATTTGAATCTTTCTGTAATCCTTTCCTGTCGGGGGGGGGGGGGTTCAACCGGTGGGTGCTCGCCTGGGATCTCACCCCGCACCCGTCAATCAACTCGACACCTCGCCGGCCGCTCGGTAAATAGCCTCCCCGGGATGTACACACCGGCGAACCGCACCGGACAGCTCGCGGCCCTGCGATCATCCCGGCACGGCCCCACCCAATCAATTACGGTACCCTCACCCTCCGGCACCTGACCACCGGTCTCTCCCGCGCCCCAGAATTCCTTTTCATCGGAGGATGAGGGGAGGGAGGGAAGGGGAGGGGGAGAGAACTTAGCATATCATGAGGCTTCACCTTACCACCCCTCCCCTCCCCATCTTTCTCCCCCTCTCTCTCTATCTCTCTCCTTCCCTCCCCCTCGTCACCAGAACAAGAGACCAGAGGAAGAAGGGTGGGGGGCCTGAAAAGTAAACTCCGCTCCCCTTTTATCTCACGGACCTTGATTTGCCCAAGACAAACTTAGTGGATATTTGTAACCGTTTAATTATTATTTGATCGGCTGCGGGGCAGGTACGGGTGGCAGTGAGGGGGGGTAGCCCTTAGGTGTGGGTTGGGATTCTTTTTAGGAGGGGGAGAAGATGCCGAGATAATCGCTGGTAGCCTATGCGCTCACACGTTTTGTTTGAGCGAGCTGCCGAACGTTTGTACCTGGTGTTGTGGCCGTCCTTTCAGATTGTTTGGGGATTTCTCTGTGTACAGTGGGTGGTGGTGGTGGTGGTGGTGGTGGTCCGGAGATGTAGCTGGGGAGAAGCCCTACGACTGTTTATGGATAGTTTTTTTTCTGTTGGGGTCGGGGTGGAGATGGAACGAAGAGATATCTAGAAGACTGCGCAAAGGGTATCTGGTCAATTGATTTTTTTTTTTTTTTTATGAAAAGAGTCTGGTGTTTCGACCTTTATCAGAGGTCCTTTATCGGCTCCTGTTAGTGTTACTGATTTGATCGTCTAGGTTAAATTGACCGACTCAAATGTCCACGTTGGAACGACATTCAAAATTGACCATTGGAAATTTAACCATCGTCTCGATTGAATTTTAATCCAGTGGAAACGCGGCTTGCAATGCATAAATCTCAAAAAGTTAGAGGGCCTGGCGTTTCGCTCCTAGCAGGACCTTTCTCAAAGGCAAAATTTGTCACAGCTTGTCACTTTTAGCTCTCCGAATGCAGTTCGAATGTAGTTGGGCACAGCAGGGGTATTTAGGAAAAGCTGCTAGCAGACTGCTAGGAATCACACGGAAACAGAAGAGAACAAACGAATATGTCAGGGAAGAAATGAAAGAAAATGTGTGGTCATCTAGATCCTCTAGCTAACATGGTGAAACAAAAAGTTGGCCTACTTTTAGGTCATGTCACAAGGTCCAAAAACACGATAGCAAAGACATAAAACACTAGGGTTAACAGAGGATCAAAACCAAAGAGGCAGACCCGGGAGACAGTGGCTCAATGATGTAAGGGAATGGAGTAACACCCCCATATACGACTTGATAGGGAAGACCAAGGTTAGGGGAGAGTGGAGGAGGTTCGTGCATCAGTGCACCAACGGTCGGTGAGACGACGGATATGAGTGAGAGTCAGAAAATTCAGACTCGCACTTCGATTACCCCCCCCCCCAAAAAAAACCCCGATCATTCCCATGACATTCCGGCTCACTCCGGCTCAGGTGTGACTAGGACTAGAGGTTTTTCGGTTCACGCTCAAGTTGGTTCGTCCTCAGTCTATGGTTCGTCGGATACTAGTTCGTCCGGGCCCAGACACGAAATAGCTAACGGGAGAAAGGGGTGTGGACCCTCGCCAACACGGAAAGGACACCTGTGCAAGCAGCCGAGCGGGCACCGGCTGCGTTCTTTGGCCGTCCGTCACGCCAATCATCCCCCCACCCCACCCACCCCCCTCGGCCTGCTTCCCATTCCATCGCTCCCTCTCTCTCTCTCTCCCCGTCTCCCCCTCTCCCCCCTCCTTTACCCCCGCCCGCACTCCACACAAACACGACCTCCGTAATTAATGTTTGTCCATCCCCATTGTCCACGTGTGTGCTCTGTAATTAACGAATTAGTCGGTCGGCCTCCGGTGGGGCACGGCCGGTGGAAGGAAAAGAGAAATCGGAAAAAGGGCAGGGAGGGGAGAAGAAGAAGAAGAAGAAGAAGAAGCCGACCTCTTCCCTCTCCCTCCTTCTCTCTCTCCCTCCCCCCGGCGAACAATTAAACCGATACTGACCGAGACAAAAAACAAGGTGAGAGGACGCGTATTAGAAGAGGCTGGCACTTCATATTATAGAACACCCTGTATATACCTCCAGAGGAGAGAGAGAGAGAGAGAGAGAGAGAGAGAGGGGGGGGGAGAGAGAGAGAGAGGGAAGGAGAGAGGGAGAGGGGTGGGACCATCTCTCGCGTGCATTGTACACGTCGGTTCGCCGATCGATTTCTAAGGGTTTTATTTTGTTGTTTCTCCAGTAAAAAAAAAAGAACAAGACTAGCACCTTTGCTCCATGCACCGAAACAAAACAAAGCAAACGAAAAACCCCGTTGGCTTAAAAGAAATTGAGAGGGAGGAGAAGGTGAGATTCGACTCTTCCCCCCCCCCTCTCTCTTTCTCCATCCTTTCCCCCTGAAGGGGAGAAATGAATTGTTACGTGTCTCGGCAGTGAAAATCCCATCCCCTCCTCTCCTTCCTTCCAGCCAGCGGTGGCTTGAGGGAGGGGGGAGGGAGGGGTCATACAGTAGGGTGGGAGGGAGGGGGGATTTTCGTGACTTTGACGGCGGGGCTCCGCGGCAAGCAAGTACCTGTCAAGTGGTCGTACCAGCCCGTCAAGCACTGACCGTCCGTCACCACTCTCGTGTGGTCCACCTCTACCCATGAACCCACCCCCTTCGCGCAGTTTCCACCCACCCACCCACCACCCCAACTACACAAATTGCTTTTTTTTATAACCATGCCCAGTCGGTGACTTGTTTTGTTTCTGCCTTATTACGCAGTCACCAAAAAAGCACTTCTATATATTCCCTGTTTTCGTAACCTTGCGAAAAAATCCTGCTAGGATCTCAAGGTCAGCTTTTGAGATGTATTGTAGGTCACTTTAGTCAGTGAGCAGTTTGCAACAGTTTTGGTTAGAATCCAGCAGTCTCCTGAAGACGAACAGAGTACACTGTTCGAAACGTCGAGTTCCTGCGGTTCCTTTCAGAAACCACACTTACTCACAAAAGTGAATATACATGCAAGGTGCACCGCAAACCTAATTATCCAAGTTTTTGGGTTAACTTGAAAATGTTATCAAACAATTTTTCTTCTTCTCTCATAATATGTCAATCACAGCAGTCACAATTGGCAGTTACTGAGGAAGGTAAACAGTTCTTGGTTCATCTTCCTCCGTGAGTGGCACTCGTTAATGACATGCACATGGGTTTGTATTTGTCCACATGGACAGATGTCAGAGTCCGTGATTCCCACCCAAAAAAAATTAGGAGGACCTGACGTTTCGATCCTAGCAGGACCTTTCTCAAAGGCATTCTGCCTTTGAGAAAGGTCCTGCTAGGATCGAAACGTCAGGCCCTCTTAATTTTTGATATTCGCCTTTTTTTATTTTTTTTTAGTCAACAGTTTTGCAAATTACTGTAAACTTAAGATTAAATTAAACATTTTCAAGATTTGCCTTTGAGAAAGTTCCTGCTAGAATCGAAACGTCAGGCCCTCTAACCTTTGAGATTTAAAGATTAAGTTTAAGATTAAAAAAATGTAGGCCATTCTATTTCCACCCGTGGTTTACAGTTCATTCTGTTGATTTATAGATATACATTTCATATGATTTTACAATGCGTATACCACACTGCTTTCCCGTGGAGGAAGCATGGTGGGTCACCACACGTTTCTCCCTTCGAAGCAATCGTTTCGGATCAGATATCAAACAGGCTTAGCTTTCCCGATGGCTCGTTATCCCGTTTACAGACCTACAGCCTATAATCCTCCATGTACAGTAATTGGAGTCTAATCGGCTTTTGCAATCAAGTCGTCTGATGGACAACTGCGGCCGCGAAGTGGTGTGGCGGACGGGGCTTTGAGCGGAGAGGGAGATGCAGACGAGAAAACGGAGAGACTGACTGAGAGATGGGTATATGTGTCTCCTCGGATTGCAACATTTACGGGTCTGTGCGATCGATTGATTATCACAAAATAGACCTCTCTCCCAGTGCCAACGGCTCGATCAAGGCTATAACTCAACAGACTGAGGAAGACTTTTCCCTGCTAAGAGAATTGTTCTTGTGACTTGAGCAGCTCTGCTGGATTGGTCACTATTCTTTCCTTAGGATGAAACAAATTTTGAAGTTTGGGTTGGCAATGTGATCTCGTGAATCGTGACATTTAGTGCTTAAAGGCCCAATACAACATCGATCGGAAAACATTGATATCCAGATATCCACAAATTTCCTTCTAGTTCTAATTTACAGTTTGTAGATTGTCATGATAGAATCCTCATGCTGAAATCTTACGGTCTGGGATGCTGTACTTCCCTACAAATCTTCACTCAAACATCGATGTCCACAGATTTCCTTCTAATTTACACAGTTTGTAGATGGTCATGATAGAATCCTCATGTTGAAATCTTACGGTCTGGGATGCGGTACTTCCCGAGAAGAATATTCACTCTAACATCGACAAATATAGTTTATTACTCGCGAGTAATAAACTATTTTCTTACACTACAGGAAAGTGCGAAAACCGTGACGTACTTTCTCAGATTATTTTGAGCGTTTGAAAACCTTCGCAGTATTGCATTTTTGGAATGTTTAATGGTTTAACTCACACACTGTGGCAATCTGTTGACCTTCACCAATGTTGAATAGGGCCTTTAAGAAATCTTTAAGAATTTTTTTTCCAAGGTCACTTGGAAACGGCTCCCTATTGGGGTTGTTGCGGTACTGGCGTGGGCTGGTGTACCGTTTACCCGATGACCCGCCGAACAAAACCAAATGAAAAATGGCCAGTATCGGGCCTACGTGTCGACAAACAAACCCCGGCGATGTCGACACAGGTGCGGCGGTGGTGGTGGTGGTGGCGTTGGTGGTGGTGGTGGGGAAAGTGGTGGCAGTGAATCCCACCCGCGTGGGCCTGAATTCAAGCCAAGTTGATTGCGTAAGAGGAAAACAAAAACCGCACAGGTAAAAATACACGAAAAAGTTGAAAATAACTTGATGGCAGTGCATGACGACAGAAGAGACACACTGGGGCTTGGGCGTGGCTCTATTCACCAACCCCCCAACTTCCTCTCTCTGAAAAAGTCTAGAGGGACCGACGTTTCGATCCCAGCATAACCTTTCTGAAAGGTCCTTCCAGGATCGAAACGTCTAGCGCTCCATACGTGTATAAGATTTGCATTTTGTTCATTTTGAGTCAGTAAGCACTTTACATCACTTCGTGGGTATCATTCTTTCTCTCTTAGGAAAGAAACAACATTTGGGTTTTTTTTATCTCACAGACGAACGAAAAAAAATGACAATCGCAGCCAATGCATGTTTTTTTTCCATTCATTGCGTATATTATGGGCATTTGTAAATTTGCCAAGAATTGAAATGGTCGAACGGTAGCGGCCAACGGCTATCGGTACCAAACCAACGGTCGTCCCACGCCCAACACCCGCCCGTCGGTATGTCCGCTGCGCACACACGGCGTGGCCGTGGGTAAACAGCTCGGCCCGTCTTATCGCACCTCGGTGGCGTGTGTACCGAGGCTGCCGGCTCCAACGGCTACCGTAATACGACGCGGGCACACGGCGCAGCCTGCCCGACCTGCCCGCTCAACTCTCTCCCCAGGATGAATCAGGGTCTGATGTTTAGATCCTAGCAGGACCTTTTTAATCAGAAGGCAGAACTTTCTGCCAATGAGAACGGTCCTTGCGCTAGGCCCTCTTCATTTTTCGAATTGATTCCCCACCACGTACAAAATGATGTTTCATGAGTTTTCCAATGCTGCCAATACTGCTGATAATGCAACAACCAAAACCTAATAATTATATCACTAATCGATAATGTATCACAACTTGACCGATACGGTATCACCAATCGATAATGTATCACAACTTGACCGATACTGTATCACCACTTGACCGATACTGTATCACCACTTGACCGATACTGTATCACCACTTGACCGATACTGTATCACCTATCGATAATATATCACCACTTGATCGATACTGTATCACCAATCGATAATGTATCACCACTTGACTGATACTGTATCACCACTTGACCGATACTGTATCACCACTTGACCGATACTGTATCACGAATCGATTATGTATCGCCACTTGACCGATACTGTATCATTAATCGATTATGTATCACCACTTGACCGATACTGTATCACCACTTGACCGATACCGTATCACCAATCGATAATGTACCACCACTTTACCGATACTGTATCACCACTTGACCGATACTGTATCACCAATCGATTATGTATCGCCACTTGACCGATACTGTATCACCAATCGATTATGTATCACCACTTTACCGATACTGTATCACCAATCGATAATGTAACAATGAATTCGATGGGGGCTTGTCCTGTTCTCGACCAGTGATAAGCACTGAGTGCTCGAGCCCGCGACTCCTGCTTTGAGTGCATACGTCTCAACCACTTCACCACCGAGCTGGTCTACGTCGCGTGGCGGATTCGAATACGTTACACGAACAAATTTGAAAGCAATCAAGACGTGTGGGCAGGGCGGTTCTGCCTTCGAGGAAGGTCCTGCTGGGATCCAAAAGTCGTGCCATCCACTTCTTTTGGCTTCTAGAAGACTTACGGCTTTGTATGGTGGGTGAAACAATAACATAGGAGGGTTTGCGGTGACACCATGTATAAGGTCACTTAAAGCCCCTACACAACATTGGTAAGATCGAAAAAAGAAATGTTCACAGATTTACATGAAACTTATACAGTTTGAAGATGGTTATAGTAGAAACCTCGCACTGAAATATTTCTGCCTAAAATGCTGTATTTTGGGAGAAAAGAGTAAAGAAATCGTTTACATCTCACCGAGATCTAAACTATTTTTCGGAACAGCACGGTGTTGAATGCTACATTTTCGTGAAGCAAATGAAGCGGTTTTCACTATTTTCTTGATACTAGAGAAATTTTCAAAGGTGCGCTCGGTATTTCATGCATATGTTGGATCAGACAACGTATGGATGCTATTCTTTGACCTCGACCAATGTTGTGTAGGGGCTTTAAAGAAGAGGTAACGATTCTAAAAAAAAGAACATGCCGGGTGATAACTCGACGTTCCGGCCAGAATGCTCTGGTGACCTGATGACGGCCAGAGCATACTTACCAGAACGTCGAGTTATCACTCAGGTTCTTTTCAGAACCATACCTCTTCTTTAAGAGACCTAACACATTCATGTAATGGTGTCACCCGCAAACCCTCCTATACACTTTTGGCTTCTAGAAGATAGTTGGTAAAGACCTTGGTAAAGTCCCAATTCCATTTGCGTATGGACGGGACCCCGAAATAAAGAATAGAAAAGTGTTTGAATAAGAAACCGGGTATATAGGCCTAAATAATCCGTCCATTCGGAAAAGCAGAGTTCAGTATCTAGTTATCCATCATCAATTAATCTGCCTTCACCAAAGTGACGGAATAAACGGTGTTTGTCAAGCATAAGGGTTGGCGGCACCATTAACTCTCGCCAAAAGTGAAAAGATGTGAATAGAGTCCCGCCTTCTTAGCGGTACTCGTACGCAATGGTACCGCAAAGGGGGTTAAACAAAAACCGAAACTCCAACGAGCCGTTCTTTCCAAAACGAAACCATCGCCGAATCTATTATTACCCTTCAAAATAACACCTGGTCCATTAATTTCGTTCGGGTGGTTGGGGGAGGTGGTGGGGGCGGTTGGGCAGTGATGTTTGCCGACCATAACCTGATTAATAGGCTGGATCTGAGAGGCAGCGAAGCGGATATCCAGTGAGGAGGGTGGGATGGTTTGTTCGAGTTTACTACCGCATCAGCCCCGCTCGCAATCCCCCAGTACTTCGTGGTTTATTGTGTCGTACTTTTTGTGTCACTTTCTGACAGAGAGGTGAAATCATAAAATATCGATGGCTGTGTGTAGCTCTGACCTCACACCCGTCTTCCTTGGAGGGTGATGTGACAGCGTATCAGCACATCAGCGACTATTATATCCGACGCAATGTCGGACTCTATACATCATAGGAAAATGGTCGGCAATTGTCTGGCCAGTATTCGGACAGACGTTGGTCTAAATCGTCAACTGGTGACGCGGCCGGTCAGCTCGGAGAAGCCCAACCGCATTGGATGGTGTCGTTCAGAAACAATCACAGACTCTCTACGTGCCTTAATTAACAAGTTAGAAACCCCGACGTTTCGATTCCTAGATATTACAATGTTTGCGTCGAGGAGAACGTAATGCATGGATATTTTGTCTTGTTATTTGGCTATTCTCGAAGACAGAATTCTGCTAGGAATCGAAACTCAATGAGGGTTTGCCCTGCTCGACGTGATAAGTACTGAATGCTCAGTGCTTTGCCCGAGCTGCCTGAAACATCATTTTTCATCAGGCATCAGGCAAAGCACTGGGCACTCAGTGCTTGTTACGTCGAGCAGGGCAAACTCACATTGAGTTTCGATTCCTAGCAGAATTGTGTCTTTGAGAAAGGACAAATAATAGACAATTCTTTTTTTTTACTTAAGGAATGAAAACGACATGCTCTCAACCTTCCTGAGGTTTACATCTCGGTCACTGAAGTCTTAGTTTTCATCATTTTATTGTATTATAGGCCTAAAGTGATACCGGTATACAAAAATGTTGCAAACTGCTTACTGACTAAAAATACCAAAATGCAAATCTCAAAATTTAGCAGGACCTTTCTCAAAGGCAGAGAAAGGTCCTGCTTGGTCCTTTGAGAAAGGTCGTGCTAGGATCGAAACGTCAGGCCCACTAAATTTGGAGTATTATAGGCCTACCGGGTACTTGTTTGTATGCAACTTCGCCCAAAACGAGTCTACGAAGCCACACGAGGTTAAGGGCTAAGGAAAGAAGGAGATATAGTAGGGCTCGGGAGTCTTCTTATTCTTCTCCTTCTTCCTTCTTTTCTTCGAAAGCAGACGCCTCTATCGGGTCAACGGTTACTTGGTCATCAGGCGGTCGACCCGAGGTCTCCGACCCGACTCGCCGAAAGGCCAGGCCTAATCCCGTGAGGTCCCGATTCCGAGAAGACGGCCGTGTCTTCCTCGACCCCCAAATCCCTCTCTCTCTTTCTCAGCCTTTGGGGGATGGGGATGGGGGGATGGTGGGAGAGAAACGCGGGCGTAAGGAGGATGAGGAGTTGGAGAAAGCCACCGTCCCGTGACCGCTGAAACCGCAACGTCTTTCGGAGTCCATTTGGCCCTGTCTTCCACCCCTCCTCCTCCTCTCCCTCCTCCCCCACCCCCCAAAAACTCGCTAGACCGTCCATTGACTCATCATAAGTCCTGAACACAAACAACCAATTCCAGACGTACCCTCCTCTCCCAGGGAAAAAAAAGGGAGAGAGAGAGAGGGGAGAACGGGAAGGTGTGGAAGGACCACTTGAGAACTAATTAATCCGGGACAGCGAAGGGTCCCAAAGTGGTGTCAGCCCCACTCGGGTGAGGGCCCTTCACCGGCGACCTTAAAGGCACCGCCGAGTGATAAAGTGGGGTGTGTGTGGGGGGAGAGGGAGGGAGGGAGAGAGGCCGGGACATTGTCCCGCGTGCGGCGGGGGCTATGGGCGGATACGGCCTCCTCATCCGCGCGGCTCGAGTGTTTTGTTTTCGGCCGAGAGCGGCCCGCCGCGCTCACCGTCGATCTGGCCCGGTCCACAGCTCAGCCCTTCTTCGGGTACCGGTATCCTAGAAAGCACGTCACACGGGTATAGCTGCCTCTTCCTGAGTTCTGTGCCTCTCCCTCTCTCTGGTATTCCCTTCCTTGTATGAACTTGCGATTTTTTTAAAAAGAGGAATGTCAATTCCTATCTCCAGCCTTCCTGGGTCCCTCCCGATCTCCTTTTTTCCTTAGCCCTTAAGCTTGAGTGGTTTTATAGCCTTGTTTTGGGCCAATCTGCGTAAAACGAAACTGGGGAGGCACCGTGTGGTCGAACGATTAGAGAGTCCGTCTGCAGTGCAGAGTGGTTGCTGGTTTGAATCCCACTCGGAAAAGGGGGAACCCTGTCTTCCTCTCTCCACCTTTCTCCCTCTCTGACTCCCTCTCCCTCTCCACCTTTCTCTCTCTCTGACTCCCTCTCCCCCGCCACCTTTCTCTCTCTTTCTCCCCTCTCACTCTCTACTCTCTCTCCCCACCCCTCCCCTTTCTCTCCCCCTTTCTCTCCCCCTTTCTCTCCGCCTTTCTCTCTCTCTCTCTCCATCTCTCTCCCCTCTATCTCTCTCCCCTCTCTCTACCCCCTCTCTCTCTCTGCCACCTCTCTCTTCCTCTATCTCTCTATCTCCCTCTCTCTCCCTCTATCTCTCTCTCTCTCCCACTCCCCTTCCTCCTCTCTCTATCTTTCTCTCTCTCTCTATCTATCTCTCTCTCTCTCAGTCACTCTCCACCTCTCTATCTCCCATCCTCCTCTCCGCCTCCCCCCTCTCTCTCTTTCTCTCACTCTCTCTATACCTCTCTTTACCCCTCCACTCCCTCTCTCTCTCCACCTCTCTCTCCCTCCTCCCCCTCTCCCTTCGAAGTTCCGCCCAGTTGCGAAAGGATAACCTGGCTCTCCTATTAGAGCCGGGGGAAGCCGTTGAGAGTCGGCGAGGAAAGGCACTGGCCACCCTACCTGATCATGCCATGGCCTTTGTGAATGTTCTGCTCTAAAGTAAAAAGGCACATCCTTTAAGCTATACTGATAACACGGAACACCCTTGACCTTCTTCAGCCGAAACTAGAGCTGGGAGTATAATAATTAGTATAGGGTATCATAGGCTTTGCCTTTCATTCCAAATTGTCTCCAAAGTCCACTTCCGGAGACGGAACCCGCAAGAAAAGAAGAACGGGAAGAGGGGGTATTTAAGACAAAAGGACAGCCCGTGAAAGACCACCTATACAGGTCATCGTTGAGGGCGGGCCTATAGTCGTGGTTGACAACGCGTGTCCTGGTAGGACAACATCAAATCTGACATCAAATCCTGGACATAATCTGACGACACCAGAGCTCCTTAAGGGCCACTGCTGACAGAACACTCTGCAGAAGACTCTCTGCTTCATCAGCGCTCAGATCCCCCACAACGACATCCTTGCCGAGGGCCTGAGTGAGAGAGTGAGATGTTGTAAATTCTAAAAACAAACACCCTCAAGATTTCTGGACGGGTTGTCTGAACGGACAGCTCGTCCCCGATTCCACGGAACATTACCGCAATTTTCGGAATATTAGCCGCCCGGTGTATAAGCCGCAGTAAAACTTTTTTCAAAATAGGAAAAATCAACGTATAAGCCGCGGTTTATACTCCGAACAAAAATTACAGTAAGGGCCCTCCCGGAGTGGTGCACGACACTGATATAGCATTCAGGACACCCCACTGCATGTTCCTGTCCTTTAACGGGGGGGGCGGCCTTTTCTGAATCTCAGGGCCGTTCGGACGGGCAAGTGTGAACGAGCCCATTGCCCGGGCAAACAATCCGACCACGAGGCCGGCAATTAAGACACCGTCGCTGACGGCTCGTCGGTAACTGACACCTGGGCCGCCGGAACCCGTGAGACGTCCTAATTGCGCGCCGACCAATCGGCTAGCCCGGCCGGGCCGTTGCCCCGCTGCATATTCATAAGCCGTGCAGCCAATCAGCCGGCAGCGTACGTCATGAATATGCATTGCATATTCCGCGCCCACCAATAGGAGAGGCGGGCGGACGGGGGGAGTTCTGGAAAGTCACGTTGGTTGTTCTGTGTTTGCCGACTCGGTAAGCAAAAGGGTAATGGGGGGTTGGGGGCCGGTGCGAACCGGAGGCGTGAACGACTTGTTTGAACAAGGGTGGGTTACGCTGTTGTTGGCAGACTTTTTAACTTCGGAGAGGTGGGGGGAGCCGGGGGAGGGGGCGTGGAGGGGGTTGCCCTTTGATGCACCGCCGCGGAGGGCAATTTGGTTCACAGGTGATGCGGTAAACGGATCAGACAATCAAGTTCATAAGGGTGGGGAAGCCGTTTCGACCGGACGCACTGCACCGCACGGACGACCCGCGAGCACGGAGCGACTCGGTCAGTAATCACTCGCCACCGGCACCCCGCGCACAACGGAAGGAGTTTAAGTCTTCGCTCTCTCGACTCACAGCGGACGCAGACCTCCTCGCACCGCCGAGGACAAGCCTATAGCACCTCTTCGGGGAAACGGTCCCTCCACTTCCTGACAGTATCCACCGGCAAGTTTTATCCCGGACTGAGAGAGAGAGAGAGAGTTTGGAGAAGTCAAACTCCGAGTGTTGCTCCACTCCTGAACAAGCAATCCCCCGTCTCCATTTCACTCGGCGAATCTGGATAAAAACAAAGTGATTCCCGGGAGAACACTTGGACTTGCTGCTTCACCCTTCCATCTATAAGTTGCTGGTGGTGTGTGTGTTTTAAGGGGGTGGAAACAACAACAAAAACACCGACCGCCGTTTGACTTTTTGCTCGCCGAGATGAGTGCCGACACGATGCGGGCGCCCAGCTACAACGTGGCGCACCTCCTGAGCGCCGTGCAGTGCGAGATGACGCGGGGCAGCGAGAAGGGCGACCCCAGCGAGAAGGGGCTCAAGGTGTCGCTGGAGGAGTGCGACCTGTGGCGACGCTTCAGCAAGCTGACCAACGAGATGATTGTCACCAAGACGGGCAGGTGAGTACAGGGGTACTAGGTATATAAGGGTACTAGGTACAGGGGTAATGGGTCCAGGGGTACAACTACTAGTACTAGGTACTATCATGGTACTATTATTATACGTATTATAACGGGTCGACATAAGACGGGCAGATGAGTATAGGGGTACTAGGTACAGGTACAGGTACAGGGGTACTAGGTACAGGGGACTATGTACTACCATGGTACTATTACGTATTATAACGGGTCGACCCAAGACGGGCAGATGAGTACAGGGGTACTAGGTACAGGGGTACTACTACTAGGTAGTAGGTATATAGGGGTATTGTACTATCGTAGTACTATTACGTATTATAACGGGTCGACCCAAGATGGGCAGGTGAGTATTTCTTTCAGCAGGCAATATTTATGTACAGTCGAATTGTTTTTGAGTTGCAAGAGTCAATGCCTAATAGATTGACTACCGGTAAGTCACGGCTGACTAGGTTTTTTTAAATTGCTAATTGATTTAACACAATAACAGATGAAGAAAAGTGTATAGTTATTGTATCAGAATAAGCAACAACACACCCGTATCAGGATAGATCACAGAATGAGGGTAAGAGGCTCAGCAATGATACTAAAAATGACCGATTTGATGACAGTAGAGCAAATGTCATCAAACCCTGTCACGCAGACAAGATGTACAAATGCTGGGGTACTTGGCCTACGGTATATGTAACGGGCCCACCCCCACTGTCTGATCGTGTAGACGGCCTTCACGCAATGAGCGTCTTCCCCTATACTAGGGGTGGAAGGTTTGCAGTGACTCTTTTGAGACAGAGTGTGGGAAAGACCTGGTAACTCAACACAAGTTGAGTTTAATACTTGAAGTAAAGACGAAATAAACTGATACACAAGAATGTTGCAAACTGCTTACTGACTGAAGTTACCAAAATGCAAATCTTAAAATTTTGTGGGCCTGACGTTTCGATCGTAGCAGGACCTTTCTCAAAGTCAAAGGCATAGACAGGTCCTTCTATAGGATCGAAACGTCAGGCCCACTTACGGTAAATTTTGAGACAAAATAAACTGTTGCAATCTGCTCACTGACTAAAATGACCTGCAATACATCAATCTCAAACGTTAGATGGCCTGACGTTTCGATCCTAGCAGGACCTTTCTCAAAGGCAAAGTATAATAAATTATTATGGGTAAAGCTATAAAAAAAATCGATCCTTGCAGGACCTTTCTCAAAGGTTTATGTTGCATTTTGGTGATTGAAGTTACTGGTAGAAGGCCTACGCGCCGTGTGCCAATTTGTGTAGGCTATAGCTAACTCCAAGTCAACATTGAGATGGCACATTTCTCAAAATGGAGTTGTGGTAAAAAGAATAGACGTGTTAGAAAGAGGAATTTGGATCCAAGAATTCACATTCGTTACCATCCGAGCTTTTCACGAGCACAATTTGTATCACCATCGCCATTTTCTTTCGTGGTATTTCAGTGAGGTGCAGTTTCCTGTATATCTGCAAGTTATAATTTTTGAACAGATTTGAATAATTAAACCTGAAAAATGTCGAGGAAAATTTCGTTATAGATCCGACTAGTTCCAGAGGGTCCAACTTTTACAAATTCCTAAATTCGTGAGAGTCGACGTACTTGACCCGCGAGCGATGAAGCGCAGCGTGATTATCGGAGCGACCCACCGGGCGTGTGAGCGGGGCGACCGGGCTAACATGACCGTCGTGCGCGGTCAGCTTTGTGCTTTCGTGCTGGGCCACGGGTTCAACACGATATTGCTCGGTACCACGAACCACAACAGCGAGCCCCGTGTCGTCTTCCTCGAGGCATCGAACAATTCTTCATTACTGCTATCGTATGAGGGATATTCCTCGCCACTTTCACTAGAAGAACTCGACATTTTAGTCTCTAAATGTAGAGCAAACTGACGCTTAAAATCCTTCGCACTGGGGCAAAATCGAAACTCGTACAGCGTCACTGTTCACCGTACCCTGGCGTGGATTCGTTATGATTTATGTCTCCCTATGACGTCACAGGCCCGAAGTAAACACAGGTGTTGGTCTCGGACGTTTCAGAAATCGGGCTGACTCGGGGTGGAAAGAAAAATGATCCCTTTTTTCAGCCGCGGTCATTTTCGGCACAAAAATGCATTCCGTTTGGCCTTGTAGTTGTAGATGACCAACTTATCCACAAATACCAAAATGTCAATGTTTTTAAAAAAAAACCGTTGGAGTTGCTCTTTAACATGTTTAGATAGTTTAACACAAAGTTGTAAGTGGAAGGTTTTAAGTGTGGCTCTGAAAAGTGCCGGTAACTCAACGTTTCGGGTAGTGTGTACTCTGCCCGTCGTCAATCAAGTCCTGCTAGGAGCGAAACTCAAAGCCATCTAAAGCCGCGTTTCCACTGGACTTATTTTGGTCAAAGTAACCGAGACCATGGTTACTTTTCTCATTTTAAGTCCAGTGGAAACGGCCTAGTTAAATTTCCTCTCTTGCTTTGTGGTCACAGCTACCGGCCAACCTGATAGCCGGTAGCCGTTCTTACTAGCATAGGGGGATTAGGTATTGAGCCCTTCAATGAGAGGTATAGCCTCTACCAGACGTACAATCAAGGAGGTACAATTAGCACTGTAGCCTCAACGCTTTGCTCAAATGCCTTCTCGGGATCTGTCACCACAAACCGCCTACACTATGCACGTAGGGCCTTATGTCCGAGTGTCGTCACAATAATTAGCCACAAAGCCTCAGCCGGAACATCTTCACAATGCCCGTCAGTGACCTAATCCGTAATGAAGTCGTAGGCAGAGGCATCCCCCCATAGATGTGGGGGAAACAAAGTCCTGACGCATGGGGCAGCCTGAGTCAAACTGAGAAGAAAACAAATTGCCAAGAATGTGCGGATTTGTGGTTGTCGCAAAGTGACGTCTAAGGAAGAAAAGACTTGAAGGTTTGCATGGTGGAAATACTAAGTGGAAGTTTTGCGGTGTCACCATGTAGCGCTTCTCTTTCAAGAAGAAGTTAGGCTCTGAAAAGTGCCGGTAACTCAACGTTTCGGGTAGTGTGTACCGATACTCTGCCCGTCGTCAGTAAAATCCTGATAGGAGCGAAACTCAAAGCCATCTAAATGTTTTCAGTTTTGCTTTGGGGCCACTTGACTCGGAAGTTCTTGCATTACTTTTTGTACAGAATATGCATAATTATGTGAGTGATTCTAGGAGCAAGTAAGATCTCTTTCAGTGCTATTGGGTTAGTACACACTACCCGAAACGTTGAGTTACTGGCTCTTTTCAGAGCCACACTCCTCGAAAGAAATGTGCTACATAATGTCACCGCAAATCTCCCACTGTGTCGAAAGCCGTGGTTCTGAAGCCACCCGAGGTGGGTTAGAACAGTGCAATCCCCTCGGTAAGGAGAACATTTACGACGTCTCCGCAAATCCCCTGTCTTCCCGATCACGCTAAACCTGTAACCTTCCACCGTGAAAAAAGTTTGGCAAAGACATTGTCAGACCAAAATCGTTTGCCGAACACTTGATCTGATCTCACCAGAAACGGTGGGCGCGTGAGACGGATCTCGACCGCGCCAAAACCGGCCTGTCAGTGTGGTGCGCCTGAACAAACTGCGCAGCATATTCTTAGAGAGTGGCCAGACCTCCGCCCACCAGAGGATGTGGACCTAATACCCAAACCCACAAACTTTGAGCTGGTTGCAGCGCTTATAAGGGACATAATATAATTGCTGCTTGCCTCATACACAAGAAGAAGAACGACACTACCCTGGGTTTTCTGTCAAACAAATCAATGAAAAACTGACTGGGAACTTTTAAACAGGATACAAAAAGGGGGGAAATTAACAAAATTGCAAAGAAAACTTTCAATGGACTGGGTCCAGTCGAAGTTTTCTTTGCCATTTTGTTTTCAATTGGGATTTCAGTTAACCAATAATGAAACACGTCGATGTTTTTTTCTTTCACGCTGCCAAAGATGCTAGTTAACTGTACCCATTTTCAAGCGCTTTACGGGTAGATCTAAGTCGAAGATTGGAGTTACCGGCTCTTCTCAGAGCCTCACTCCGCCTCAAAAGAGATGCGTCACAAGGTGTCACCGCAAACCTTCCACTTGGATTGCCCACCACGCAAACCATCAAAATCTTTCCGAGAATAAACGAGGTAGGGGACTTGCCGGCTCGATCCTAGCTGAACCTTTCTCGAAGGCAGAACCCTGCCCTAGAGGTACGTCCTGCCAGGATCGAAAACGTTGGGCTCGGAATTCTTATTTTGAGATTTGCATTTCGGTCATCTTAATCAGCAAGCAGTTTAGAACACTTCTGGCGATATTAATATTTATATCACTCCTGAAATGAAACTATGCTGGAAATTGCAGGACCAAGACAAAAAGGACAAGAAATGATGATCAGTCACGTAAATATCAATCAAATTATTGAAACGTCGGGTTCTGTGCATTTTTTAGTTTGGGCATTTTGGTAATTGAAGTCGGTTAGCGGTTGGCGACATGATGACGGCCAGGGCATACTGGCTGGAATGTCAAGTTATCACAAATCGTCCTTTCAGAACCATACTAGCCTCTTCTTTAAGAGACCTTACTATACACGGTGTCACCGCAAACACTCCTATAATGTTTCACCCACCATCCAAAGCCTGAAGTCTTATTGAGTTGACGATACTTAAGATATACGGGTATCGAGAGCAGAATTTCCCCTCGTTTACCTCCCCTACCCCTGACCGCCCATCCAGGAGAATGTTCCCCGTGCTGTCGACGTCCGTGACCGGTCTGAACCCCAACGCCATGTACTCCATCCTGCTGGACTTTAGTCCGGCCGACGAGCACCGCTGGAAGTACGTGAACGGCGAGTGGGTGCCGGGCGGCAAGCCCGACTCGCCGCCGCCCAGCACGGCCTACATCCACCCCGACTCGCCCAACTTCGGCGCTCACTGGATGAAGCAGAGCGTGTCCTTCAGCAAAGTCAAGCTGTCCAACAAGCTCAACGGAACGGGCCAGGTACCGTACAAAACCGCCACAGAACCGACCCCTGCGATAAGACGCGAGGCCAAACATTTCGGGGGCCAAATGGTTTACCCATCGCGTGTCCACACTTTAACAGAACTTGGTCTAAGAACTTGGCAAAACTTTATAATCAAACCTCCCCTGTACGTTATCGATTATACCCTTAATATTGATCAGAACTTTGTCTAACTTAATCAGAACTTTGCCTATAACTTGATCAGAACTTTGCCTTCACAACTTTGCCTTCACAACTTTGCCTTCACAACTTTGCCTTCCTAACTTGATCAGAACATTGCCTATAACTTAATCAGAACTTTGCCTATAACTTAATCAGAACCTTGCCTATAACTTGATCAGAACTTTGCCTTAACAACTGGATCAGAACTTTGCCTAACTTGATCACAACTTTACCAAACCTGATCAGAACTTTGCCTAACTTGATCAGAACTTTCTCTAACTTGATCAGAACTGGGAGTGTGTGATTCTTTTTACCAACGGAATCCAACATTGAGGCTTATGTTGACCCTTGATACAAGTTATCATTTTGCCAAAAAATTTGCCAATATAGTGTATACATCACTTATTTTCCAGTGGAATATGTAGGCCTTATACTAATTGTCCCGTGAAATTTGCAACTTTCTGTAATAGTAATTCCCTTATGGGATTGAAATTGCTGATCCTCTGCTGCACTAAACAATATCTAAAACATTGTTCATATTGTATATGCGGGTTACAATACATACAATCCTTCCTCTATCCACCACGGCAGATATACTTCATTAGCACTAAATTTGCTAGATTTTACGAAAGGAATAACCCAAGTTCCTAACGGGGGTTTGAAGTGGAAAGTGTGCAATGGGGTGGCGCCTAATTCCTGTTGCGTCATGTGTTCTGTAGTTGATTTCATCATCAAACCCAACGTGACTTATACGATCAATCGCAAGACGATGAGCGACGCACAGAAACCATACCGGCCTGGTACAACTTACAACGGGCTATCCATCGTGAGTTGAGTTACGATGTATCGTAAAAGCTTTGTGAAATCCACCCCTGTTCTTTTCATATTTTTTGGTAAAAGATCATGCTGAATTCCCTGCACAAGTACGAGCCTCGAATCCACGTGATACGGGTGGGCGGCCCCGAGAAGCAGCGACTCATCAGAAGCTTCTCCTTCCGAGAGACCCAGTTCATCGCCGTCACCGCCTACCAGAACGAAGATGTAAGTCCCTCTGCCTCTACTGTCTTTGAGGGGTGGCCCTGAATGAAATCCCCCGTCCAGGGCTACGGCTGTGGCCGCTGTCATGCTCGTCTCTGACGCACTAACTGACGGATGATTCGAGATAGCCGTGTTCTCACAACTATGAAATTTCAAAAGTTGGATGGCCTGACGTTTCGATCCTAGCAGGACCTTCCTCAAAGGCAAAGTGACAAGAACATACGCAGACTTGTATACATGTAGGTCCTTGTCACTCTGCCTTTGAAAAAGGTCATGCTATAGGATCGAAACGTCAGGCCATCTAACTTTTTGAGATTTATGTATTGCAGGTCATTTCAGTCAGTGAGCAGTTTGCAACAGTTTTTGTATTAACTGTTCAATTTGATAATATTAGTACCGGCTCTTTTCAGAGCCACACTCCTTCTTGAAAGAGAAGTGCTACATGGTGTCACCGCAAACCTTCCAGTTGATGATAATAGTCATAAAAAGACTTAAAATGCGCACATATCCACCATGCTAATAGAAGAACAAATTAGCCTTTGAAAACCTGTGTATTGTTTTTAGTAGCGATTTAGATTTTGTGCAGTAGTACAAGAACAAGATCTAAGTTGGAGAAGTATATACGGTAGTGAGTTCCAGATGTGAGGAACTGCCACAGAAAAGGACCGGTCACCCCAGGAGTGCCGAACTTTGGAACAAATTGAAAAATGTTCAAAGAAAACTTTGACTGGACCGGGACTTGAACCTGAGACCGCACAATTTGATAGGACGAACCCGTGAACGGGTCCTTTACGAATCCATGGATGAGGCTTGGGCTCAGGCTCAGTCTTCGTCTGACCAAAACCTGAAAATCCAGGTTGTGGTTTGTCGCCGAAGTTGAAAATTTGGTCACTTTGGTGGCTTGATAAGTACAGGGCATTCACACAGAAACAGGGGTCAAACGTCGTTTCTAGATGCCTGTGATAATATCAATATTATTATAACGGGTTAGATAAATCTGACCGAAGCCTAACCCCAGGCATTAGCTTTCATTTCGTAAACGGCAGAAGTCGTATACGTAGTCGACTGCCTCGACAAGTTTCGTCTGACGAAAGCCAACGTCCTCGTCTGTCCCTTTGGTTTCAGATAACCCAGCTGAAAATCAAGTTCAACCCGTTCGCCAAGGCATTTCTGGACATCAAGGAAAAGTAAGTACCGCACAGTATAACTAAAATGTATTGACAAAAGGGCCATTTTTCCAAAACTGGCAGGCAAGTAAAGCTTGAGTAAGCTTGTTTATATAGCCTTGTCCGCACTGGACTGATTTGCGGTTAACTAACCAAGCAAATGGTATAACTTGACCATTTGAAGTCCAATGCAGACAGCCCAAGACGTTTTCCTCCGAGGTACCGGTAACTTACGGGTTAGCTAACCGGCTGACCACTCTGCCACTTGTCACAATCCCGCCACTAAAACAGATACAAGTTATCACGGACCGACTTAACTCCGGTTTGTTTTTCCCACTCGCGCAGAGGTGACAACGATTTAGAGGACTGTCACGATCTTCAACAGCCCAGATACCCACAACGTAAGCGGAATTTTAATCAATTCAATTCCATTTCTCAAAATTTAGTGGGCCTGACGTTTCGATCCCAGCAGGACCTTTCTCAAAGGCAGAGTGCCTTTGAGAAAGGTCCTGCTGGGATCGAAACGTCAGGCCCACTAAATTTTGGGATTTGCATTTTGGTAATTTTAGTCAGTAAGCAGTTTGCAACATTTTTCTATATCACTTTAAAGCCCCTACACAACATTGGTAAGATCGAAAAACATAAATGTTCACAGATTTACATGAAACTTATACAGTTTGAAGATGGTTATAGTAGAAACCTCTCAGTGAAATACTTCTGCCTAAAATGTTGTATTTTTGGGAGAAATGAGTAAAATAAATAGTTTACGTCTCACCGAGATCTAAACTATTTTTCGGAACAATACGGCGTTGAATGTTGCATTTTCGCCAAACAAATGAAGCGGTTTTCACGATTATCTCGAGACTCGGTTGGCGGATTGAGCTGCAATTTTCACAGGTGCGCTATTTCATGCATAGGCCCTATGTTGGATCAGACGACGTATGGATGCTATTCTTTGTCCTCGACCAATGTTGTGTAGGGGCTTTAGGTCTCTTGTCAAAAAGATCATCGGTTGAGTGCCGGTTGAATCCATTCGACCGATAAAATTTCCCCCGGTAGAAAGCCGATTGTACTGGACTCTGGGGTGAAACATACACGATGGCTATCTGGTGGAAACGACATCGGACGGGTCAAATCATCTGATACCCAACCGATGATCTTTTTGACAAGAGTCCTAAGTCAATTCCATTTCAATCACTGTTGGCTAAAATCGTCAAATTCTTAACCTTTCCCACTACACGAAGAATATTCGATCAGTGTGCTGTTGGCATAGCGTCTTACAATCAAATAGTTCAAGGATTGATTAGTTTTTTTGGTTTTGTCTGGTTATAGTTGGCAGTTGGTTTCTTCAGAGTGCGGGGTCCCTGTGCCCACCGAGTCCCCACCATCAGTTCGCCCCGTCCCTCGGCATGCACTCCCCGGTGTCCCACAGCTGCGCCGTGGACAGGTACAACACGTTACGCTCCCATCGCTCAACCCCCTACCCACCGCCGCCCTACGAGCAGAAGTACTCCCCTTCCGGTAAGTCATGCAGTTTTTTAGATGCTTCTTCGTTTTTAGATGTTGCAAAATGTTCTAGGGTCGAAGTCTCCCTCTCTCTCTCTCGCTTCATCAGTCTCTCCATCCTCCCCTCTCTCTCTCTCTCTCTCTCTCTCTCTCTCTCTCTCTCTCTCTCTCTCTCTCTCTCTCTCCACTTCTCTCTCCACTTCTCTCTCCACTTCTCTCTCCACTTCTCTCTCCACTTCTCTCTCCACTTCTCTCTCCACTTCTCTCTCCACTTCTCTCTCCACTTCTCTCTCCACTTCTCTCTCCACTTCTCTCTCCACTTCTCTCTCCACTTCTCTCTCCTTACTCTTCACTCTCATCTCTCCGTCACCTCCCCACCTCCCCCTCCTCCTCTCTCTCTCCACTTCTCTCCCCTCTCTCTTCACCTCTCTCTATCTCGCTATCGCTCCCTCCTCATTCTTCACTCTCTCCTCTCTCCCATCACCTTTCTCTCTTCTCACTCTCTCCCCCTCTCCACCTCTCCCTCGTTCTCCCCCTCTTCTCTCTCCCTCTCTCTCCTGTC
The DNA here is from genome assembly GCA_949987565.1 of Luidia sarsii. Lineage (NCBI taxonomy): Eukaryota > Metazoa > Echinodermata > Asteroidea > Paxillosida > Luidiidae > Luidia > Luidia sarsii. The sequence goes on along the minus strand of OX465114.1, from coordinate 15,917,933 downwards.
TCTCCTCTCTCTCCACCTCTCCCTCGCTCTCTCCCTCGTTCTCCCCCTCTTCTCTCTCTCCCTGTCTCTCCACCTCTTCCTCGATCTCTCTTTCTACCTCTCCGTCGTTCTCCCCCTCTTCTCTCTCTCCCCTCTCCCTCCTCTCTCTCTCTCTCCCCACCTCTCCCTCGCTCGCTCTCTCCCTACCTCTCCCTAGTTTTCTCTCTCCCTCCTCCCTCTCCACCACTCGCTTTCTCCCTCTATCTATATTACCTCTCCCTCGTTCCCCTCTCTTCGTTCTCTCCCCTCTCCCTCCTCTCTCTGCACCTCTCCCTACTTGTCCCTCGTTCTCCCCCTCTTCTCCCTCTCCCTCCTCTTTCTCCACCTCTCCATCACTCTCTCTCTCTCTCCCTACCTCTCCCTCGTTCTCCCCCTCTTTTCTCTCTCCCCTCTCCCTCGCTCTCTCTCTCTCCCCCTACCTATCCCTCGTTTCCCCCTCTTTTCTCTCTCTCCTCCTCTCCCTCGCTCTCCTTATCTCTTCTCTCTCTCCATCTCACTCTGAGATCTCACCCCTATCTCTATGGCTACATTTATATATCTCTCCCTTCTCTCTCCTCCGTACTTCAGGCCCTCAAAATTTTAAGAATGCATAACATCTCAGGTATTCTGGTCCGCAAGCAGTTTGCAATAGATTCACACTTAAGCATGAAAAACCTTCCTCGATAGAATCAGGTAGCCAGACAACACTTTATTTTATGCTGAGCTGAACTCCCAACATTAGAATACAAGTCATGCCCATCAAGCACCAAGTGAAATATGGTTGGCAATCTCCAACCTAATCAGGGCAGAATTTGTTTGCTTAGCCGGTGTTCACGCTTAAAGGCCCAATACAACATTGGGAAGATCAGGAAAACATCGATGTCCACAGATTTCATTCTAATCTACACAGTTTGTAGATGGTCATGATAGAATCCTCGTGTTGAAATCTTACGGTCTGGGATGCTGTACTTTTCGAGAAATCTTCACTCAAATATCGACAAATAGTTTATTACTCGCGAATAATAAACTATTTCTTACACTACATAACGGAGAACAGAAAAGGGCAAAAAAAAAAACGTGACGGTTTTGATTGCCTTTTTCTACTTTCTCAGATTACCATTTCAGCTGAAACCTTCACAGGATTCCTTTTTTGTAATGTTTAATGATGGTTTAACACACAAACTGTGGCAATCTGTTGATCGTTACCGATGTTGTATAGGGACTTTCAACCCTTTAAACTCAGCCCTGTACAAAATCGGACGCCGGCGTCCGATAAAATAAAGCGGCTCTATGAAATTTGGCGACGGGAGCCGAACGTGGTAAAGGTTTGCGGTGACACCGTGTGCACGTCATCTCCTCTGTGGAGAAGAAACCGGCTACATTCAGCGTGTTTCTACTGAGCACACGCTAACACCCGGTATTTCTTACCCACTCTATTCCGGGTGTCGGTGATCCGGATCACCGACAAACGCCTGTTTCTACTCAGTACGGAAAAGGCGGGTGTCGCCCACAATCGACCTTCGTCGAGGGTAGACCGGACGTGCGGAATGAATCGGGTCACGCCGCTGGTCAAAGCAAGGAATTCACTACTTCTGTTGCATTTCCGGTACACCCGGCAACCAGCAACCGCGTGTGTTTCTACTGCGAGTGTGACCCGAAGACACCCGGCAAGATCCACCTCAATAGGTGGTTATTGGTGAACGTTTGGTTGCCGGATGACGTTCGGAAAATTCGACGCCCGGTTGTGTTTCTACTGGACACTCCACCCAGAAACACCCGAAGACGCACGGAGACACCCGGCAACCTTTCGTCAGTAGAAACACGCTGATTGACCGCCTCATGATCCATCTAAGAAGAGATCTCTTCCGTGTCATCGCAAACTTTCCACTTTGACCGAAATATCATAAAGATTGGGATTGAATCCCGTTGCCCGGATAAACGTCAACAAAAACCTTGCCCCCCAAACAAATACACTCATCATTCAAGTACCTTCCCTTCCCCTCGAAATACAGGGAAAACACTCCAATGTTGTTGTCCTCGGAAAATCGGAAATGGAGAGAGAAAAAAGGGGCATCCGATGAGTCAGGGTAGATAGGCCTAGTAAAACATTCTTTTGTTGCTTAAGAACGCCACTTTTTAAGGGTGGCAGCGGCGGTACTCTTTGATGCCACGTGCTGGCAACTGAGAATACCAACCTCCCAAATTTCCCCGTTTTTTATCCCCCCACCTCTTTTTTTTATTTTAATTTTATTTCAACCTCATTGACGCCGCCATATAGGTCTATGGTGGGGGAAACAAAAGGCCTAACTGGTATCAGTTAATTCGGTGGCTCCTTTTGATTCCGGACGGAACGGGGAGCCACACAAAGCGTACCTACCGCAAACCCAACCGGTAAACACTTTTGTCGCGAAGGTCTTTTTTTCTTTCTTTTTTTGGCATCCTCTCTCCTCGGTCTTGTGTGGGTTTGTTGTCTTTTTTTTACGAGCGCGGCGAGAATCAGCAGCGAGCCGAGTGACTCAGCCGGGCCGTGATTTGCGTCAATGGGCCCCCGCGCACCCTTTACTTTATCCCGCTCCGAGCTCGTTATCTTTATCGGTGTTTGATTTGTGGCCAATTTGTCCACCGTCGGCTGTAAAAAAAAAAAAAAAAAAAAAAAAAAAAAGAGAGAGACGAAGGGAGATGAAGAGGAGGGCGGAAGAGTTCGATCTTTTATTTGTGTGCTTTGCTCTCGCATGCCGATGCATGTTTTGTTTCCTCCTTCACCTGGAAATCCTGGAAATGGCCGATTTTTAGATGTGGGTGGTTTCTTAGGGGTGGGACTGCAGTAAAGATTCTAGATACGTCATGAAAACCCTCAAGATACGTTCTTACACAAGCAGTACAGCCATCTGGGTGGTGGGGCTGCAGTAAAAATTCTATAGCAACGTCATGAAAACCCTCAAGATACGTTCTTACACAAGCAGTACAGCCATCTGGGTGGTGGGGCTGCAGTAAAAATTCTATAGCAACGTCATGAAAACCCTCAAGATACGTTCTTGCACAAGCAGTACAGCCATCTGCATGGGGTGGTGGGGCTGCAGTAAAAATTCTAGATACGTTATGAAAACCCTCAAGATACGTTCTTACACAAGCAGTACAGCCATCTGGGGTGGTAGGGCTGCAGTAAAAATTCTATAGCAACGTCATGAAAACCCTCAAGATACGTTCTTACACAAGCAGTACAGCCATCTGGGGTGGTAGGGCTGCAGTAAAAATTCTATAGCAACGTCATGAAAACCTTCAAGATACGTTCTTACACAAGCAGTACAGCAATCTGGGGTGGTAGGGCTGCAGTAAAAATTCTATAGCAACGTCATGAAAACCCTCAAGATACGTTCTTACACAAGCAGTACAGCCATCTGGGGTGGTAGGGCTGCAGTAAAAATTCTATAGCAACGTCATGAAAACCTTCAAGATACGTTCTTACACAAGCAGTACAGCAATCTGGGCTGGTAGGGCTGCAGTAAAAATTCTATAGCAACGTCATGAAAACCCTCAAGATACGTTCTTGCACAAGCAGTACAGCCATCTGCAGTGGTTGGGCTGCAGTAAAAATTCTATAGCAACGTCATGAAAACCCTCAAGATACGTTCTTACACAAGCAGTACAGCCATCTGGGGTGGTAGGGCTGCAGTAAAAATTCTATAGCAACGTCATGAAAACCCCAAGATACGTTCTTACACAAGCAGTACAGCCATCTGGGGTGGTAGGGCTGCAGTAAAAATTCTATAGCAACGTCATGAAAACCCTCAAGATACGTTCTTGCACAAGCAGTACAGCCATCTGCAGTGGTTGGGCTGCAGTAAAAATTCTATAGCAACGTCATGAAAACCCTCAAGATACGTTCTTACACAAGCAGTACAGCCATCTGGGGTGGTTGGGCTGCAGCAAAAATTCTATAGCAACGTCATGAAAACCCCAAGATACGTTCTTACACAAGCAGTACAGCCATCTGGGGTGGTTGGGCTGCAGTAAAAATTCTATAGCAACGTCATGAAAACCCCAAGATACGTTCTTACACAAGCAGTACAGCCATCTGCAGTGGTTGGGCTGCAGTAAAAATTCTATAGCAACGTCATGAAAACCCTCAAGATACGTTCTTACACAAGCAGTACAGCCATCTGGGGTGGTTGGGCTGCAGCAAAAATTCTATAGCCACGTCATGAAAACCCTCAAGATACGTTCTTACACAAGCAGTACAGCCATCTGGGTGGTGGGGCTGCAGTAAAAATTCTATAGCCACGTCATGAAAACCCTCAAGATACGTTCTTACACAAGCAGTACAGCCATCTGGGGTGGTTGGGCTGCAGTAAAAATTCTATAGCAACGTCATGAAAACCCTCAAGATACGTTCTTGCACAAGCAGTACAACCATCTGGGGTGGTGGGGCTGCAGTAAAAATTCTATAGCAACGTCATGAAAACCCCAAGATACGTTCTTACACAAGCAGTACAGTCATCTGGGTGGTGGGGCTGCAGTAAAAATTCTATAGCAACGTCATGAAAACCCTCAAGATACGTTCTAACACATGCAGTTTAGGCCTCTATGCGTGGGGCTGCAGTAAATATTCTAGCAACGTCATGAAAACCTTCAAGATACGTTCTAACACATGCAGTTTAGCCCTCTATGCGTGGGGCTGCAGTAAATATTCTAGCAACGTCATGAAAACCCCAAGATACGTTCTAACACAAGCCGAACGCCATGCAGTATTCACCAATAAACTGGGGCAAAACTCTTGCTTCTGGATGTCTGTTGCATTATAACGGGTAAGAGAAATGTGACCGAAGCCTTAGACTTTTCATTTTGCACACTCTTAAAGCAACTTGAATCTTGTTTTACCCGTAAAACAAAATAACACCGACGAAGTACATGTAATAGAGAAAAGGTTTCAAACTTCTTTACTTCCTAAAAGCGACAAAAACATCCGAATCTCAAAGTCAATTTAGTGGGCCAGATATATACGATACCATAGAACATGAAGGCTTTTCTCAAAGGCCAAATGATCCATTTCATTCCGCCAGTCATATTTTGAGATAAGCACGATAAAATGTTAAAGATGAAAAAGGCGAGGGAACTGTTCGCAGGGTGCCATCCGTTGGGTTAACTTACACAGATTTCAGAATTTTTGAAAAATATAGCCAAGAAAATTGACTGGATCGGGACTTGAGCCCGAGACCACTGGTTTTGCGCACCGGCGCTCTTGCCATCTGAGCTATCCAGCCCTTAGATGGCGGCCTTCCCAAATAGTCAACTAGTCCTTGGCACACCAGCGCTCTTACCATCTGAGCTATCCAGCCCTTAGATGGCGGCCTTCCCAAATAGTCAACTAGTCTTTGGCACACCAGCGCTCTTACCATCTGAGCTATCCAGCCCTTAGATGGTGTCCTTCCCAAATAGTCAACTAGTCTTTGGCACACCAGCTCTCTTACCATCTGAGCTATCCAGCCCTTAGATGGTGGCCCTCCCAAAATAATGGTCAACTACCGGTAGTCTTTAGCCGCATTTCCACTGGACTAAAATTTAACCGAGACGATGGTTACGTTTCCAATGGTCAAATTTGACCGTCGTTCCCACTCGGACTTTTGAGTCGATCAATATAACCGAAACAATGGTTAAAGTAACTGAGCTGGCAAAAATTATGTGTGCACAGTGAAAGTATACGCCGAGTCGCGTTTTACCGAGTGGTGCGTTTCCACTGGACTATGTCACTTTCACCGGGCAGAGGTTGCCCGGTAAAAGTAACCATTCGGCTCGGTAAAAGTAACTGAGAGGAAATTTAACTGGGCCGTTTCCACTGGACTTAAAATGGGAAAAGTAACCATCGTCTCGGTTACTTACTGACCAAAATAAGTCCAGTGGAAACGCGGCTTTAGCCTGCTTCAGACAGAGGATATTATATGGACGACATATGACTACACACCACTCTCTGGTCACTTTCTCGTCTACTCCCCCCCCCCCCTCTCTCTCTCTCTCTCTCTCTCTCTCTCTCTCTCTCTCTCTCTCTCTCTCTCTCTCTCTCCCCATCTATCGCCTCCGTCCCTCCCAGCCCTCGAGCCCAGCTCCCGGCCCCCACCCCACGACCACCCTCGCCACCGGCCGCGCTTCTGTTTAAACTTCGCCAGCTCCCTTTCTCCCGAATATTTGCCCCCCTTGTTTGACGTCCCGAGGAAATGCCGTATCGGCTCCCGAACGGGTAAACTCCAGGAGTGCGAAGCCTCATTGTGCACGTGAATACCAAGGGGCAGGACCTCGTCACACCTAAAAAAAAAAAACTTCTCCTTCCCTCCCTCCTTCCTCTTTCCCCTCCCCTCTCCCGTTGTTCGGAGGTCTTCTCACCCCCTTGGTGATTCGACTTGTCTGAGTCCTCCCAGGCCATCCCCTCATCCCCTCCGCTCCTACCCCACCCACACAACCCTTCCACATACACCCTCACCGGTCCCCCTCTCTCTCTCTCTTCCCCCTTTCACCTCGAGCCGAGAACACCTGTGTTGGTTTTTGCCTTCCGTGCGGTCCCCCCACCCCACCCCCCAATCTTAAGGCTTTGTTGACCGACCGACACCCCCCTCTACCCTCACCCGTGTTTAAACAAGGGGCTTCAATAGACGTTTCTACGGATTCCTCCGCTGTGCCCGCGGGAAGAGCTGATATTTATCCATATATACATATAAAAAAAAATTCCAGCCGGTGGTCTTAGGGAAAGCGATGACAGAAGCCTACCCAAAAAAAACTCTCTCCTTCGACGATCCCACAGTCCAGACGTCGATAACCGAAATCACCTAAGAAAAGCCGTAGATTTCATGTCTAACGCAGCACAGAAATATCGCAGAATCACGGACCGATGGGGGTTTTTTTCTCCGATAGTGGCGTGGGAGATTTTTCACGGCGCGATCGATCGGATATTTTCATGGGTTTTTTTTTTTATCCGAGCGAAGCCTTCAAAGATTTCTCGTCAGCTCGCAGATTTGTAGAGTCAGTTCCCCCGCCCTTTGATCGCTCTGCCGGCTTGCGGTCGGCCTTGAGAGGGCCGACGGAAGTCAAAATCCGAGTCGCCGAGGAAGCCGGCCTCCGGTCCGAGACAAAGAGTCCTATATACCAGCTTTTTAGCCCTTTTCACACGATGCTGGCACAAAAACTCGCGAGGCTTGAGAAAATGTCTCATGCATGAGAAATCTTGCAAACGTCCCATCGTGTGAACGGTTACCAACGCTTCATACTGACAGACGTCACTGGTGGAGGCCCTCGTCCAACTTATTTGAACTCTAGCAGGATTCAGGCAGAACCAAGAAGAATGGAGAATGTTCATAATGCCGCTCGAATGCTCACAAATGGCGCTTCGATCCGGCCTAATTACCTGAGTAGAATATACTAACATAATTATGCACACAACCCTCAAAATGATTCTTGGCCGTTCTTGGTGATGTTTTTAGCTCTTGGGTGTATGCTGTTGGGAATGCGGTCAGGTTATTCAGACTGTATATCCAGGAATGTGCAAAGGGTTTTCATTTCGACGGCAATCTGGCTCTCTCCGCCTCTGGTGTGACCGTGGCAGGGTTTTAGCGCGGGCAGCGAAATGAACGCGTCACGCCGCCTTGACGCGAGACTATCACTAGGCCTGAGCTATTCAATACGGGCAACACCTAAGATCAAATGAACACCATTGACGATCTATATCGCAGTCATATGATAATGTGCGATATGGTTTTACATTTGGAGGATTTGGGAGGATTTGAAGAATGACAAATAACGGGTTATTAACCTTGTTGGCAAGGAGTTTGGGTCGTCACTGCAACCCCTAGCCCATGGTATGATGGTGGCCACCCTGAGCCTCCTCTACCCAATATTTCCATGGAGGGTGTTCCTCTGCTCTTGCCGACCTGGTCCCCCAGTCAGGACATTTAAGCGAGCAACCAGGCTGTTTGCCAGTACTCTGTCTCTCCCAAGGTGTAGAACAATGAGGTATCAGAACAGCTTCTTCCCACGGTCTGTCTGTCAATCTCTCTGGAATTCCCTTCCTGTTTCATGTTTTCCCCCCTGCCTACGATCTTGCCATTTTTAAGAGGAATGTCAATTCCTATTTCCAGCCTTCCCGAGTCTCTCTCTCTATGTCCTTCTTTCCTTATAGCCCTTAAACTTGAGTGGATTCATTACCTTGTTTTGGGCGAATCTGCATATCATTTTTTTAATAATTTAAAATAAAAAAAGTATTTCCAGTTTTCTGGAGGCAATTAGCAAAAAAATCCTATTGGGTGCGACCCCAAAAATTGAAAAGAATCTGAAAGATGAAGGTTAACGGACTAATTTTCAGCATAGCCTCGTTAGCTTAAAGACTTCGTGGGTGTGGATTTTTTTTTTGCCTACAAAATGAGTGTTTATCACACTGTTCCACATGACATCGATTTAGTGTGTGCGTGTTGTATGGAGGGGGAACTGGAACTTACGGCATACGGTGCACCTTTTGTGCCATTATCAGGACCATCTATTTTATTCTTACCAGGGATTTGGTCGTATGGGGGAGGGGTTCGGAAAGATCCTCAGACCACAATGTATCACTGGTGACCTGGTGGCTGAGCTGTGTATATGTACCGTGCTCGATTTACTGATCTGCAAAAAAAAAGAAGGAAAGTTCGAGTTTCAGTAGTGCGCCCTCTCTTGGTCTGTATGTGCTCGGGAGTGATTGCTGTTTTTCACTCAATATTATGTAATTAGCGTATTTCCGAAAGGCAATACATCATTGTCACGTTTATCGAGGTGGTATACCTAGGTAATCATAACTTTCACATATGTGCGGGATTATCCGCTGCACGGGTGCAACAAACAACTGTTTTTTTCTCATTAACTGCAGCTGCATCTTGAAGCCAATATTGCTAATTAAAAAAGAAAACCGCGTGAGCCAATAATTAAAACTCATTGCGTCATCTCCGCCGCCTGCTTCCTTCCAAAGCGGCGCCGCCAAAAAACAACCGGTGGCGCAAAGATTGGTCCGACGTCGATGTGTGCGGGACCGACTCCGAGAGCAAACAACAGCGGGCGTCGCGGAATTGTCCGGGCCGTGAGTTGGGCACGAAACACCGGGCGGAGTAAAGCCTCCGCGCCCGGTCGAAAGTCACGTACGGCAAATCCCGAACTTCGCTCACTTTGCACAATAAAACAAAAAACCCCAACACGCCAACTTCTGCGTTTATTTTCTCCACTGTATCAATAAACGGGTAAACACCGCTGCACGTCCAGTTGGCCGGCTGTAAACAGGATTGTTTTCGGTCAGCAATACAGTGGGTGTTCTCCGATGGTTCTTAGTTTGATTGACTTTTTTCGGGGGGCGGGCCTTGGTACCGGTATACGACTATTTGCACAGTGGTAAATAGTCAGTGTATACACGCATCCGCTGTGCTAACATTCTGTGTGCAGCCACGGAGGGTTTCGGATAAGACTACTTAGTCAATAGGAAACGGAATATAAAAAGAAAACGGTGACTCAAAAAAAAAAAGTCAGTCGGCAGAGTTGAAAGGAGAGAGACGCATGTTTACATTCTATCACCTGAATTTAACGTTTCTGTTTATGGTGCTATCAGTCACGCACTTCTTCCGGTTTGGGAAAGAATTTGAAACCTGCTTCTCGACTGGAATGGCCTAGAACAAAATTAATCAAGTTATAAAAAGTACAGGGCCTTGAAGCCCTATACAACATTGGTCGATTCGAGGCAATAGCATCCATATGCTGTCTGATCCAACATATGCATGAAATAGCACACCTGTGGAAATTTGTGCTCAGTCCGCCTACCGAGTCTCGAGAAAATCGTGAAAATCGGTTCATTTGTTTCGCAAAAATACGGTATTCAACGCCGTACTTTTCCGAACTGAAAATCGTTTAGATCGAGGAGTGAGATGTAAACGATTTCTTTTACTCTTTTCTCCCAAAATAAATGTTAGGCAGAAATATTTCAGTGCGAGTTTTCTTCTATAACCATCTTCAAACTGTATATTATGTAAATCTGTGAACATTTCTGTTTTACGATATTTCCAATGTTGTGTAGGGGCTTTAACGTTTCCATCCTGACAGGACCTTTGTCAACGCAAGGCAGAACGGTTACGCACGAAGAAAGGGTTTCCAATTCGATATTGTTCCTGATTCTTAATGTACGATGAAGTAATGATGGAAACTTATTAACAGCTCTCAAAGTAACCAGTTGGTAATGGTGCACAAGCTTTTGTAACACCGACTTCTCCATTGAATCTTAGTAGGTGGATGTTTCTACCAAAGCTTATGTGCTCTTCTCTACTGATCTGTCTTACAATGCTATACTTAATTTCCTACAGCCGCTTTCAAGAAAAGTTGAGTTAGTCACGCAACGTACAAATGTTGCGTAAGTCTTGCGCCACAACGACTCTTTTCAGCAATATCTAGTGAAGGCAGCAAAATATTGCGCAAGTTACGAAACAAAATGTTGCGTACGCAACATTTGAAGTTTCATGAAATCGGCAGCTATTTCTTGGTTAAAACACGTTTACCAACATAATTATACTCCGCATGGTGCTTATTGCGTTTTGACTTGTGTTCGAATTCTGAGTGAGTGCTGAGTTTAAAGTACCGTACATCTGGAACTTTGGCCGACTGATTTTTCATCAAATTCGGTCAAAACTGTCCAGTCAGTTTTTCCTTCGTTTGTTTGTTTATTCGTCAATTAGACTATCACGGCTGTTTTAACAAGACATCATGTAGCAGGTTTGGTGAGGTACACTTGTCATGTGTACGGGCCTTTGAGTCAGTGAAAACACTCTGTTTTCACTGAGACAAGAAGCAAAATATTTCGTTACATCTAAAGAAGTATTGCAACGAAAAGTTGGAAACTCAAGTTCAAACAAAATGTGTAGGTTTGCATGGTGAAAATAGCAGAATAAGTAACACGTTTGTTGTAGTAACACCGTCATGGGGAGCCTGTCTCCTGAAGACGGAAAGAGCATACTGTTCAAAACGTCGAGTTCCTCCGGTTCTTTTCAGAACCACACATACTCACAAAAGAGAACTCAAGCTCACAGCTGATCAGTCTTAGAGTGCAATCCAGAAAACTGTTAAGTAAGATAAGCAGACAAAGCATGAATGTTTTCTTGACACATGACTTGACAGTGATGTATAATTATGATTTTGGTCTCACTTTCTGCGCAGGCGCCTATAATACAGACGCGTCGGGCTCCAGCCTCCCGCTCCTGCCCTCCCACGAGGCATGGCCTTCCCTCGGTAACTCGGCTCACCCGCCTGGTAACCTGACGTCGTCCTGCGCCAACTACGGCGGGTCCGTCTGGCCAGGGGCCACCGCCACCAGCGCCCCGCCCGTCTCAAACTGCGGCGTGGCCTCCCCGGTGCCCGCGTCGCTCCTGCGGGCCGCCTACACCAATTACAGCGCGCCCAGCTCGTCGTCGGTGGCGGGGGTGCCACGCCCGTCCGCCTCCACCATGTCGCCGTCCTGCGCCGGCTACCCCAGCTACGGACACTCCGGACACTCCGGACACTCCGAGGTGCCCGGCTCGGTTAGCGAGCCGGGCGGCGGCTACCCTACCGTGGCTGGACAGCTGTGCCCCGGGAAGATGGGATCGTGGAGCCCGCTAACCCCACCATCTCCCGGAGTTTAGAAGGAAACAAATGTTCGGCTTCCAACGAGACTTTATGAGGACGGAGCACGTCATTTAACGATACAGGGTTATTGTAAGAATTATAGTTCACATCGTATTTTTTGTTTAAATAAATACTTGAGATGAGGTAAATATCAGAGTTTCTGTAAATATTTGAAGCACATCGATGTAGTTCGGAACGGAAACCTTTTTTTTTTGTAAATATGTTTTTGGAATATGATGTAGATATAATCGGTTACAGAGGTGATAGCTGGCTATCGCATCAACTTATTACCAGTACGAGATGTGGCAGTGTTTTGGGATTCTTTCCTAAACCGTAGAAAGAGGTCCTGTACATAATGTCTTCATTAAAATCTACTTACAATACTTTTAGACTCTTAACTTAATGGACAGTGCACTGTGATTGTACAGTATAGCTACGATTTACGAGTTACCAAAATTTGCTACACTTGTCGGTGAGTTCAGGCGCTTTCTGGTTATTTTGTAATCGCAAATATATTTTTTAAGACAGTGCTGTAAGAAAATACCCGATGAAATCCATTAAGGATTGGATGATTTTTTTTTAAATTAATTCTAGCTCAAGTAATACGGGCTGGCGATTCATAATAGTGCGCCCTCAAGAGTTTACAACGCTTTGGCCAATCACAATGCGCGTAATCTTTCGACCTTTTCCAGTTGCGTATTTGGTCAACAGGACCCTTTTCAAAAACCCAACTTAGGCTTCGGCTCCGGCTTCGTAACTGTTATCCGAAAGCTGAAAACACGGTGTTTTTTTTTTTAAGCTATGGCGCATTGTGATTGACCGACACGTTTTAAACTCTTGAGGGCGCTCTCTTGTGAATCGCCGTATTGAAGAAAACCTAAACATGACTTTATTCTATTGCGTGTATCGTTATTATGTATAGCAAAAGCTGATATTATTATTTTCACACGCTTTTAGATTCACACTGTGTCGATTTGTATAACCATTGGATTTTTTTCTGAGATAGGAATCGAGAATTTGTCCCCTTAGAAACAGTTCGCAAAAAGCAAACTTCTGTTATGCACACGATTTCAATAACGCATGTGTAAAGGCTAATTTTGTCCCCCGCTAAATGTGTCTGGGGAAAGAATTACCTGGATCAAAGTATCCCCCGTACAGGCTTATCCAGGTAAATATGTCCCCCCGGACAAATTTACATGGCCACAACCGGGTAAATGTGTCCGGGCAGACACATTTAAAGGGGGACAGATTTAACCTTCACACCTGCCTTTTTTCAGAAGGTCCTTCTATGCTAGGAACGAAACACATCCTGGAGAATTTTGGTTTCAGATTTATGGGCAGAAAAACATACTGGGTCGGAAATTATACGTCGAAGGCGTGTTGCTTTGTAAATACGTGTATGTATATATTTACGTTACAGAGTCATTAAAATTCAATTTCGTAAAAAAAACCCATTAATTTGTGTTGTGTTGTGTCTTTTCGTTGCCATCGTAGCAAACCGATAAAGCGCGTATGTGGAGTTCATGACAAACTGTGGGCCTTTTCTGGGAAGGGCAGAGTACATACTCTACTACCCGAAAGGTTGAGTTACCGGCTCTTTTCAGAGCCACACTCTATCTCGAAAGAGAAGTGCTACATGATATCGCCGCAAACCTTCCGCTTAGTATTCCCGCCATGCAAACCTTCAAGTCTTATCCAAGCTGTATTGTCAGCCGATAGATGGTGAGGACGAAGCCAGAGCCAAAGCCGTGGCCCTTTTTTTTCAAAAACTAGGCTTAGGCTTCGGCTCCGGCTTCGTTTCTGAATATCCAAAAGCTGAAAACACTGGTTGGAGTAATTGTTCTTTGTTGACGTTGAAGCTTTGGATTTTTTGTTTCAAAATGCAAGTATAACATAAAGAAATGAAGCCAAAGGTCTCCCATTTTCGTGCCTTGTATTTCAAAAAATAATGGTTGAAAGAAAGAAAGACAAAGCCGGAGCCTGAGTCTAAGCCGGGTTTTGGAAAAAAAGACCCGTGTCTTCGAAAAAGCCCTACAGGCCTATAATGATTGGTGTAGTCGCTGGTTCGCTCCATCCAAACCGGCAGCATCGGATAAGGGAACCAGCGGAAATTGTATCACCGATCCAGATCCGGATCCGCATTTAAAGCAAACAAATGTGATATGAAATAAGGACGGGTTAGGCTCCCCTGTCCCCATCGCCATAAAAAAAAATAATGATTACGCTTCACGGTTGTGCGCGCAGGGAATAGGTGTGATTCTTGCCAGGGCGCCCTCTGTTGGTTAAGGATGTCCAGTATCCGTCACGCGCAGTAAACAAGGCAAAGCGTTTGTCACACGCGGACCGTATTCTTCCCGTGGGATATGCACGTGCGTAGGTAGTCGGTCACCCAGTCGAAGCATTCAAGTGCTGTGCACAAAACAAGAAATTACCGACAGAAACAAGGTCTTTTCACCTGACCCCACCAAGTGAATCGGTAGAGGCTTGAATCCCAAGCAAAATAGACAAACCGCTTTGTTGCTTCATTTTTAGTAGGTGGACTTACAATGCAAGATGATTAATGCAGCTGACACCATTTTCAGTCAGTTTCTCCTGATGACGGCCAGAGCATACTGGTCGAAACGTAAAATTACCACTCAAGTTCTTTACAGAACCACACCTCTTCAGAACCACACCTCTTCTTTAAGAAACCTTATACATGGTTTCACCGCAAACCTTCCTATATTGAATCACCCACCATGCAAAGCCTTAAGTCTCATGCATTTCTGTTATTAAGTTATATTATAGTTTTAGTCCTTGTCACTCTGCCTATTTATTGATTCACCCACCATGCAAAGCCTTAAGTCTTATCCATTTCTGTTAAATTTTATTTCTGTAAAATCATGGCAGCCAATTTGTTCGCGGTGATGTAAAAGAATTTTGCAGACTGCCTACCGACTGAGATGACCAAACTACAAATCTCCAAAATACATGTAAAAGAGCAACCGACGTTTCGATCCTATAACAGGACCATTCTGCCTTCGAGAAAGGTCCTGCTAGGATCGAAACGCTGGGGCCTCTACATTGGGGGAAGTTGTTTGGTGTTTAAAGTAATTTAAGAGTCAATCATGATAAAGGCTGTCATCCTGGTCCCTGTTCATCATACATGATGTACGTAGTTTCGTTGTAGCGACGATATAAATGAAGTGGCCGTTGGGGGTGACTGTCGAAAATTACATAACGCGTTTTGGACGAAAACGTTTCATATCGTTGATAGAATTTAAAAGTAAACTGCTGAAATACAGTCCAAGATCTACCGTATTTTCATAGCGATGAAAGTTTTCAATTTCGTTTGATCATAGAATACAATGAGGCGATAGTGTTCTTTAGTTTCCCATCAATACGAGCTCAGCTTTAATCGAATTCCAAAATTATTGTCGGTAGGAAAAATCATTGCCACCTTGTAAACATTATTTCTTAAATATCTGACCGATAAAAACAATAATAGGCTCTGCGAAAATGGGTCACATTGCGGTAAAATCATGATCGGGGATTCATGCCACAAACCCCTATTCTATTTCATATCAATGAGCAAAAAAACAAAAAACAAATAAGGACCATAACGAAGCACTATAACCAAAAACAGAAAATTAATGGTCGATAGATTTGTTTCACTCCCACAAGTTTCGGTCGCCCTGTGCGTGGAAAGTGCTGTGCAAGGAGCAACTCATTTTGGCAGAGCAAGTCACAGATGAGCATGCAAGAGATAAAGAACAAAACCATGCCGTACGACAATCAAAAAAAGTTCACACTATTAAAATGTTACATCATCGACTTAAGGCACTATCAAACGCATAAAATGTACAAAAGATTTTAAAAAAGGGATTCAGTTATAATCAGAAATGGTGTTGAAATTTACAAAGCAATGACTGGAGCAAAATGTGTTAGTGAACGACCTTAGGTTGCGTAATGCTTGCATGAAACTGGCGAAATTGCTATCATGATTGCTTCATTGAGTAGATAAACATCAGCCGACCTGACCTGCCGAACATTATATTCGTCGACCTCTCCATGAACATTTCTAAACTGCGGTGAAGTCAGCTAAATGAACACGTGTTCATTTGGGTGCGTTCGATTTTTAGCGAACCCCCCATCACATTACCTCAGCTAAATGAGCACGTGTTCGTTTGGGAGCGTTCGATTAGCGAACCCCACATCACGTACCTCAGCTAAATGAGCATGTTTTCTTTAGGGTGCGTTCGAGTAACGAACCCCACCAATCATAACTCAGCTAAATGAGGTCATCGAAAATGAACGCGCGTTCGTTTGGGTGTATTACAATGTCTAAACTTTCAATCGAGCTAATCGAACTTACTCTCCGTTTGAGGCACTTGTCTTCGTGGTTATTGCTTCGATAAGGCACGCACGCCCTCTGGACGTTCACTACCCTCGCTGGCTGTTAACACGGAAGGGAATCGGACCCCGAACAGCGGCGCAGCTTCAACACGGGGTTTCGCCTACACAGTTAAAAGGCCACACATACAATGTCTCTGCGTAATTATTTGCATGTTCTATATTGGCACAAGTCAAACACTGGTTGATGAAGTAAAATACAATGCTTCTCGATTTCCAACACATATTATGGGTAGTGATTGGATTTTCAAAAAGCATGAAGATAAACAGCACCAGGGTATAGGCTATACAGGTAAGACATTAACCAGGCGTCAAAATATACCCAATACACCCACACCGATTTGTGTATCCTTGTGGAGACATTGCTTTGTTATCGTGCAGTATACAACCGGATGAGAAACGATGTTTTAAAAACTGCTCCCATTTCAACCACATTCACTTTCCTGGGTAGAAATTTGCACCGTATGTCCCTTATCCTCCCGGATTCTTACCCATCAAAGAGTTCCCGTTTTTAGAGTTATTTCTAAATACCAGTTTCGTGAAAACCTTGTGGAGACCTCTATACCTTTACAATTTCCCCGTAGAGACCTATTCAACCTATTGGACTAGGTCTCCACAAGGCACTAGATTCGCGGCCACAGATGCGGTCAGAGAAATCATCTGTAACATTCGCGATTACGATTCCTTTGAGAAAGGTCCTCCTAAGACCGAAACGGACAGCCCTCTACATTTCTTTAAGAGTTACATTTCCACGCATCTGGCTTTACTGTCTGCATCCAATAAAATCTTCTTCTTTTTAAAGAAAAAACGAAAAGCATGCATTACATTGTTAAATATCTGAAAAATGAACGAAAGGGACATTTAAATTTACAACCTCCTGACGACGGACAGATTATACTACGCATTGCCCAAAACCTGGAATTACTGTCTCTTTTCAGAGCCATACTCCAACTCGTATAAGAATTATTTTAGGCCACACGGTGTCACCGCCAATTCCCCCCCCCCCCCACACACACGTTTAAAACTGATCGTTCAAAACTAGATCAGGGACCTATATTCGGAGCTTTTGTCACTTCATTGTTTCCAGCCTGACTTTGAGGTGGTAGTTTTGGGAGGCAAATATCTGAGCCTGTTGGCACGTCAAAGTACTGAGGTGGGCCGCTTCGCAGTTTGATATGCAGGGGGGGCAAACCCTGAGCCTGAGGGGAAACGTCGATTTACGGTAGAGCCAGGGAGCGCGCCCGATGCAGACTCTCCGCCGGTATCTCCAGGGTGGACCTCGGCGGGCCTGGGGAGGTCGAGCTGGTCGGGAGACGCGCCCCGGCCGAGCCCGGGCCAAGGTTCGCAGCACCGCCTCCGCTCTCCGCCCTGGCGGACGGCGAGGTCCGGGCGTGGCGGACGGCGCCGTCCGCCCGCTCTCCGGACCCGCCCTCCGCACCGCGTCCGCTCCGCACGATCTTGGCGTACACGACGCGCTCGTCGCGCGGCGTGGGGCTGCGCGAGTCCACGGACGAGGACGCGTTGAAGTCCAGCCCGGAGTCGGACAGGGCGGAGCTGCGGCCCGCGGCGTTGGTGGCGTGCTTCACGCCGGCAGCAGCAGCACCGCCCCCGCGGACGCGGTAGTGGTCGCGTCCCCTGTCGTTGCGCGACCGGTTCTGCTCGTAGTAGTGAGAGTTCCCGACTGTGTCGGCGGCGGCGGCTGCGGCGGCCGTGGTGGCGGTTGGCCTTGGGGTGGAGTGGTAAAAGATCGTCGCTGGAGGGCGGGCTTCGGGCGATGGGGACCGACTGGGGAAGCCCGGCGGGGTTCTGGAGCGGTAGCCCGGCGGGGTCCGAGAGCGGGCATTGTAGGGCAGGGGACCGGTGCCCGCGGGGCGGCCGCCTCTGCTCCCGCCGGACGTGTCGAGGTGGACCGCGACCCCGTTGCCCTGCCGCGGGGACTTGATGGCCCTCGTCAGGTAGAAGTCGGTGGAGTCCGCCTCGCTCAGTCGGCGGACCATCGGCGGCGGCGACGGCTCCTCCAGGGCGAAGTTGTCGGCGGCCGACCAGGTGGTGTCCGGGCTCCGGTCTCTGCCCGAGCGCCTCCCCTTCCACGGGCCCCGGCAGCAGGGGCAGCAGTCCATGGCCGCGATACCCAGGAAGAGGGAGAGGAGGATCAGGGCGGCGAAGATGGAGCAGGCGATCAGCCAGAGGACCAGCTCCTCGCTCGTCACCAGGACGTCCTCGATCTCCTCCAGCTCGACCAGGGCCTCCAGCCGGCTGGTGCCCTCGCCGTTGGTGACCTCGCAGGCCACGGACGCCCCGCCCGTCGGGTCGTCCATGTTGCGGACGAGGATCTCCGACGACGTGCCGTCCCCGGTGCGGACGAGGTCCACCTTCTGGGAGGAGGAGGAGGAGGCGGTGACGGGCGAGCCCCGGTACTCCCAGCGGAAGGTGACGTCGGGCGGGTTGGCGGCCAGGAGCCGGCAGGTGAAGCGGGCGTCGCTCGCCGGGCGAGCCAGCAGTCGCAGGGGCGAGAGCTCGGCCACGGGCCGGAAGCGGACGTCCAGGACGTGGGTGGTGCAGGAGCGGGGCGGCCGGCCCCGGGCCGAGACCACGCACTGGTAGGTGGCGTCGTCGTCCTCGTGCGTCAGCGTCAGCGTGTGCCGCTTCAGGAGGTGGTGGTCGCCGTCCGCCGTCTGCCGGGCGTTGGAGAGCAGGGCCGGCCGGTCGAGTCGCTGCCAGGCCAGCGTGACGTCGCCGCCCCCGTCCGTGGAGTTGTTCAGGTAGGCGCAGGTGATCTCCACCACGTCTCCCTCGGTCAGGCCCTCGCGGACGCTCATCACGCAGACCGGGTAGTCGCCGGCGGGGAGCGGCTGCACCCGCAGCAGGGCGTCGGCCGAGGTCAGGTTGTCGGCCGGCGGCTGGCGGCGGGCCGTCACCTTGCAGGCGTAGCG
The DNA here is from genome assembly GCA_949987565.1 of Luidia sarsii. Lineage (NCBI taxonomy): Eukaryota > Metazoa > Echinodermata > Asteroidea > Paxillosida > Luidiidae > Luidia > Luidia sarsii. Next base: position 15,898,944 of record OX465114.1, on the reverse strand, counting down.
GCCGCGGTCGGCCGGCCCGACTCCCACCAGCTGCAGGTGGAACTCGCCCAGCGAGGCGTTGCCGAAGACGGCCCAGGAGGCGCCGCCGGCCGCGTTGAAGCCGGAGCGGGGCCCGTTCTCCTTGGCCAGGACGTGCGAGTCCTTCTGCCAGAAGGCCAGCCCGACCTTGTTGCCCACGCGGCAGTACAGGTTGACGCTCTGGCCGTCCAGGACGTAGGTGTTGCGAGGCTCCGTGATGAAGTACTGCCCCTGGCCTAGGGCCTCCCCCAGCAGCAGACACGCAGCGACCATCAGCCGAGTCAAGCTCAAGGGCACGGCTGCTCTGGTACCGTACCGGTAACCACCAACCCCCGTCAAAATCTGACTACAAACTCCCATTTTTGTTGGTCGATCAAAACATTCCACACACACACAAACCAAAATAAACGATCGAATTCAAACTCGCAGCTTCAATGAACTCGATGACCAGTCAATGATTTCCCAGGCGAGATGGCGGCTGAATCATTTGATTTTTGGGGGGGGAAATAAATTAAAAAAACACCTGAGAATATCGGCGTTAAAATCAAGAATTACCGGCTAGTCTGTCGTGGCTGCTCAGACTGCGAGGCACACCGGTTGTCGCGCGACGGTTCTGTGGAGTATACACGTACGCGTCCTAATACACGCAGTCGACGCCATGTTGAAAAGAGCCGGTTGAATCAAACACAAACACCTGTCGCTCCGTCGTATCCGTCGGCAGACAGAAGAGGTCACTGGAAATAATGTACGCTGCTCTCGCTGTGCCTCGAAACCGCTGAGTTATCCGAGAATCCTCCGGGAATGAAACAGACATCACCTCCGCCGTCCCCTCTGTGCCGAATCGAGGCGGGTCGACCATGGGGGAAATGGCTCCATTTCTCGGCGGGGAGGTGAGGAAGGAGGGTGGGGAAAAAATAAGGTCAACCGATGTTGTGGTGGCGTATACGTCAGCGTCGTGCATTATTTAGAGAACGTCGCTCACAGAAATATGCAGCCGCGATCGGGAGCCTGGCTGAGCGGGCGGAGAGAGAGAGAAGGGGCAGGGCTTCGTGCACAACGCAACGCGGACGGCGTCACGTAGCGACTGCGTAGGGCACGCGTTGCTATCGACGGCTTTTCATTGAATACTGCACGGTTCACTGCCCACCCCTGTACATGTATATGCCAGCCCGCGCCAGGCACCCGACGGCTGTTGCGTGACCTCGATTTCGATTACCCGTTCACGACTTGATATATTATTTTTTTTAAATACACGCTAGAAACGAAGTGGCGTAGTTTTGTTTTGACAAATACAACCACGCACTAACGTTCCACTTTTAGGGAGCGCCGCGCGCTTTGCTTACGACTGTACGACAATTCGGGAAGCGGGAATATCCTACACACGAAACAGCCGTCTGGAAGGAATCGATTGCAGATTGACATGGAGCATTGTTATTCCTCATATAATCATAATGAGCCGGCCAATCGCTCGACAATGTCCTCCCACGCTCTCGGCATAGCCATAAGTAAATTGGATTTAATGCAATAATTATGTGCGGCCATCAGCGATTGGTCCAGCATGCTCATCTTTACGGTGAATTCCATGAAAACGCTGTACTCGCGTTTATCCTTGCTCCCCTTCCTTTTCATTTCATAGAGCTGCTTTAAGACCATTGGTAAAATTCGAAGGATTGCCACAGTCTGTGTGTTAAACCATTCAACATTTTTTTAAAGAAATCCTGCGAAGGATTTTTAGCTCAAATGGTAATTATGAGAAAGTAGAAAAAACAAACAAAAACGTCACGGTTTTCGCATCGTTCTGTAGTGTAATTGGTTTTATTACCCGCGGGTAATAAACTATTTGTCGATGTTTGAGTGACGATTTCTCGAGAAGTACAGTATCCCAGACCGCAAGATTTCAACATGGGGATTCTGTCATGACCATCTACAAACTGTGGAAATTAGAAGAAAATCTGTGGACGTTGATGTTTTCCGATCTTACCAATGTTGTATTGGGCCTTTAATAAGCACCCAAGGAACTTCGGCTTCACATTGAACATCAGAGCATCACCCAAGCCACTTTTATGGGAGGCCGTCCTAGGCCAGCGTGATTAGATTATGTACCCTAATTAAATCAATGAAACGAAATCTTGAAAACAGGAAAAGATTTCTCTTGAATTTCTGGCGCGAAATTGGCCTGCATGCGCCCGGCATTGCGATTATGATACAACCTTCCACTGCCTAGACGAGTAATCCCAAGCCGAGACTTGTTTTTATTTTTATTTTTATTTCGAAGACAATTTCCTGGAGTATAACATATTTCAATTTACTTGGTCACCGTAGTAATGCTGTCCGTCTTAGCCGTGAGAAAATGTGGATGAAGCGTCTTCAGACTATTCAACCACATGGTCTTAACATCCAGGAGGGTAATGACTAACACCATGCAGCTTTCTGATATTGATAATCCTTCTTTTGTGTTCAGTCCTTCACACCTCTCTCTTTGATCTTTCCACCTCTTGTCACTAATCCCTACCCTACTCCTTGCCCTTCTCTTTGATCTTTCCCTACCAGCTTCACCCTTTGTCCTTTGTTTCTCATCCGTGTCCTATTCACTCTCTCAGTTATTTCTGTTTAAAAATACTGCACACTGAATGGAAGAAGAACTGGAACTAATTAGCATAACAGAGGCCATGAGGTTTCATGTAAAACCGAATCTTCTTCCAACCTTCAAGTTCATCAGAATTCGACAAAAAAGAGTTAAAAACTAAAACAGGTGAATCAGACCTGAAAAGACATGTACGTACATGTATGTATATGTATATTAGTATATATATATATATGTTTTATTGCCACAAATAAACGAACCAAAATAAAAAATAAAAACAATCATGCATAGTATACACTAAACATAATTAGTCATTGTGAATAAATTCTGATCATGTATATTTTCCTTTTCATATTCAACGGTAGGTAAACAGGATTACAATCAACAACAAGTGTTTGTGTATATCATTTACAATCAGGATTACAATCAGTTTTTTGATGAAACACGGGGATTTAAAAATCGGATATTTGCTCAAGAATTGTCCAAAATTGTCACTATCATCTCGTGTGTAAACCACGACAAAACAGAATTGTTCCAAACTGGCAGTTGGTGACAGAGGTAAGTCACCACATCAGCGCTGGATTTCACAGAGTCTTTATACGATGCACCGTAACTCAACTCACGATGGATAACCCACCGTAAGTTGTGATACACCGTATGCTGCTGTGCATCGCTCATCGCCTCGCGAGTGATCGTAAGTCACGATGGGTTTGATGAAATCAACCGCTGGATGATCAAGTTCAGTGTAGACAGGGCGGACCTGTCACGTTCATTAATGTGGAACAAATTACTGCGAGGATCGTGTGACTGCCGTTGCATGGTTACCTTTCAACAAAGATAATGAAATACAGCTTCAGCTACGACTTTAACACGTAGACCTTTATCATGTTTAGTTACCGTATATACATGCAAGATAACGAACAGTATGTTCGAAGCTACATACACAATAGTTCCTCTTCAGGGTGAAAGAAGGTTTTCTTTAATGCAATTGCAGGGAAATTGCTTAAAAAATAACAAAGGCGAGATTAATGTGTGAATATTGCTGAGAACATCCGACAGGACCGGGACTTGAACCTGAGACCTCTGGTTTTAATATACCGAGCACCTGTACGCCACTACCGAGGGTCTAGGGTTCAAGTCCCGATCTAGTCCAATTTTCTTCGCTTTTTTCACTTTTTTTTTCAAGAATTCTCAATTTGCTGCCGGTTTCGTAGATGGTCTTAAAGGTAATAAAAAATATGAAATTTAATCAAAAGTGATGCAAAAGGTAATACAGCCATAATCAAAGAGTGTCTGTCATTCCGATTCTGGCACTCTGTAAATACTTCTGGCAAAGAGTTTCAGACTAAGACGGGATTTTTTTCAAGCCTGTTTCGTTTCATCAGAAATGATGGGAAGTTGCTAAATCTAAGATGCACTGCGGTGTACGCCCGTGTGCAGTTTCGAACCCGCCACACGACCTCGACCCTTCCCCGGGGGTCAAGTGGCTAAGGGCGTCTGCACTAGAAATGCGGGAATCGACTGTTCGAATCTCGCCCGAGCTGCCTGTGATGGAGATTTGTGACCCGGCACAGCATAATGAGGAATAACCCCCACTTTTGAAATTTTGAGATTTTCTAATTATGTGAAAGAGTATACCATTAGCTTTCAAGTGATATCAAAATTATTTCCGTGTGAACTTTGTTGTAAATAGTACAAGGGGACTTCGTTCGTTCGTTTGGCACCACACAATATATAGCAGCACCATTCTAACTCCTCGAAAGCGGCCATTAAAAAAGGCAGGAACTTTACATTTTCATGAAAACAGTACACAAACACTCCCCCGAAATCCTCGTTTTTTCAACATTTAGAGACGGATTTCGGAAAAACCCTTTGGACATAATATCCTCCAATACATTAACTTGAAAATTGATTTATTTATTTTTGGAATTGAGAAGATACTTTGACTTCAGGCGTTGTTTAATCGAAAAGTGTTTTGGTGGGATATTCCTCATGTCACTGTGCCGGGTCACATTATTTTGTTTCAGCAGGAAATCGTTCAGAGCACGAGTGTTTAAATTGTCGCGCCCGGCAGGGCAAAGATTGATTGAGAAAACACAACCCAACGGTTGCAATGGGTTGTAATGTCGACTGTCGACGTTACAAGTGATTTTGACCAAAAGCAGTTTAGATTATGCACTGCCCCGCATGTCCTGTACCCCGACTTCTCAAAAGGCAGAGGGACCCCCCCCCCCCCAAAAAAAAAAAAAAAAGTTAAACTCTTAACAGTTGGAGTTGTCTTAACATTGTGAGCGAGCCAGTAGGGTAAAAAAAAAACTCCACCCGAATACTCGGATCAACTTGCATTCATTTGCATAGAATTTAAGTCGGTGTTTACTGACACACAGTTATCGACGAAGCTTCAGATAAGTTACAATGGATCCATGTCAAGAGTAAATATGTGACCCGGCACAACGACATGAGGAATATCACACCAACACACTTTTGGAGTAAACATCTTGACAATTCGATTACAATTTTTTTTTTTTTTTTTGTATTTTCGGAAATTCTAAATATTAGAGGATATCATACTTTGATATAGTTTGCAGTTTGAATATAGAGGATATCATCTTTTGATATTATAGTATAATGGTATACTCTTTCACATCATTAGAAAATATCAAAATCTCAAAAGTGGGGTTATTCCTCATTATACTGTGCCGGGTCACATAATTATATCATTATAAGTACACTCAATCCAGATTTAATTTTAGCACATGGACTGCTTGCAAAGTTGACTCTCGGTCAAAATCTTAGTATATACATCATTATTCAAATTGTCTGTGAGGAATAATATAAACACTCTTAAAAATCTTTAAGATTTACTCTTAACACCAGCCTCTACATAAAGTAATATTGAGGGCAAATATAAGACTCGAAGGTTTGCATGGTGGAAATACGAAGTGGAAGGTTTGCGGTGACACCATGTGGCAAACCTTCCACTTAATATAGAGACCAACTGATTTCCGTGCATGCCTTCTTTGGAGTGCGGAAACATAAGAGAACATCGCATTTGGATACATTGAAGATACCACGTTGCAAATTCACCTGGCGAATGAGACGAGCGCCCTCCTTTGACCAGGCCTAAATTAGTCTGGCGTCGGCGGCCGGACCGCCGCTGCTGCCGTCGTCACCCTCCGGGAGCGTCTGGTCGCCGTCTCCGTGCTCCCTCGACCCGCGGCCCACGCACAGGCAGCGGCTCTCCCTGCAGAAGCGACGCATGAGGCAGAGTGCGAGGAGCAGGATGAGCACGAAGCTTCCCAGGCAGATGAGATCGATCTTCAGCACTGTCTCGTAGTGGATGGCGGTCATGTTGACAACAAACAAAGATCACCCACATCGATCGTCAACTCAACAGCGTGCAGTTCCTCGTGATGAAAGCAATCCTCGGCCACGTACAAAGAGAGAGAGAGAGAGAAGAGCACATACTGCTGCATTGTATCCAAAGTTCAAACCGACATCAGCTCATGTATAGGGCATACAGGCCGTTCAACCCTTCCTCCATGGTTCAACTATATGCAGTTTGACTGCTCCGTGCATGCCGTGGCCTGCCAGTCAAAGTGTAGCATTTACGCACGTTGTCCCTCTGAGTGCAAAGCAATGTTGCTCCAATGACACGGGTTTTGTAAAACGTGTCATAGAGCAAGGAACAATATACCGCGCAGACAGACAGCGTCCGGGTTCGGCTTGGTCGAGATGAAACTGGCAAACGCGCATGCGTCACATCACCCCGTGTGGCAGGCTTGTGCATCGCCGGCGCCTCTCCGAATGATATGAGCAAGAGGAGTTAAAGGGATCTCTGCTATCATTCGCGACCGTTCTAAGCCTCGGCTGCCAATTCCAACAGCGCCGCCTGCATCCTCCTCGATCAATCGTATACCGAAACAGTAAACGAAACATCACCCTATTATACTCCAGCGTGATGTGAAATGAAAACAACTCAAGGGGGACGTGTGTATAATGTCAGGGCATGGGTGCCATTACATTCGCGGTAGTCAGTGACGAAGTGCATGGACTGTGGGGGCCGAACTATGGGGTTAGTCTTGCCTCGAGACGCAGACAGTAGTCACGTGTGGGCGGTCGGTGCTATCACCGCACAAACCTCTGAACACTTGACCCAGTGTACAGTTCCGTGCGTTCCGTGGAAGACGTATCTGCTACTAGCATCCTCCCGGGTTTTGAATTAGGCAGTGCACTGTTCCGGCTCCTTCCGTACAAAAATATTACGCAGTGGCTGTTGTTACGGCAGTCGTCCGTGTGGTTCCCTGACTTGATTGTATTTCGTCAGCATTGCAGGCTGGTTGAACAAGTCTATTAGCTGATAGTCTGGTTCCAAGAGCTAAACATCCTGACAAATACTGTGAAGTCAGGGAACCACACGGACGACTGCCGTAACAACAGCCACTGCGAAAATCTTATATACGTCTAACGCACCGAAAACTGCGGTCACGGGAACAGAATCGATTTATGAAACCCGATTGCAGATTGTCCTTGGCATGACTGATAACGTATATCAACTTGGGGGTAGTGAATGTTTATATTTAAGTGCCGGATAAACACAGGCAGTGTGGCTACAGATCCGTACCACCGATGGAGTCCCGAAGACTAGGAAGGATTGCTGTGATGATCGGCTCATTCACAGTTTGAATAAAATCACTAAATTCAGCGAGACCGTAGAGACCTATGCACAGGCCTTCTACCAAAAAGATCGCTCTGACAGTAGTGTCCAGGCAATATATACTGCAGAGTTAACTACGTCCTCTCAATATGCGTATCAATGTCTTGTCCAGAAATCGACCCAACAAAATCCTGTCCTGCCGCACGTAACCTCACAACTCCGTCGTCTTCGCGTCTCCGTCCGCGCCGGAGCAGTCGATACTGACGGCGCCCTCTGTCGACGAGTCGTCTACCATCTGCACGACCACCTGGTCGTCATCGGCACGAGCCCCGGACCGCTCGCCCCCCTCCCCGACCACGCCCTCGGGAGACTCCGCCGCCGGCGCGGTCCGGGGCTGCGGCCCGCCGGCGCCCTCTGTCGACACGTACCCGTTGTTGTTCTTGCCCCCACAATCCTCGGCGCTTCCGGCCGTAGCCGTCACCCCGCCCTCCTCATTGCCCTGGCCCTTTGGGTCGGTGGGACCGGCCGCTCCGTCTCCTTCCTCACCGCCGCCTCTGCTCATGCAGATGCAGCGGCCCGGCTTGCAGTATCTCCTGAGGACGAGGTCGGCCACGAATCCCCCGACAATCAGGAGACCCAGGATGATCGCATCGATGATGATGGCATTCTTGTATAGAGGGTCGAGCGCCATATTTTCCGATTCTCTCCCCCTCTCTCTCTTTCTCAGTTTATCTGCCTGATTCCTCGCCTCTGTGTACAGTTTACTCCCACCACGTGTTCCAAAACACAATGAATCCTCGCGCAGCAGATTCCGTACCCCCGTGCGTGTAGATCCTCAGTCAGAAGGAGTCAAATCCTACCGAACGGGTCGCCGCACCAACGCCGCAGTAACTCTTTGCGCTCTCAGACTGCCGACCCAAAAAATAGCCTCCTTCTCGTCCTGCTCATGTCCGCTGAGAGAATGTGGCTGGCTATCCCCTGACTCGGACGATACGATGCAGGGCAAAGTCCCCCAATCCCCCACACCCTAATCCTGTTTGCATGTAACGTCCCTGGTTACATCAAGGCAATCACCGCATGCTGATAACTGCAGGCCGTGGGTGGACAACAATTACGGCCACTGTTTTGAGCTGATAATTATCTACCATCGGTCAGTTAATTTCTTTCTTCAGTCATTATTTGTTTGGTTTTTTCATAGAGCAAATCGGCGCTCGTCGGCTCACTTCTCGAGATAAAAAAATTTGGCCTATCGGAACCACTTGTCGACAAAATTGGGTGCGTCCGCGAGGAACCTTATTATTCCATATGTAGCTGTATAGTCTCGTCACGGTGCGGGGAAAGAAGATGGTGGCGAGTTATACCATGGTAAATATCCTTCCTCCATGGTTATACAGACTTGCTGATTGCAGACAGAAGACCACACTGGCAGATAGACAAACAGGCGCTTCGCAGAGCAACCGTCACCGTGTGCATGCATGCGGCCCGGTCACACTACCACAAGGCCAGGCCCGAACGAAGCGCACGTTCCGAGAACGATCCGATCTTGGTCTTCGAGTCAAACGTCTCCTCCCACCGTCCCATATCAATGCCTTCCATAGCAAAAACTGCTGCGCCTGTACCCTGTACCCTGATCTTTGGGATTAACTATTGTGTAAACGTCCCATACAGGCCACATAATAGGTACTGTACACATAAACACGTACAGCGTGTGTTGGGTACTGGTTGACCATGGCTATAACTTATAAGCACACTCCTCTCGGTCTCTCCCGATCTCGCAACAGCTACTACAGCAAAACGATGCTCCTTACGTAGCTTTCAACCTCAGTCTGAATTAAGCGTGTTCTATCCTGTTGCTTCCTCTTCACACAACCGGCAACCAGTTGCGAAAGAACGCGGAATTTCGGCGGGAATTTTCGGATCAGGAAATGAAAATTAAAAATACACGAAAGCTGTCACTACTCATTGTGAATGACAACTCACGCGCAGTGTATTCGTGGTAAGACGAACGGAACTGATTTGACAGCTTTCTACAAACGGGAGGCGGGCATCTTAGGAGCATGACGTCATTTCTGAAGGGCGCCCCCGTCCGGAGGTCAAATGAGAGGTGGTCCTATAGCTCTTTGGCCGATGGCGCCTGTAACCCGCGCACGCGCAGTGCGTTCCCCCATCTGTTGGTTTATCATTTGAGATGGCAATGGCAGGCAATACATGAGCTCTACACCCCGAACATGGCAAGATATACTATGTATATACCTCACTCTCGAGCAGTTTCTGAATCAGTGGTCTGCGCATTGGTTCGCAGTTTACTGACACAATTCACCTGTTGAATGGTATGAACTTAGATAAACCACGTGATCATCATCGATTGAAATGTCAACAGACGGGTACGTCCTATTACCTCACCTCACATCATCTCGCCTAACCTCGCCTAGCCCAGCCTCGCCTCGCCTCACATCACCTTACACACCTCAACTCACCTAACCTCACCGAACCGAACCGAACCGAACCTCACACACCTAACCTCACCTTACCTCGCCTTATACACCTCAACTCACACACCTCACCTATCCTCACCGAACCGAACCTCACACACCTAACCTCACCTCAACTCACACACCTCACCTATCCTCACCGAACCGAACCTCACACACCTAACCTCACCTCACCTCGCCTTACACACCTCAACTCACACACCTCGTCACCTAACCTCACCGAACCGAACCTCACACACCCAACCTCACCTCACCTCGCCTCACCTCACCGAACCTCGCCGAACCTCGCCGAACCCGAGCCGGTGACTCTTACCGGCTCTTTTCAGAGCCACACTTCTTGAAAGAGAAGAGATACATGGTGTCACCGCAAACCTTCCACTTATAATAGAATCTGCACAATTGTCATTCATAAACTGCTCTTTCATGAAAAATGGACTGATACTTTTTTCCCACAACTCAGTATGTGTAAAAGGACGAAAGTGAAACATCAGGAAACTGAAGATTCATGTACCAGTCAAAAGAGGAAGTGAGCAGACAGTGCGTGTGGCAAGTCGTGTTCATGAGAATTGGTCTGTTTATTATCTCGCCGGTGTATTGTGCAAAACGCATGTACGGAATAATTATGACGTCAAATCTCCCGGCTCCTGCGTTGACAACAGAACGCATTGCGCTGTAGGTCTCTACTCGGGTTCAAAGGTCACGGTACGATCACCGCCAAAGCAAGAGCAGATACAGAAAACATGCAGAAGGTGTTTATTGGATGTCAATTCTGTAATGGGGGAGTGCTAATTGAAACTCAATGGTGCAGCATTTACATCGGAGAAATGAACAATACAGAATTGTTCAAATGCAATTGACGTGTCCGTGTGAGCTGCGATCCGACGCGTTGCAAACTCTTGAGGGCGCACTACTTTTGAATCGCCCGAATTCATCCGATGACGAGTTATAATCTTGATTTTTTATAATTATTTTTTTTTTTGGGGGGGGTTGAAAATCAACCAAGGATTACTGACGGTAGGCTCAGCAGCAGTGATTATGGTGTCAGAATTAGGAACAAAAATGTGCAGACGAAAACATGGTAAGGATTTTTGGCTGCACATGCGTGTGTTTTAATTTTTAATCTAAGGACTGAAGGGATAATCTGTTACTGAGAAAGGGTTATAATATATAGCGTTTCAAGAATGTTTAAAGCCACTAAAATGAAGTAAGCACGAAAAAATCTTCAAAGCATAAAAATCATTCATATATAATTAAATAAGCATTTTTCAATTAAAATTACTTTAGATTGAAGATATACGGCAGTATACCACCCCGGTAAGGACTAGTTGACCATTTGGGAAGGCCGCCATCTAAGGGCTGGATAGCTCAGTTGGTAAGAGGGCCGGTACGCAAAAACAGAAGTCTCAGGTTCAAGTCCCCGTCCCGTTAAAATTTTCTTTGCCATTGATTTTTTTTTACAAATTGTTTCCCAATAAGTTTTTCACTTACTTGTATGACTTACTATGTTGCACAAAAGTACCGATACAACTTGCGTGTTTATAACTTCTGCCTGAAACGTCGCCTGCTTCTGCAGTTGTAAGCGAAAAAAAAAATGTCTGTACATGTATGTATGTATGACCGGGGGTGGATTTCACAAAGCTTTACGATGCATACTCGACTCAACTTACGATGGATAACCCATATCGTTAGCTGTGATACACCGTATGGTTTCTGTGCATCACTCATTGTCTTGCGACTGATCGTAAGTTACGATGGGTTAGGTGAAATCGACCACAGATGTGTTTGCCTTTCATGTTGCATAAAAATGGTACATGTAAAGATAACAGTGATCGTCTAACTGACGAATAATCAACCAAATAAAGGGGGGGATTACTGGAAACTTTGGACCAATTTGAAGGAGGAATCAGTCAGCCAAAGTTTCAAATGTCCTTTATACCCAGATAACAGAATTCGAAAACAAACGTAATAAGCAGCATCTGGAGTACGGTTGGTAAACTTGTTCAACGAAGAAAGGGCTTTCATGCTGAGTAGATTTTGTGAGTTGAGCAGCTGTGTGAGATTAGCCCAAGGTTTGGTGTTTTCCTATCGAAGGCGGTGTGTCCTTGGGCCCTCCGTCAGCCGGCGTACGTGGGATTCTCCACCGCCGTGTCCGCCCGGCCCGCTCCCGCCGTGGCCGGGCGCCTCTTCTCCCGTCGCCTTCGCCTCTTCTCCCGGCGCTTCCGCGCCCGGCAGCAGTCGCAGACCAGGCAGCTGCACAGCGGGGCCATCATGAAGCACAGGCCGAGCAGGACGAGCCCGCCCAGGGCGGCCAGGTCGATGGCGATGATCAGGAACGGGTCATCGGCCAGCGTGCTGCCGCCGCCGTCCCCGTCATCGTCGTCGGCCGGGTCCGGGGGGCTCAGCACGACCGTGGCCCGCCCGTCGCCCGCGGCGTTGCGCCCGCTGCAGGTCAGCCGGACTCCGTAGTCCGCCTCCACCACCTCGTCGATGATCAGGCTAGACCAGACCAAGACGTCGCCGTCGTCCAGGCCTTCCTCGACGGCCACTCGGGTCTCAGAGGAGTTGCCGGTCGGGGAGGACTCGCTCTCGACCTCGACGTCCCCGAAGGTCCATCGCAGACTCTCCAGGGGCGGGTTGGCGAGCGCGGAGCAGTTCAGGACGACCTCGTCTCCGTCCCCGGCCCTGGGGTCGGCCGGGGTCACGACCACCACGGGCGCGTGGCGCACCGACAGCGGGCCCACGGTGCAGGACCGGGCCCCGTCCAGGGCGACGTGGGTCTCGGAGCACGTGTACACGGCGCCGTCGTCCCGGGCGGCCGCCGGCATCGAGAGGCTCAGGCTGGGACCGGCTCCGGCGTCGCCGGCGACGGGCAGTCCGGAGCCGTCGAGCCAGGTCAGCAGGGACTCCGGCCTGCCTCCAGCGGCGGCCTCGCACCGGGCCGAGATGGCCTCCCCCTCCGAGAGCGGGCCGTCGCCGTGGTCCGCCCGATGACAGGTCGGTCCCGACGGCGGCGCCACGGCCGGCAGCACCTCCAGCGCTCCCGGCTCGCCGGCGACGGTCTCTATCCCGTCGGTGACCAGGCACTCGTACGCCCCGCCGTCCTCCAACGCCAGACTGTTCACGGTCAGGTTATGCCAGCCCTCCGTCACCTCCGCCGCCAGCTGGTACTTGGGGTAGTTCCGGAGGTAGTCAAAAGTCTTCCGACCCAGCACCAGATCGGGCCCGTCCTTCTCCAGGTACCAGAACACGCTGTCGAACCAGCCCCGGTCGCTCACGCGGCAGGCCAGCTCTACCGACTCGGTCTCCACCCCCACGGCCGTCTCGAACTGCCGGATGCTCGGCGCTTGCCCGACGCTGGCCGGCACCACTAGACCGACCGCGACCGCCGCCCAGACGACGAGGGACCGAATGGTTGCCGCCATTTTAGTTTTGTTGAACTCCCCGGCAGAAAATGTTCAATCTTCCACCGCTGCTGCTAGCTGCACCCATTCGTTTCGGCCCACCGAGTTTGCACGGTGCCTACAGCGGAGTGCAGTCGATCGAAAATGATTCAGACTCTGAGCGAAGCCCTCTCTCTGTTCCCATGACCTGCCTTTTTTGTGGCTCGCCTTGAAAAAAAAACCGACTGCCTAATTTGCCGTAAGAATAGCATTGCTTATTTGTCGGGACTATAGTTTTTTTTTAAGAGGCGTTTGTGTAAATAGCGCCAGAAAAGAAATGAGGATGGGGAATCGAGCTTTGAAAAAAAAACATATATAGGTAAAACAAGACCGTGCAATTTGAAGCAAATGGGCGGTATCGCCAAAGAACGCCCCCACAATTACGTGCAAAGAACATCTCAGACAGACCGATCCACGCCCAGTGAAAACAAACCCGGAAAGTTGACGACAATTGGGCCCGGAAACTACACGGAGACACTGGTTAGGCGTTTAACCGGAAGTCCGTGGGCACGGCTTAATGCGGCCCTGCATGGTCTGAGACATATAATGTAGGCCTACGCTCAGCAGCGCATGCATAACCACTGTTGTAGTGCCCAAGGCCGACACTCCCCATTAGCAGTGACGTCAATGCAAACAATGATATAGCGCCACCAAGTGACGAGAAATAAACAACCCGCCTTCGTGTGAAGTTTAAATGCAATGTTGTCCTTATATGACAATTGTTCCTTTTTTAAGGCTCAACATATACACTGTTATACCACTACACTGTGAATTAAAGACACGTGTGCCTAAGGCAACGGTATTTTTCATAATTAGATACCGATCTAAAAAATTATGAAAACCGTTGCTTTTTTCGCAGTTAATGGTGAAAGGAGAGCTTGTGTGAGGAAAGCTGGTGACCCCACGTAAGGTCATCTCTTTCGAGAAGGAGTATGGCTCAGAGAAGAGCCGGTATCTCGACGTTTCGGAGTTCGGACAGCGTGTGCTCTGTCCGATCCGTCGTCAGAAAAAAAGCTTGTATATCTCACTCCACTATTCACTCCCGAATACGTGTAGATGCGTCTAGTGGGATTATTTCAACCACTTCAACCATACCCTACGTGCCACACAGCATGCACTGATGCATAGCACAACGCACGGCTGCTCCTACATGGTACAGCGGCCAACTCCGCTGGTTTACAAAAAGGTAAAAAGATCGGAGGCAAAGGCACAAAGGCACCGTACGTATGATCTCCGAATGACTATGGCTGGGGATGTGAGCACTGAAGATAATTATGGGGTAGTTAATGGTTAATTGCGGCTGCATAGCGCCCTCTACGGATTCCAATCCAGGTCCGGTTGAATATTTCGCCTCGCTATTCAATCAAAATAATTACGATAGTGGGAGTCTAAACTCCTTGTATCCCTGCAGACAGGCATGTGTGGGTCTTTTGTCCAACGCGGCCTTGTTTATCGCAACCCTCCCGCCATTTTGGGGCACTGTGTGAATACCGACTTCACACGACCTTGTGCGGAGACCTGCCTTTTGGGTTTATGCTCTGTGCTTTGAGTGAAAGGGAAATACCAGGGCTGCACCAACTGTGAACGCTGTCCATTGAGGGGAAATATTCATTTCCAGTTGTCCTAATCAGATTAGGAACTTAAGTTTAAAAACTGTCTTTGAAATGGCGCCATATCACTCGTTCACTTTTTCAATTTTACATGTAACATGTATGTTACACGAGTATGGTTTCATTAATTTGACTTAGGTTGGGATAACCTCAATAGTATTACACAACTCACACTTTTGTTATTTCATTGCTTCGTAATTGCTATCTGCTTATTTGAGTAGGGAGGACATCGCAGAACAGTTTGTATATCTGCATTCACTATTTGTATAAGTAGACCTTGTTTGGACTTAGCTAAGTAGTTTGCTTTTTGGGGGGTAAACTGCAGATGTTTGTCAATAATCGATTGAATATATTTTCCACTGTCTTGCTTTTAAGTTATTTATCTATAATACTGATTCACGACGAACACACATCAACATTGTTTCGTCTCCGAATAACTGCATGTCCCAGCAGCCTCTATCCCTCGGCCCAAATTCCAGCTAGGGTTGCATGTATAATTATAAGTGCGATAAAAAGGATGTTGTGCAATAGCTTTGCCACTCCCATAAACAGTCAAGCTTGCCTGACGTGTTCATGTCAATTGCCCAACCTGGATACAGTACACCGTAGAACGATGTAAAACGACTACTAATAAGCCAAGCCACTATAGGTTTCCATGCACTCGTTTTCTATAGTCCCCTTTCCCCACTGCCTAACCCAAGATCATAAACAACACGAAATGCAACCCCTGAAAAACCGAAAGGCGGACCCTGAAATACTTTCAGATTTCACGCTAGACATAATGCCAACACTCACCTACCCACAGACATACTTTGTGAGTCACAAGCCCCCTCCCCCTCCTCCGTTCGCATTGTGATTCCTTTTTTTTGTTTGGTTGCCAGCAAGGGGTAGACAGAATGACAAAAGAGTATTTCCTCACCGCCATGAAGGTAACCTTGGTTGGCTAGCTGCAGGAGAGGTACATGTACATGTACGCGCATAGGGAAGCGTAGTACAGAGGTTGGTTTTGGGCTTTGCTCGGTAACACACAAAAAAAGGGTCAACTTGAACCAAAGCGATCAGTATGTCCATTGGAGCGATGAAAAAAAAAGCTTAAAGTTGCCGTCTCTCTCCCCTAAGAGACCCCCAAAAGTATGCTTGCGGGTAACGTTTGTCTGTAAACGATTAACGCAGCAAAACAAAATCGGGGTTCAGCATTGACGCAAGATATTTGACTGATTTGTACAATGACCCATCGATGGAATGTGTTGGTGGTTGTTTTGCTTTGGTTTGTCGGGTTTGGCTCAATTACTTTGGTTTGGTCAATAAAAGTAGAGTGCCGGTTGTATTCATCCGACCGATAAAACTTCCCCCGGTAGAAAGCCGATTGTATACTGGACTCTGGGGTGAAAAATACACGATGGCTATCCGGTGGAAACGACATCGGACGGGTCATATCATCTGATACCCAACCGATGAGTCCTAAAAGTACACAATTGCAGGGAATCAACTCCTAAATTCATCGTACGCATCTCGCGCCATTTGAGCTAGTACCAAAGTACAACTTAATTTGCATCGTTTGAACCACTCACGACCGATTCCACGGCAATTTATAATCAAATGAACTTGGAGAGTGCCCCTTTAAGTGGGAAGTGATATTTTTTCGTGGTATACAATAAACCGAGCAAAGGAGATCAGACGCAGCCTACACGGCACCAGTGTGTAGGTTGAATGGCAAGTGAGTGGCTGCTATACCAGTTTAAACACACCCGGAGCTCTTTCACAGCCGACGCAGTGAGAAACGGTGTTTTCGTCAGACGGAACTATTTAGCACCTCGACCGGTCGCCGATCCCAGGCCAGCTCTGCCGACATTCAGTCGTGGGACAGGCCCCGTAAAATCACGCCAGCGAGTAGCTCCTGGTCCGTGCCATCGTCGCGATAAGCGGAGGTACGCCAAGGAACGGCGAGTGAGTGTATTTTGGCTGCGTTTTTGTTTTTTAGGAGGGGGGAGCTTGTTCTCAACTTCCTCATTTCTTTTCGGGGGGTGCCGAGTGTGTTTGCGTTGACGCTGAACTCCCCGCCCACCACCCCCAAGATGGCGTCGCGGCTAGGCGTCACCGCGCTGGTCGTGGCTGTGCTGCTGACGGGGCTCTCGGCGCAGGACGCCCCGGTCCCCTCGTTCGCCGTCGAGCCGCAGGACACGGAGGGCGCGGCCGGCCACTCGGTCACCATCTACTGCGCCGTGGCCAACCTGGGCCGGCACCAGGTCTTCTGGCACGTCGACGCCGCCGGCGAGCCCTTCACCCTGGGGCCCAACGTCAACGCGCACGACTCCTACCCGCGCTTCGTCATCGACAGCAGCCAGGGCGGCGGCTCCTTCAACCTCCGCATCGAGGACGCGGCCGCCGCCGACGCCGGCAAGTACAGCTGCCTGGTCTACGACCCGGTGGAGACGGACAGCACGGTCATGGAGGCGAGCGCCGAGCTGGTGATCCGCGAGGCGCCCAGCCACCCCGAGACCGGCTACCCCAAGTGCGAGCGGGACCCGACCTCCGGTCCCCACTACCAAAACAGCGGCGTCTACAGGGAGGGGGACGTCTTGACCCTGACCTGCACGACCAAGGGGGGCGTCCCTCTCGCCCGGCCCACCTGGGAGAGGGTCACCATCGACAACTACGTCCAGGCGCTGGAGCAGAAGGTGGCGGTCAGCGAGGACGTGACCACGGCCACGGCCACGCTCTCCTTGTCCGTCGTGGACCATCGCTCGTTCTACCGGTGCACCGAGGGCCACCCGACCAGCGCCGACCGGCCCCGCCGGTGCCTGACCCCGTTCTCCGGCTCGGAGGCCCTCATGGACGTCCGCTTCGCCCCCGTGGTGACCCTGACCCCCGGCACCGTCTCCCTGCACCACCTGCACACGGAGAAGGTGACCCTGAGCTGCACGGCCGAGGCCAACCCGCCGCTGACCGCCCGGCCCGTCATCGTCCTCCCGGAGAACAAGACGGGCGTCTACCCGTTGGGCCAGAGCGACCGCTCGCTGGTGGAGCTGGAGCTGAGCACCGACGACGTCGGCAAGGACTTCTACTGCCGGGCCGGCAACGAGCGCGGCCTGGGCGAGGCCGCGCTGGAGCTCCGCAACCTCGGCATGCCCACCTGGCTCATCCTGGTCATCATGGCGGCGGTGGGAGTCGTCCTCTTCATCTTCATCGCCGTGGTGGGCTGCGTGCTCTGCGTGGACCGCTCCTACCTAGCCGAGGACGGCGACAAGGAGTCGCAGCTCGCCGCCGACGACCAGCCCATGTGGATGGTGCACGAGCTCGACGGCCAGACGGACGACATGATCCCGATCACCGATTTCGAGGGCGGCCAGGAGTCCGCCGATCTGCCGTCTGGGGAGCCGGCGTCGCCGGGGGAGCGGCCGGAGAAGCCGGTCTACGAGAACTCGGACTTCGAGACGGGCGAGAAGCGGTACCAGAACCTCGGCTACAAGGTGGACGATGCCGAGGAGGACGACTTCGAGTAAGGTCCATCCGAGAAAGCAGAACCGGATCAGCAGCCCATCAAGATATCCGCATCATCCTCGGTACAATCACAGTACGTATATCAAACAGACAGAATTCCCAATCAATGCTATAGACGCTAAAGCCTTTAAAAATACCTTTACGAAACGGTTATCTACTCTTACCAAGTTACAAGACCTCAAAACTCAACTCTAGTCGCACGAGAGGCGGAGTGAGTCGGAATGAAAGTTCTTGGAATATTTCTGGATATTTTGATGTGAATATTCTGGCTGCATTTCTGACATTATTCTAAATTCTCCCACCGTGTTTCAACTTCATTGGAGCTGCACTCGACAGCTTTATAATCAAATACGCCATCGGAAATGGGGCAAGGATCATTGGAGGCATTCTGAGTATTCCAACTGCAATTCTTTTTTAAATGGGAAGGAAAACTTAAACTGGACCGGGACTTGAACCCGAGACCTCTGGTTTTGCGTACCAGCGCTCGTATACCATCTGAGGTATCCAGCCCTTGGATGGTGGCCTTCCCAAATAGTCAACTAGTCTTTACCGGGGTGAAAAGGGGTCAGAAAGGAGATGTGGCGGGTCCTTTAGAAATACTTTCCTCAAAGACTTGCTGTCTTGGGGAAAGGCTCTGCGGGGATGTAAACTGCAAAAAATCCTGCATCATTCTTTGCCTAGTAGATTATAGAAGCCTATAATCAGCGTATTCTAGTCAGTAATATAATTTACAACGTTTTCGTAGATCGCAGTTACATTTTAAAGCTATAGTCTGGTCAGAATCCAATGACCTATACGGTCATCGACGTCACCGGCTCTTCGTCGCGATTACATAATAGTCGGGAGACTAATCTTCTGGTCTGGTAACCCGACCTATGAGATTACGATTAGTACAGCGTGGTAATGGTCGTATACTGGGGGTCACTGCGCATGATTTCCAGCAGGGGAAAAACTCTTCATACTAAGCCGATGGTATTTTGTATTTTGAAATGTAGTAATCAATTTCCACAAACTATTCATTGTATGACTGCATTTCTTGCAGTAAGGAATCCACGGGGTTTATCCAGTATTCGGACAACGAATAGAGACTTTCATGAAAGATTACAGGCTTATTTTCATAACCTGTTTTTAGACCTAAAATGTCATGGCGTTTGGACGTGAAAAGCTGGGAGAAAAGCCAATGGTAAAAGGGAAGATAGGCTGTAGTTAAGGGGTTGGTGAGGGGAATTCTGAGAGTACTATTCGACAGGAATTTAAAAAAAGAAATAGTTTTAAAAGACCACGGTTCAGACGAGAAAGAGCTTGAAGCCTCTTTGAAGACGATCAAAATATTGCAATAATACTGAGATTATGTATAGGCCCTCTTCCAATTTCCAACCATGAAAACTGAATTATATTTCTGAAATGTATGTTTCATATTTTTAAACACGGATGCAAACTGATATATATATATATATTAATAGTCAATAAGATAGCATAAATATTTTATCAATGTTACACAAATAGAGAATGTCATTGAATTAAAAAAATAGTTAATGATGAATGCTTTCGTAGTATTAATTAGAATGGATACAATATTAGTTTTGTGTAAGTGGCATAAAATGCGGATCACATGTATTTTGTATACATCGTCATTGCATTCATGGGTGCAAAGTTATGAATGAACACTGGTTATGAATAAACACTGCAAATGGTTTCACTTTCATTTTTAGAAAAGCTCATGCTTCGGCCGCTCAACAACTTTAAAATTCGGCTGACAAGCAAAGTGGGATTTTTTGGGGGAAGCTTTTTATTTTTTGAAAGCGACAGTCTTGTAAATATGATCCTATTAAAAGCCCTATACAACATTGGTAAAGGTCAACAGATTGCCGCAGTTTGTGTGTTAAACGATTAAACATTCCAAAAAAAGAAACCCTGCGAAGGTTTTGGTAATCTGAGAAAGTAGAAAAAGGCAAAAAACCGTCACGGTTTTCGCACCGTTCTGTAGTGTAAGAAATAGTTTAATACTCGCGAGTAATAAACTAGTTGTCGAAGTTTGAGTGAAGATTTCTCGAGAAATACAGCATCCCAGACCGTAAGATGTCAACATGAGGATTCTATCATGACCATCTACAAACTGTGTAAAATAGAAGGAAATCTGTGAGCATCGATGTTTTCCGATCTTCCCAATGTTGTATTGGGCCTTTAAGATTGTACATAGTAAAGGTGCGAGTGCTTGTTTGGTATAACGGTATGAGGCGTGACCAGACCTGCGTCTGTAGTCTGTGAAGGTCCTGCTAGGATCGAAACGTCAGGACCCCTCTAACTTCTGAGGCTTCTGCTACTAGATTGATACAATCATTGGCAGGGAAATGTCATTCCTGCGACAACGCGGGGAAGTGATGCAAGCATCTACGGATCTCGACGTTTTGTGTTGATTTTTAAAATGTCATCCGACTGCGATTAGGCCAAACAAAAAATGTAAAATAAAAATGCGGTGGACAGAGTGTATATACCAATGTCTGGTGACCGGTGCCTTAATGAGACGCTAAAATAAAATTTACACAAATTATAGATGCATATTGACGAACAGGGAAATGGGAGGAGAATATCCATGTTATTTTTGCTATATCCCATTAGCGTGCTTCTTAAAGTAAACTGGTAGACAGGGCTTTAAAAAAAATATCTTTGTGATTTCGGTTTTTAGCATTTGGAAGATTGAATATTTTTGTAGTATCTTGCAATTTTATACGACAAATTATAACATTGGTGTTCAATAAAAAAAAAAATTTAAGTAAACGCTTGCGCAACAATTTCTTTTGTACGGTTACTATATGTAATATCTACGTCTCGTTGTGACTTACCCTTTTGTAGCAAAATGTAGGTCCGTAACTTGGAAGGTGGTTATCGAACGATCTAAAACAAAAATAACAGTACAAACGATTCATAAAACGAGGAGCTCGAATACAATGTAAGATGTGTCCCATATCGTTTAGAGGAGCACATTAATTTTACGGGACCACACCTTGACGAGGTAGGATGGCCAGTTCCGTAGCTACCTCGCCACCATTCGACCTTCACCCCCACCTCTAAAGAGAGCCAGGGACCGAACCCAATAACCCCCCCCCGGGTCGACAGAAACAGAGAGAGTTTTCCGAGCTTCTGGTCCGAGATGGATTCGAACCAGCGACCTCCTGAGGCGCAGACGAACCCTCGAACCCTTATACAACGGGAACGGTGATTCTGTTGGTTGATGAAAATATAAAAAAAGATCCATACCCTGGGATGACGAGACACCACCCCCTCCCTGCTCTGCTGCTGTGCTCCCTAAAAAGGTCCACTGTTTTACACCCCTTCCAATATAAAAGAAAACATACGGGCCTGATACAGGTTATATGAAGCCTATACATACCAGGCAGTCCTCTACACCCGCTGGCCTATTTTGCTTCTCTGAGGGAGGGTACACCATTTGCAATTTCAGGACATTCCAAATTTGAGAAAATACTTGCTCATCAGGAAGTTTTCATTCCGTGAAATTTTGCCGCTCGAGAAAAGAGAAAAATGTGTTGATTTTTCAACGATCGCTCCGTGGAGTTCCTTTGTAGAAAATACCGCCCTCTATATCTCAAAAAAAGTTAGCATTTACTTTCGTTCCCACATTGCTAGTATAGAAACGTCAGGCCCTCCTCATTTATTTTCAAATTTGTTGTGGGCCGGGCGGCATTGGTTTCTCAGCGTTGGTTTTGGTGCTATCTTGTAAGTTTAGGGTTTTTTTATGCTGGGGAATATGTCATCAAATAATGTGGACATGTTGCACTGACGCCATTTAAGTCACCTCCTCCCTCACCTCAACCCTCACCTCCTCCCTCACCTCCTCCCTCACCTCCTCCCTCACCTCCTCCCTCACCTCCTCCCTCACCTCCTCCCTCACCTCCTCCCTCACCTCCTCACTCACATCCTCACTCACATCCTCACTCACATCCTCCCTCACCTTCAACCTCACCTCCTCCCTCACCTCCTCCCTCACCTTCTCCCTCACCTCCTCCCTTACCTCCTCCCTCACCTCCTCCCTCACCTTCTCCCTCACCTCCTCCCTTACCTCCTCCCTCACCTTCTTCCCCACCTTCTCCTTCACCTCCTCATTCACCTCCTCCCTCACCTCCTCCCTCACATCCTCCCTCACCTCCTCCCTCACCTCCTCCCTCACCTCCTCCCTCACCTCCTCCCTCACCTCCTCCCTCACCTCCTCCCTCACCTCCTCACTCACATCCTCCCTCACCTTCTACCTCACCTCCTCCCTCACCTTCTCCCCCACCTCCTCCCTTACCTCCTCCCTCACCTCCTTCCCCACCTTTTCCCTTACCTCCTCCCTCACCTCCTCCCTCACCTCCTCCCTCTCCCCCTCCACCTCCTTCACCTCCTTCCTCACCTTCTCCCTCACCTCCTCCCTCACCCTCCTCCCTCACCTTCTCCCTCAGCTTCTCCCTCACCCTCCTCCCTCACCTCCTCCCTCACTTCCTCCCTCACCTCCTTCCCCACCTCCTCCCTCACCTCCTCCCTCACCTTCTCCCTCACCTTCTCCCTCACCCTCCTCCCTCACCTCCTCCCTCACTTCCTCCCTCACCTCCTTCCCCACCTCCTCCCTCACCTCCTCCCTCACCTCCTCCCTCACCTCCTCCCTCACCTCCTCCCTCACCTCCTCCCTCACTTCCTCCCTCACCTTCTCCCTCACCTTCTCCCTCACCTTCTCCCTCACCTTCTCCCTCACCTTCCTCAACTTCTCCCTCACCTCCTCCCTCACCTCCTCCCTCACCTCCTCCCTCACTTCCTCCCTCACCTTCTCCCTCACCTTCTCCAACTTCTCCCTCACCCTCCTCACCTCCTCCCTCACCTCCTCCCTCACCTTATCCCTCCTTTTACCCGGCATGTAAAGCTAACAGTGCACACAAGATAAATTGGAAAGAAGCCAGCATTCAACTCACACAGACACCGGCGTGAAACGATCTAAGCATATTAAAATCACATCATGTAGGAATAAAAGCAAATATTCTAAGTCTAAAGCAAATATTCTTTTGAGACTCTTTGTGACTACCGACCGATTATGGTTGCTCCCAATAGTTTCTCTCGGTTTCGATACATTTAAGGGATGTTTACTTTGTCAAAAACTACCACAAACATCGGGCACAGACGACGACCATTTGTCCATGTTTGTTACGTGTCCACCAAGGCCTCTAGTCTCGACAATTGTTTGGAAACCAATGCTCCAGCGAGACCCCGGCATTCCGGTCATGTTTTGGTTGATATTGTTATCGAAGTCACATTGTCGTCTCCGCCCAAAGATCTGACAACATGTTGCATGACTCACTAACGTTCCACGGCGAGCACAAATAGGCGTATTTGTCCCGATCTCTCGGCTATTGTTCCCGACTATTGTTCGGGGCGTTGGACAAAAGAACAGTTACATAAGCTCGGCCAACACTGAGCACGGCGGGGGTTGTACAATACAGCACAGAAATATGGACAACCTTTTGGACGAGACCATTCGCGTCACGGGGGCGATCACTTAAAATTCTGCCATGTTCAGCTCTTTAAAAGGCCCCCTTTTAATACCTATACCATCGCCGAGGGAAAGTACACCTCACAGACTTCGATTTCATGTGTACACCAGAGAGAGTCTGATATGTGAATGTTCAGTATTCCTAGAGGTGGTCGATTTAAAGGCGGGGCGCCCCTTTTCAGTCAACAATGCTCTGATCCGCCACAGACGAAACTGTTAGCAAACGCTGCAAGAGACAACACGCACACAGCCGCGCCCACGGAACCACTGGCGATGCCATACGTACGACCAAAGCCAACGCATCTGCCTCTGACGTGCAGGACAGGGTGCTCACAGTCTGGACCAAGCCTCCATTGAACGCACTGAAGACTCCAGCTGGTGCTAGCGAGCGCTGCCCGGTCTGACCGCTCACGCGTCCGCCTGGTCAACTCTCTGAGGAGGATGTCTGACCCCTAGGCTATCGGCAAACTCTCGAAACTCGTCTTAGATAGTCATAAGGCTGGCATCCGGGAACAGGCAGTGAAACCTCGGCCGACGGACCGCGGAGTGCGACACTAGGCTACATCCCCAAGCGGTCAGGAGCTTTGGTGAGGATCGATTGCCTTGAGATTTGGTCAAGATGGCGCTCTTGCTTCCGCGACTCCGATTCGCCGTCACGGTCGTCGCTCTCCTAGCGGCGGCCGCGGCCGGCGTGGCCCGGGGACTTCCCGCCTTCGCCGTGACGCCGTCGGATACGGTGGCCGCGAAGGGACACCCCGTGGTCCTCTACTGCTCAGTGGCCGACCTGGACCTCAACCAGGTGTTCTGGAACGTCAGGCACGAGTCCGAGGACGGCACGGTGACCGCCGAATTCACGCTGGGCCCCAACTACAACAGGCACGACTCGTACCCTCACCTGCTGTTCGTCGGCGACGCCCTGGGCGGAGAGTTCAACCTCCGACTGGAGGCGGTGACGGAGGCCGACGCCGGCACCTACGCGTGCCTGGTCAGCGACGGCTCCAGCCAGGCCAGCGTCTTGCTGGACGCGGGCGCCCGGCTGACCGTCGCGGACGCGGCGTCGAGCCCGGCGTCCGGTCCCGAATGCGGCTCCAGCAGCGACCTGGGGGCCGGGCTGCCCCACGACGAAGGCGACGCCGTCACCCTGGTCTGTTCCTCCCCGCTCGGCGTGCCTCCGCCTCAGCTGACCTGGGAGCGAGTCTCGGCCGACAACTTCGCCCAGCTCCTCGAGCCCCAGGCGACGAGCGTCGCCGACGGCGTCATGACGGCGACCTTGGAGCTGACCCTCTCCAGCCTCGACCACATGGCTTTCTTCAGGTGCTCACAGCGCCACCCGGCCATCGATGCCGGGGTGCGGTACTGCCGGCAGCCCTTCGCCGAGGACGGGGCTCAGAGCCCGCTGGAGGTTCGCTTCAAGCCCGTCGTCACCATCTACCCCAAGGTGGTGACCGCCGAGCCCTTAGCCACCCGCACCGAGGAGCTGCGCTGCGTGGCCTTCGCCAACCCGCCGCTGACCAGCGGCCCGGACATCGTGCTCCCGGCCAACAAGAGCCACCAGGTCACCTACGACGGGCCCGACCCGGAGAAGACGGCCGTCCGACTGGAGATAACCACGGACGACGTGGGCTCCGAGTTCTACTGCCTGGCGGCCAACGACATGGGCGTGGGCCGGGACGACCTGGAGGTGCGGCGCCTGAGCTCGCTGCCGGCCTGGCTGGTCATGGTCATCATCGGCGGCGTGGGCTTCGTCCTCCTCATCTTCGTGGCCATCTGCTGCTGCGCCCTCTGCGTGGACCGAGAGGAGCCGGTCGAGGGGGACAAGGTGACCATCAGCCAGTGGCGGCGCCGCCAGTCGCGGCCGGGCACGGGGACCAGGAAGCGCCGCCCCGCCGACCGGGAGACCCACGCCGAGGAGGAGGGGGAGGGGGACTACAACGACGGCTTCCAGGGCGACATGGTGCCCATCGAGGACTTCCAGGGCGGTAGGGAGTCCGGCGACGCGCTGGCGCCGGCCGGCAAGCGCGACGACTTCCACAGCGACTTCGAGACGGGAGAGAAGGGCCCGAGCTACCAGAACGTCAGCGAGGCCTTCCAGAGCGACAGCAACAACTCGTACACCCAGTCCAACCCTTCATCCTCGGAGCCCATACTGGACACCGACTTCGACTAGAGCTCCTCGATCCGACTGGATGAACGCAGACCTTTATCTCAGCATTGAAATAGTGGACGAGCGACGTCGCGGCTTAAACCCTAACTCGTTTCTGTTTGAAATCACTAACTCACTAACGTCGAGTTCCTCTCGGTTCTTTTCAGAACCACACATACTCACGAGAGAGAATTATTTTACATGGTGTCACCGCAAACCTATTACTCCTGCTATTCTCACCACGAAAACCTTCAAATCTCATGTATCACTAACTCTGCTGCGCACATAAAAAAAGAGATGCAGCAGTGGGTACATTCTTTGAGATTAAGTTGACCTTCACCCTGGCTTCGAAACTGCCCGACTATCGAATTGCTCTTCGTGTAGAATTCACGTGCTTTATGTCGAACCCACGCCAAACCCGGCCCTCACAAATACCATGACTGTGACTTGTCCAAAGGGCACTGCTTCTCCATGGTTGGCACATAGCGATTGCAATGGAACAGCCTAAGGAGCAAGATTTGAAAGTTTGCAAGGTGGTAGTACAAGGGAAAGGCTTGCGGTGACACCATGTAACACATGGGGGCTCTGTAACGTTTCGGGTAGGGTGTACTCTGTCCATCATCATGACTTCTTAACGACTGGCAGAGTACAGTACAACATGGTGTCACAGCAACCCTTTATGCACTGAATAAGGGGCAATATCAGCACGGTGCACAGGGTTATAAACTTAGTCGTCTTGTTGTGTGCAAGTACTAAATTCATTATATCCGTAGCATACTTAAGCAAAGCAATGATTGATCCCTTATCATTTACTGCAGAGGATGTTCAGGGGTTATGGTACACCAAAGACTAGTTGCAATATAGTTACTGACTGGAAATTAATTTTTGCTTTGTTTTATCTACAATCAAAATTAGCGAAATTGAAACGTATTTAATGCTCGTAATAAAAATTGTAAAACTTAATATAAAAAATCAATCATTTTAATATTCCCAGTCAGATTTTCATTTATTGGTTTGACTTGAATTGAAAATAAGCTGCCCCCACTTTGTGTGATCCCCGTGCTGCTATGGCCAGGTTTACTATTGGTTGTTTGCATCTGAATGGAAACGGGGGGGCGTGATCCCTAGAGATGACAGTTAATGGTTAATTGCTTCTGACTGGCGCCCCCACCCCGCCAAAGAATAGTTGCCTATTTGGGAAAGCCACCATCTAAGCGCCGGATAGCTCAGATGGTAAGAGCGCTGGTGTGCCAAAGACTAGTTGCCTATTTGGGAAAGCCACTATCTAAGGGCTGGATAGCTCAGATGGTAAGAGCGCTGGTGTGCCAAAGACTAGTTGACTATTTGGGAAGACCACCATCTAAGGGCTGGATAGCTCAGATGGTAAGAGCGCTGGTTTGCCAAAGACTAGTTGACTATTTGGGAAGGCCACTATCTAAGGGCCGGATAGCTCAAATGGTAAGAGCGCTTGTACGAAAAAACAGAGGTCTCAGGTTCATATCCGTTCCAATCAAATGTTTCTTTGCCATTCATTCTTAATTTTTGTAGTAATAATAATAGTCAAATAATCACTTGATAAATCCCAAAGATAATAATTATCAATGTTGGTTTACATGAATCGTTATTGAATAGGCTGATTAAAAGCATAAAATATTGATCATATTGCATTGTAGATTGTGGTACAAGGCTCTTAAGAAAACATTTTACAGTGTGCTTTGCTTTCTGTGTAGCTATCCAAACGACTGTAATCATGAATATGTTGCTAAAGCCAAAAAAAAAAAAAAAAGTCGACCAAACACATTTTGATTTCGCGTTCATTTTGAAGAGGTTTGGCGGTTTGCGGGCCAGTTCGCGAGGTTGTGTGCTTCTAAGGTAGGCCTTAAGCCGTCTATTAAATACATACAGTTTTACATTTCAGAAACAGACCATGGGTTCAAAACTACAAAAATGACCGTGTGATTTTAAGTGGACTTTGATTGGAAATGTATGCCCTGATTTCATTGCAGCCGAAATCAGAGAAGATGCAAGTTAGCAATTAGTTATTATTCAATAGTCTCGTAATACTGTTAGTCCCGGAGCAGTATCAGTTTCAAATCTTGACCTATTTTGGCATAACAATATTAACATGTATGCCTACAGAATGGAAGAACGTATTCAATATTGGCCTTGTACGATATTCAGAATAGTTTCGACATTATTTTCCATCAACCTAATTGGATTTCTGCTTTCAAAATATCTAGTTAAGAACTTAAACTATAGTGAGACTGAGACGAAGCTAAAAGACGTGGCTATTCTTGTCTTAATATAAATGACTATAAACCTTATGGATTACAAATATATTGGAATAGATTTTATTGCTACTGTTTATAATTGCCGCAGTACGTTTACATTATTTTTTCTTCAAAGTGAAAAATAGAGCAATTATTTGTAATAAAACAGTTTCATGGCAATAACTGTTTGATTGTTGCTTATTTATCGAAAATCGAAGGGAATTTAAGAGTAAAATCACTGCCTTTGTTAACCCCTCTCAAGATTAACAGATTAAGGACAAAGAGGAAGGTAAAAATGCTCTCAATTGGTACTTAATCTGAAAATTTGATAAATGAGCGAGATCGCTATTTTCACTCTTTCACCACTCACTTTTGTAAAATAATGTTAAATTTTTAACGTTACATTGAATAATAATAACCTCAGTAAAATCAAATGAAGTATAATGTTCCAGCGGAACATGCTCCTTCAGAAAATGGCTCCAATGTCAAACGTTTCAGAATTTTATTCCAAGCTTCGGTGCAGAACAGATTTTGTTCAAATGAAAAGAAAAACACAATCAGTCAATAGTTAGGCCCTATCTCTAAGTGCATGTACATGTACAAACAAATTGGCCGAATCAAACATAATGAATCCCTGCCTATAGTTTAGATTTGCGTGCAGACACGTTGCCAATTATCATAATCATATCAGAAGCACCTGTTTCTCCTCGACATGACAATGCATCGGATACCGCGCACTGACACTAACAGGTGTCACGGTAAAGCTATATTAAGATGTCTTTCATTGTGGCCCAAAGAGCTAATGGAGTGGTCGTGATACTAATTCGTGCGTACAAGCTGCGGTGGGCCGATGAGCATGGAGGTATAGGGTATACGTTGTGAGCGCTGGTCCCCATCAAAGCCATGCACATTAACTCCACAATGCTGAAGTTATTAAATAAAGCGCTTCCTAATCACCGTATATGTCAGAATCGGAGCTCATGTTAATAGTAAAAGTCGACATATTGCTGACGTCAAAACTGTCTCTGCAGGTTTGCGTTATGCCTCAATTAAGGTTAAGGGTGCCCCATACCATCATGATAGCATAGGACCACAGGGCCACGGCATGATGAGGTAGGGTGGCCAGATCCTTTCCTCGCCGGCCTGTCAACCTTCCCCCAGCTCTAAATGAGAGCCGGACACCCACTCTAGACAGTGAGAGTGTTCCAGTTTCTGGTCCGCGTGGGATTCGAACCAGCAATCGTTTGTATTGCACAGGAACACTGCATTTGCTTTGCTTTACAAACGCGTAAACTGCATCCTGTAAATACTGTGGTTTTCCAGTTGGGAAAATAACTATCATTTCAATGGGTTTTTTTTTACCAACTACCATCGATTTTTAAGTCAGTGGGCATGGTTTGGAATCGTTCGCCAACTGTACTCCACGCGGTGTGTGTGTGGCAATGGAGCGGGGATTTTCATGGCAATTAAAAAATGGCTGCCATGGCTCGGTCGGTATAGAGTGTCACGATGAGAACTTGAATACTGTGGACCGATCGCGATGTAGGCGTTTCCCAAATAACCGGTGCATAACAAAGTGCCAGTGAATTCGGGAGACTACAAAATAATCACAAAAACGAAGGATGATTAAACAATGCATGCAAGTTACCGTGGCGGCATTGCAAACCAGTCAAACGACTAGAAAGTCGATTTTCAACCGGTCCACGTAATATAGGAGGGTTTGTGTTGACACAGTGTAATGAGGTCTCTTCGGGGAGAGGTATGCTTCTGAAAAAAATGTGATAACTCGACGTTCCGGCCAGTATGCATACTGCCCGTCATTAGTAGAAGGTCCCTTCAATAATGGTCCCCCCATACTTTTGTGAGGTCATCCTCCGAGGCTCATGACTGAGAAAGGACAGGCATGTTTACCGTGTCAGCCAGACATTTTGCGCGGGTCAATCCGACAGGTTCTGCTGACAGGTTAAGTGGAGTGGAAAACGGACTATTATCAAACGCCATCGAGCGAGAAGAGATGCCATTGTCCGCAGGGGTTTGTTTGATTTTCCCACGAGAAATGGGCATATAAATAACATCAGATTGGAAACATTTCTGTGCGGAAGAATCGCGATCGTGCTACGATTCATTCGTGTTTTTAGTTAGTTACTCGTCCACATGTTTACCTGTAATTTTGTTTCGAATAAGATGCAGTTTAAAACTTTGCACTGAGTAAGTCGTCTGTTTCGAGAAATTGTATCGCTCTGAGAAGAGCCGGTAACTCAACGTTTCGGGCAGTGTGCAATCTGCACTTCGTCTGGAGACTGCTTCAATCCAGCAGATATGACTTACAAGGTGTCACTGTGAACTACCCACATTGCGATTCCACCATGCAATTTCTCAAGTCCTCCCAAAAAATGCAATCGCCATAGAAACGTCAAGACCTCGTACTTTAACAAAATTCCCAGATGACCATTGTCAGTAAGTAGTTTCGGTTTATTTCTATAGTCCCAAATTTGAGTATTGTTTTTTTTCCCCATGCTTTAGCGCTATTGTTTGTTCTCACCCAACCGAAGGACAAAAATGAATTCATTCTGCCTTTGAGAAAGGTCCTGCAAGGATCGAAACGTTGGGTCTTCTCTTCCTTTTAGAAGTAACAAAAGAAACTAAAGTAGCGATTCGCACCAATGTGATGGAGCACTATAAAGCGATACTCACCGAGTGAGGGCGCTCTTTATACCATCACTTAGGATTTGCATACATTGTAGAATCATTACAAGAAGAATAACATACACTTCTGATTTAGAACATTCCATTTAATCAACCGTGTAAATTTACCGAAAGCAAATTTGTAGTCTTTCGCACAATTACTTTATACCGTCAAGACAGGGCAATTTGGAAAATTACGCAGAACACATTTATAGATGTCGTTGTCAGTTTAGCATCCACTGAGGATCCAACAAATAGTTTGATTAAAAGAAAACACAAGATGAAAAAAAAATGGAGCAGGCCTCATTTCGATTTTAAGCTTCACTCCCTGGGATTCAATTATTTTACAAAAATGATGTCAACTATTTGTGCGGATTATGCAAAGCGTTGGATTCAGAGGGTCTTGCATGTCGACACATAGTGGACCTTCCTTGCTTCCTGGCTTAGAGCATGCAGGGGTCTTTTTCCTTCCTCCGTGCTTAGAGAAATGTGTTCAAAGGTTGGGAGCATTGGGAGCAATAGTTTTGAATCAGGAGAATACTTAAATAAGTAAATAAGACTTAAGGCTTTGCATGGTGGGTGAATCAATATGGGAAGGTTTGCGGTGACACCATGTATCAGGTCTCTTAAAGGAAGATGTTTGGTTCTGAAAACAGGAGAATACTGTTGTGAGGGATTTTGTTGTGAAAGATTGGCACATTTTGTGCTTTAAACCATTAAACATTCCAAAAAATGCTCAAATGGTAATCTGAGAAAGTAGAAAAGGCAAAAAACCGTCACGGTTTTCGCACCGTTCTGTAGTGTAAGAAACGGTTTATTATTCGCGAGTAATAAACTATTAGGGCCTATTTGAGTGAAGATTTCTCGAGAAGTACAGCATCCCAGACCGTAAGATTTCAACATGAGGATTCTATCATGACCATCTACAAACTGTGTAAATTGGAAGGAAATCTGAGGACATCGATGTTTTCCGATCTTCCCAATGTTGTACTGGGCACTGAATAACTAGAAACCAGATGTTAACTCCTCACTGAATGTCCACCAGGTAAATTCAGTTGTTTCAATAAAAGAGCTCTAAGATTCAAGTGCGCCCCCACACGAGCCGAATCCACTGCGTTCCTGTCGCACTGTAGGAGTTAAGGCAGCTCCAATCGACCCCTTTACGCCCCAGTGATTTGTTGAAGGGAGGAACCATATTCAGATGCAAATTGGGTAAACCCTTCCCTTTAGAAAGTGACTCATAGTCATAGTGGGTGGTTAACCGAACTGCCTTTCTCCGTTTGATTTGAAAGTCTGAGTGCGCACACTTCGGATTATGACTGAGTCATTATGAATAACAATAGAGGTAACTGGGTTGTCAAGTGCCACGCCAAAAAAGAAACCGTCCCACCAAAAAAAAAATACTCCATGACCCCCCCGCAAAAATTGCTCTCCAGAAAAGAGGAGGGGATTTAGGACTCAGTATCCGAAGAAAACCGGATGTACGTTGGCAAGGGGGGGGGGTGAATATGAAGCACACAATAACCACAATGATAGTTTCGCAACTTTCCACAGTTCTGAACTTTCCCTGCCGAGTAATTCCCCTCCCTCCCTCCCTTCAGCCGTAGAAGCCTTATGAGCACAATACATCGGGGCAGAATCAATACAACAGGTGTGAGCCGTGAGTAGAGTGCGGGGGGGGGGGGGGTACCGAGAAGCCCCGGATGTTTGATTTAAACGGTTGCGCTGACACCGCGCGACGCTGTAGTATAGTGTGTACCCTGTGTGTGTGTGTGACGGTTTGGGTTCGGTTCGCTGTTGATGCACCACGGGTTTCAATGGCAGTGTTGTTGTATACTGAAACGTCTAGTCGGTGTGACTGGCGGTGAAACCGGAGAGAGATAGTGGGTGTAACCGTGCCAT
Source organism: Luidia sarsii (assembly GCA_949987565.1). Lineage (NCBI taxonomy): Eukaryota > Metazoa > Echinodermata > Asteroidea > Paxillosida > Luidiidae > Luidia > Luidia sarsii. Next base: position 15,866,106 of record OX465114.1, on the reverse strand, counting down.
AGGCTACCGCCGCCATCGTGGGCAGGCGTGAGTCACGAGGTTGAACGCCGTGGACTTGAACGAAGACTCGTTTTTGCTGTATAGACGGTAAGACCCACCCACCCCTTCCCTGCGAGAGAACTTTTTTTTTCGCAATCGCGTCAAGTGTGCGAGTTAAATCACGTGTAATCCTGCGCTGACACAACACGTGTGTCGGCGTGGTTGTGGTCTCGTCACACGCCGTGGTCATCGTGAAAAACCGTGTGCGATCGAAGAGGTCATCGGAAACAGTGACCAGCTTTTTATTTTCTTCATCCAAATCCAAGGGGTTGAGTGGGAAGAGCGGTCGACCCGATTCGAAAAGGCCAACTCGATCAGGGTTGGAGTGACGCTTTTTCCGGGTGGGGTGGGGTTGGGTTGACTTTCAAATGAATAGATCGTGAGCGTCGAGAGAAGAGAATGGCAGTGTGGGATTTCCAGCGCGTTCTCCGGACCGTCTTGGCTCTGGTGCTGATGGTCATCATCCGTCCCGGGAACGGCCAGGCGCTGACTCTGGTGTCTACTCCCTCGGTGATCTTAGAGAGTAGCTCGGCGAATCTCACGTGCGCCACGACGAGCGGCCAGGAGATCGGAGGGGAGGAGGTGAAGTGGCTCAAAGACGGCGCCGAGCTGGCGAGCTCCACGGAGAGATACACGGTCTCTCGGGAGAGTGGCGGGACTGCCTCTGTGCTCGTCATTTCCGACGCCGTGGTCGGCGACTCCGGCCAGTTCCAGTGCCAGGTTGGCGGGGATGAGGGGAGCGCCGGACTGCTGGTGCTGCCCGAGAGCTGGTTGCCCGCCTGCAGCCGTAGCGCCGGCAGCGGCCGCCTGGGCGACGGTGACAGCTTCACCATCACCTGCGCCTCCGCGGGCCACGCCAACACGAGCCTGGAGTGGTACCGGGCCAACGGAGCGCCCTCCGCGGCGCTGTCCGCCTCCCCCGTCCGGCAGAGCGGCACCGAGGTGGCCGTGTCGTACGAGGGCACGGCGGGGGACGAGGAGGGCTCGCTGCTGTTTCTCTGCGAGGCCCGGCTGGGCGATCTCTACAGGAGCTGTCACGTCACCGTGAACGACGAGGGTCCCGTCAGTCTGGTGCCCTTCATCGTGGTCGGGTTGATGAGCCTCATCGCTCTAATCCTCTTCTTCCTCGTCCTCTTCATCCTCTTCCGCCATCGCCAGTGCCGGTTCTGCCGGCGTCCCGTGCCGGAGCCTCACCACGTCCTGGACGAGGCCACGCTCCAGAGCGGCTCCTGGATCCCGCCCCCGGTGGTGGCCATCGACTCGGTGTCCGTCGAGGACGAGCAAGAGTCCGGCAAGGACGGCTCCCCTCACCGCGCCGCCTACGCCTACACGAACCCCGATTTCCAGTCGCAGCCGCCCGACGTCGTCCCCACGCAGGAGCCCAGGGCTGCCGCCGCCACCGTGATGTCCGGAGAGGCTCCGCCAGCTGCGGACGTCTCCACCGACGCACCCGAGGCGTCCTCGGCGGGCATGTCACCGGGAAATCCGAGGGTCGCCCCCGTTGCCTCCGCATCGGACTCGCGCTCGGCGGGGACGCCCAAGTCCAAGATCAAGAACCGCACCCTGAACAAGAACATGGACCAGAATTTCGACAAGCCCATTCAGACTCTGGAGAAGAACACCCTGCCGAGCAGGAAGAGGCGCCAGACCAAGGGGGAGCGGAAGAAGGTGAAGCACTACAAGGAGCCGCCGGTCAAGGCCAGGATGAAGACGCCCAAGGATCCCATCTACGCCCAGGTGAAGAAGCTGAACATCCCGAGGAGCGGGCCGAGCGACGCAGCGGAGGCTGAGAGCGGCCCGTCGACCTCCACCAGTGTGGCCGGTGCGGACGGCGCGGCGGCCCGGGCACCACCCAGCGTCGTCCCGCCGGCGGCCACGGCGTCCGGCAACGGCGACGCCGCCAAGGAGACGAGCTCAACGGCCACGGACTCCACGGACCGCTCCTCCCTGCAGGCGGGCAACGACCTCGGCGGCGGGGGCTCCGCGAGGAAGAAGCAGCGTGTCCGGCACTACCGGAAGAAGTCGGAGGGGAGCCGGAGGAGCTGGGACCAGGAGGAGGGCGTCCTGATCTTGAACATCAAGGGGGAGAAGGAGGACCAGGAGGAGGGCGGCCTGGTCTTGAACATCAAGGGAGAGAAGGAGGAGGAGCGAGACCCCTCAGTCCCCTCAGTCCCCTCCTCCTCCAGCAGCAGCAGCAGCAGCAGCAGCACCGGCCGGAGGAAGAAGGAGAAGGTCCCGGCAGATCGTGTCATCTACGCCGAGTTAGATTTCACCAGAAAGGTGGGGCTCAACATCACGGGATGACGTCGAAACTGCTTTGCCCGATACATAGCTCGTCGGTATCCACCGCGTGCTTCGGTGCATTTATTTTTCTCAAAGGTAGCCCTCGTCTTTAAGCGTCATCAAACTCAAGGCAACAAGGCCGGTACACTGAAAAATCCAAACATCAAAGCCTGGTTTCTGTTGATTTGGCCAATCTTGATCAAAATGTGGCTTTTCTAAAGAGTTATTGGCAAAGATGACTGCAGATTTTATTTTCTAATCGACTCTTAGATATCCTCGTGCATGAAATATCTCATTTTTATACGACCTATTTTATATTTTATCCTAAAGTTATTGGTTGTATTTTTTTACGAGGCTTTGAAGATTGTGTACAACTTTCGGAACGCAATAAATCTGTATATCATTAAGTCTTCTTTGAGATAAAAAATCAAACAAGTCTACACAACAAAAGTAGACCAGTAACATTGTAACAATTCTCGAGTATAATCTTGACTTGAAATGTCAATAGAAATGAAACGTTTGGTGGAAAAATAGACGGTGAAATATGTATTGTGTTACGATTCACCATGAGGGATGTGTCATAAATATGGCTGCATATTTCGGCGTTGAGTTAATGTCACATGCATGTCATGTGATCGTTGCTACCATCCATCCCGTCGACTCTCCCGGTATATTCCGTCATTGTCGTTGAACCTTTATTCTCTTTCAGGGCTCAATATCATAGAGCCGCTTAAGCGTAAAAAAAACTGCTAAGCACGAAAAATCTTCCTCGCGTAAACAGGATTACAAACCACATTACTGATACAAACTCATTGGCTTTGACTCGTATTCCACTCTTCTTTACTTAGCACGAAACAAAAGTGAAGTTTGGGTTGACAAGCTGATCCTGTAAATCAAGACTCTCTTAAATATATTTTGGTGCTTAAGCGGCTCTGATATTGGCCCAAGGTGCATTACAACCTTTCACCTCGTATTTGGTTCCATCCTTCTCATGCCGTTCAAGACTTTGCATTCATACTCAGACGACTTTATTAAAATAAACATGTTTTCATCGAAGTGATATACAAAAATGTTGGAAACTGCTTACTGACTAAAGTTATCAAAATGCAAATCTCAAAATTTAATGGGCCTGACGTTTCGATCCTAGCAGGACCTTTCTCAAAGGCCTTTGAGAAAGGTCCTACTAGGATCGAAACGTCAGGCCCACTCAATTTTGAGATGTTTTCATAGAGTTGGATGGTAAATAAGGTCGAATCCTGAAATGACAAATCAATTGTACGTGGTTTCAATCGTTGGGCTAGTGTGTACTTCCCAGTTGCAAGTAGGGATATGCGGGGAAAATATGTAATGTCGTCACTGTTCGATTATAATATACGGTCGATTATCAAAGTGGTTTAACAGGCTAATATAGAGTCTATCTTGGGTCCGTTTAACGGGCAAGTAATTCCACAACAACCTATTCGTTCTGGTTTTAACGCCCCCCTTTTAATCCGATATTCACAGAGTAGCGCACTTTCCTACTTAATGAAAACTCCAGGAATCGCGCGGGGCTATCGTGAGAAACCTCCATAAACGTGGGTCACAGCTGGGTCAGAGGTCACTCTCGTCTTAAGCTGATTGAACATGACCCCCGCCCCGTCCTTCCGATCCGAACAAAGTACACAATTCAGACTACACCGCATTAGGCATCATAACGCTTCAGCCATCTTGGGCCGACTTTCCCACGGTTTTCTTTTACCACTGGTTACCCGTTGCGGCAGAGTACCAGTCTAAGCGTTGCTAAGGCAATGGATGCGCATACTCGCACCCCTATGGCCTCTACACAGACTGACCATAGTCAAAACTCGTGCAGGCGACAGGCTTGCTTGGAGTATTTTGGCTGTTTACGAAATGAAGGCTTAGGCTCGGGCTTAGAGAAATCACAGGCATCTAGAAAAAAGGGCTTGGCCTCAGTTTATTGGTGAATACTCTACTTATCAAGCCAGCAAACCTTCAAATTCGGCGACGAACTACAACCTACATTTTCAGGTTCTGTCAGACGGAGACGAAGCCTGAGTCTGATCCATGGATTCGTAAAGGGCCATAGACAGAACTGTGTTTGAAATAATAGTTGGACCAATGCGAAGGAGATTTTGGAAAGAGGGAAAAGTTGGCCAATAGGTTTACTTTGATGGACATTTCAGGATACTTAATCAATTGTCGTGTAATCTGTATTTCTAAATTCATCATGTTTATATCAGCAAATGTAATGAAAAGATTTGTAAAAGAAATATTGCTTTACACAGATTTTGCAATTTATACAATTATTTTGTTTGTGTATGTATTTTGTTTTCAAACCAGTGATTTTGTTTTACTGTATTAATTGCCAACAAACTCATTTGGTGTTTTGTTTCCATGTAAATCATCCATATTAAAACAATGCGCCGTATAATAATCAGCTCAGGATAAAGAACACTACATCTATAAAACATTTGTTTGAAATATACAAACTATTTTTCCTTTTTATATAATGGTTGTGTTATTAAAGCAATGAAGATATTCTGTACCCGTGTTTGAATGAAAATATTCATTTCTTTAAGTATATTATGTGAACGAGGGTGCTGCATAATTGAAACACAGTACCATAACAACCAATAATATGCACATCATCATGATGTTACCTTCGCTGGTGTACAATTACCTATTCCATCGCGCGTAAGTATGCGGCGTGATATTCGCTGGTGCGCAGCCGCGCTTCCACACCGGCTGCATTAGTAATGCAACTTCCATTGGCCGCGCTAATTAATTTTCCCCCCACCCGTCCCGTACGTGCACGACGATGCGATGACAGCTGTTGTCGCCGTTGCCATGGAGACCAACGCTCGCGCAGAGAAGCGCGCCAAGATGCAGCGCCGTTTGACAACGCAATCACACCCGTCTGTATATTCAGGGGATGTATCATTGTTGCATCGCTCGAAAAAAGGTGGCTTAAAAAAATACAATTTTGATTTCGACCAGAGACGAATGTCACTCTGAGCGATGATCGTTAGTACTGATAGGAGCATACAACAGTAGGCTAATGAAGCACTTTCTTTGCCAGATATTTGGAAATATTGCCTTGTCGGGATAGAAGAAAAAAGGGTGGTAGATATGACATGATGTTTGCGTCGAGGAGAATGTAATTCAGTGAGGGTTTGCCCTGCTCAACGTGATAAACATTGAGTGCTCGGTGCTTTGCTCGATGCCTGGTGAATGCAAAATCAGGCGACTCGAATTCATCGAATCCTTTGAGAAAGGTCCTGCTAGGATCGAAACGTCAGGCCCACTAAATTTTACGATTTACATTTTGGTAATTTTAGTCAGTAAGCAGTTTGCAACATTTTTGTATATCACCCTAGAATAAAAGTGGTGTTTTTCACAAAGTCTAACGAGGCATCGTAACCCAACTTACGATGGATAACCCGTCGTGAGTTGTAAAAGTTCGTGTGGTTACTGTGCGTTCATCATCGCCTTACGATCAGTCGTAAGCTATAAATGATGAGATCGACCACGACCACTGGCGAAACTGCACGCAGGCAAGCCACTGTATTCGCCACATCAGCGCGCACAGACTATTTAACGATACATCTAAAAAAAAAATGAGATTTGCATTGTGGTAAATTTAGTCAGTAAGCAGTTTGCAACATCTGTATATTACTCTAATATGATACATGCCGATTGGCATGTTCTCTTGGTCCCTCGTGTGCACACACGCTGCATCTGGGACCTGACGCGGTCCCCCACGGATTTACTGGCGAAGTGGCCGCAGCTAGCACGCCATGGAAACACCGAACTGGATGAAAAAAAAAATGGCGGGCTCGTGTCGGCAGGATTGGTTGAATACTGAATGGAGTGCGGTGGCTCAAGAGACTGTTCTCGGTTAACTCTGCACAGCGTTACGCGCCATCGAAGAACGTTGTTCTATTTGGTTTCTGTCAAGTTGTCACGCAAAGTTTTCCTTTTACATTGTGTTCACTGATTGATCATTTGTTACCAATAAGTACTTAAGTACTTATTGTTCTCCCCGGCACTTCATATGAAATAATGATATACATTGTATATATCAATACACATGCATAGGCCCTATGTATAGTTATGATATATATATATAGAGAGAGAGAGAGAGAGAGAGAGAGAGAGAGAGAGAGAAAGAGAGAGAGAGAGAGAGAGAGAGAGAGAGAGAGAGAGAGAGGAAGGGGAGAGAGAGAGAGAAAGAGGAAGAGAAAGAGAGAGAGAGGAAGGGGAGAGACAGAGAGAGAAAGAGATAGAGAGGGGAAGAAAGAGGGAGGAAGAGATGAGAAAGAGAAAGAGAAAGAAAGAAAGAGAGAGGGAGGAAGAGATGAGAGAGAGAGAAAGAGAGAGAAAGAGGGAGAAAGAGAGGGAGGGAGAGAAAGAGAGAGATAGGGAGAAAAAGAGAGAGAAAGAGAAAGAGAGAGATTGGGGCGGGGCGGATCTATAGAAATGGCACGAAGCAGTGGTGACGATTGTGTGGGAGAAAAGGACAAACTTTATTCGTGCTTGTCCTTCGGCTGTGTCTGGTGTGAGACCAGCTCTGCAACCTCGCTCCAACGGCCTGTATCCGAGTGCGAACCCAAGTGCATTATCATGCAGATGAAGGCGGGTGAACCGGTTGGGAAAGTTCGAGGTTACCGATCGCCTTATTTGGCCATGAATCTAAGCAGTGGGGTTTGGTTTTTTTGTATTGGGGAGAAAGAGAAATAGAGAGAGAGAGAGAGAGAGAGAGAGAGAGAGAGAGAGAGAGAGAGAGAGAGAGAGAGAGAGAGAGAGAGAGAGAGAGAGAGAGAGAGAGAGAGAGAGAGCGAGAGAGAGAGGGGGAGGTAGCAGGAATACTCAGTTGTTTGTGCACTGACGAATCTCAGTGGATCAGTCAAGCGCACAGTTCGGGAAAAGACCTGAAAAGAAACCAGCCCGTGGAAATATGCTCGCCTTTTGTGACGTCCTCGGTTGGTTAAGGAAGGAAGGAAGAAAAAATGGGTTTCCACGGAATAAAAGCATTCCTGAAGTCTGATTGATAGCTTTAGTCGGCAAACAGGCAAACAACACTCATGATCCTTTCTCGGAGTGGAAAGTTCTGAAAGGGGTATTCTGTGTGGAGTATTTGTTGTAGCTCTGGTTGCTAGACAAATTTAATCCTCAGTTATTTGAGGGTTGTTTTTGTTCCATTAAAGTTTCCTATAACCATTTCATATCATTTTATTTCATTTTCTCTTATTTCACTTATTTCGGCAAGACATACAAATATAATATCACCACAATTACCATTGTAATATATTGGTAATTTTCAGATTAAGATATTATGATACAATTGTTGCCCCCGGTGAAAACCAAACAAATGTTATTGGAATAGTAAATATTTACCTGAAAAACGAATAATCATTTTGTGCTTAAGATTATTTTTCAAAGTGTATAACACCAATTGAATTTAGCTGAGAGTTTTTTCAGGGTCGGAATTAAATACTATAAATTTGAAATAAAGTCCATTTTGCTACGAATACTCCTTTATCTGAAGTCCCCGGAAAGCTAATCTTTCGATCATTTTCATGATAGTAATGAACATAATTTGTTGCAAACTACAATCGCGACTTAAATTTACCAAACGCAAATCTGAAGAAAACAAAATTATGTAGAGGGCCTGACGTGTTTGTTTTTCGCAGTGGCTGTTGTTACGGCAGTCGTCCGTGTGGTTCCCTAACTTGATTGTATTTCGTCAGCATTGCAGGCTGGTTGAACCAGTCTATTAGCTGATAGTCTGGTTCCAAGAGCTAAACATCCTGACAAATACTGTGAAGTCAGGGAACCACACGGACGACTGCCGTAACAACAGCCACTGCGGTTTTTTTTTTATCCTGACAGTACATTTCTCGAAAGCATTTACCGTTTGCTGTGTTCCTATAGCAGACGAATTAAGCAAACAAGTCATTTCCAAATCGATATGCGCGCCATTACATATTAATTAGTCGGTGAAACCTCATCAAGTTATAATGTCCACTTCTCCATTAAAGGGAAGTACGCCATTTGCAAAGTGCCCAATTCCCGGACATTACTTACTCATCAGAAAGTTTGGAACGGTATTGGGCATTGCGTGAAATATTAGCGCTCGAAAATCTGCCGTTTTCGAGAAAAACAAATATCAAATTTGTTGAATTTCTAACGATCGTTTTGTGAAGCGATCATTGGAATAAAGAGTTCCTTTAACAAACAAAAAACCTCATTGTCCGGAAAAGGTTACCATTTAATTTCGTTTCCATGGTTTTTCTGATGACATGGAGGATTGAGCCGAAACTTACGCGAATGAGTTGCTTCATGTTTGAACAAGTAAGGAAACTATTCTTTGCAAAATGGCGTAGGCCCTGTGTATTCAAAAACCAAAACTACACATTATAGAAATGTACATTCCACCTTTGAGAATGAATCTGCTAGGATCGAAACGCCAATGCCTCTAAATTTAACAGATTTGTTTTTTTGGTCATCTTAGTCAGTAAGAAGTTGGCAACTTTTTTGTATAATAGTCTACGTTATACTACGCAGACAATATTCCTATAAACCACAGTCCCACCTCTCCCAACCTACCCCAAAAAACTCCATAGTCACGAACACGTCGCACCACTGACCCCGTCCAAACACAAACCCTCTTCGCCGTATAGCTTTTGTGCGCAACTCCCCGACCTCGTTGCACCTTGTGAGGTTGGGTTTTTTTTTTCTTCAGCCTCAGACTTATGCAAATTCAAACATTTCTCTTGCTCGGCTTCTGCCGCATCATTATTCGGGCGGGACGGTTGAGTGGGCGACTATGGGACTGCCAGGTGTGGTTCCATTGTGCCGACCCTAGCCGCCCAACGCGGAGAGAGACCGTCCTCGATCTGTTGACGGAGATGACGTCACGGCCCTCGGCCTAGCCCCCACCGTGTGCATGAGCGAGTGTGCGTGGTATGTGGTGTGTGTGTGGGTAAGGCAGGAGCGATTTGTCCAACCGCCTCACGTATTCTGCATCACAAAGCGAAGGGGGATGCCATTGCGCTGATCCGACAACGGGGAAAAGAGATCTCCTGCCATTAAGTGGAGGAAGTAAAACAAAAAACTAGACGGCCATATTGCCCCGCGCCAACCGGTGGAGGATTCCCTACGATGAGGGATGCGGGCTAGCGAATAGACACTGCGAAATCAACAGGTCTCGTCGCGAATTTGGAGGAAATACACCACCGTGGGAACGACTATAACGGTACGTGTTTGAATGTAGCATTGACTCTCTCTCTCTCCCTCTCGTCGTTCTCTGACAATGGCCGTGACTTCTTCGCGGTGTGCGGCGCTGGTGTTGGTGGTGGTGTGGCTGCAAAGTCTGACACCGGCTCCGGTCGGGGCTCAGTTCCAGAATGAGCCGAGGGACGCGGAGATTCTCCTCTACGGCCTCGCCATCATGGAGTGCGCCGCGGTGGTGCCGCCCGACGCCGAAGTCTACTGGTCCATCGCCGCCGAGCCCCGGGTGCTGACCATCGGGGCGAACCGGGAGTTCGACGGCGTGGACGTGCCCAGCCGCTTCTCCCTGCAGGGGGAGGACGGGAGCGACGTCTTCAACCTGGTCATCAGCGGGGTGGTGGCCGCCGACGCCGGGGTGTACAGGTGTAACGTGATCATGCCCGGGCGCGGAGATACCTCGCCCGAAGTGCGGAGCACGAGGCCCGCCACTCTGAGCGTGGTCCAGGTGCCGGCCAACGGCGTGCCGACCTGCTGGGTGGAGGAGGGCCGGCAGGCGCAGGTGGGCGACGACCTGTCCCTCCGCTGCGCCTCTGCCGACGCCGACATCGAGCTGACGTGGTACGCCGAGGACGTGGCGCTGGGCAGCACCCGCTTCCAGATCAGCACGACCCCGTTCGGGGTGGCCATCGACTCGCACCTGCTGGCCCAGGCCTCGGCCGACCAGCAGACGTTCACCTGCCAGCCGAACACGGACCAGTACTCGACCTGCAGCGTGACCGTGGAGGTGCTCCACGCGCCCGTGGTCACCATCGAGGCGTCCGGCGTCCTGGAGACGGGAGCGGACGCCTCCTTCACCTGCAAGGCCACGGGCAACCCTCCCTTCTTCGCCTACACGTGGCACTACAACGACTACACGATCTCCTTCGAGGAGAACCCCCGCTTCAACCGGGCCCGGCTCGAGAAGAGCGGGTCGGTGCTGGTGCTGCCCGAGCTGGCCGCCACCGACGACAACGCCACGCTCCGCTGCGAGGCCGTCAACTCCCTGGGGGAGACCACGGAGAGCCACGTCATCCGCACCGTGCCCGGCAAGACGCTGGCGCAGATCATCGGCCCCATCCTGCTCGGCATCATCCTGGGCCTGGTCCTGATCGTGCTCTGCTTCTACGGCTGGTGGTGGCGCCGCCAGCGGCGGAAGGTCAAGCAGATCAGCCGCAAGAAGAAGAGCATCCGCCGGGCCTTCTCCCTGCGAGGCGGCGGCCACGAAGACGACCTCGAGACCGTGGAGTCGGGCACCGTGTACAAGCAGGCCATCGGCGGCTTCGGCAGCAGCCGCTACGGCAAGACGCCCAGCGTCAACGGCGACGTGCCCCGCTCGGGCCTGGACCTGCAGTCGGCCGGCTACGGGCCCGACCTGACCGACACCTCGGGCTACCGCGCCACGGCCGAGGTGGAGCCGGAGGACGACGGGGCCCTGCGGCCCATCCCGAGGAAGAAGAGCACCTCGTCGCTGTCGTCGGTGCCCAACGGCGGCGCCCGGGCCTCCACCACCTCCGACGACCGGCCGCTGGTGGAGCCGGAGCCGGACAAGTCCTTCACCTACTACGTCAACCCGCACTTCGACGAGACGCGCCAGGCCATGGTGATGACGGAGCACAAGGAGAACGAACTCAACCCGCCCGAGTACAACATCATGGACGACAACGCCGAGAAAAAGATCTCCAACGAGGACGAGAATGAAGACAATATCCTCAGCACCGAGCTTTAAAGACAGCCGCATTCACAGATTATAGAATAGTCAAACAAAACAAAACAAAAATCATTTTTATACTCGAGCCTTTTTTGTTGCCGTCAGTTTTATTTTTGTACGACGTTAGCTGGATTACATGGAGGGAGTATGGTATAAAGTTGAAGAGTTTTAAAGAAAAAAATAATAACTTAGACTAAGAGCATTCAAGGAGGGGGTTGTTTTACTTGTTTTAAGCAAATTGTTCGCCAGAATGTTATCGTTCTTATATGATTGCCTCTTAAAATTAAGAGCCATCTTTTTTATTTCGGTGACCCTAACCCAAATCATGGTGGGTTTGGCTGTGCACACGGATAGGGCGGCGAGTGATGACTTCAATTCAACATCGTGAATTACACAGCCCGTGATGAACAAGCCCTTAGAATAATGCTCATACAAATGTGCGCATAAAAGTACGCTCGATCATTACACCAGCTGCTCCAGTATTGTATTAAACCACAGGGTTGCACTTTTCATATGGCATTGTATTGTAGTGAGTGCTTGTATAATTTGTTTCCTGAAGGACATTCCGATGTTCATAAAACGCAATGCATTTGCATGTCTAAATATCAAATGGAGTCTCCTGACGACGGGCACACTGCCCGAAACGTTGATTTACTGGCTCTTTCCATGCACTTTAAAAAAATGAAATTAAAACTTAGTTTTGAAACTAAGACCTCTGGCCTAACGTGTCAGCGCTTAGTGCTTTCCAAAAAAAAAAAAGTTTAAGGGAAGATAATATTTTGAAGTCTATAATGTGGTGCAGAATGTGTTATTGCTCAGTATAATTATTCGTAGAGGTTTGGGAAGACAAGTTTTAAGATCATTCGACTTTTCACCTCACTATTTCACATCGTAATACATGCCACTCTGTTTGTGTTCTATATTCAATTTCTATCGACTGAACTTACACATATCTGTCAACGATATTTTATATGCATGTTCTTTCACCGAAAATATACGATTAAGTAGCAAATTTAGATTTGACATATTTTTATATTTGGATTTCCTTATCGGCCTTTAACTGTTTGTCGTTTTGCATTTGTTGACGTTGTGTATAAAGAGCAATTGTACGATATTCATGGTGTGGCGAGTTATTTTTCTCTAAAGGTTTTGCATTTTTATGACATATTTTCTGTCGAAAAACACGACCAAGCTTTGCACCGGTCAACAAAAATATTCACGGGGCCTATAAAAAAAATAAACGACTTTCATCGATCCGAGGCAAGGTCATAGGTTACACGATCGATCATTGTAGTGCTATTTGATGTCCTTCATTTTTTTTTATCCAACAAAAATGGCATGTTGTGATGAAGCCTTTAGTAGGGGGGTATTTGTAAGTATTTGTACATACGTCGATGGAATGTTCAGATAATTAATCGTTGCATCTGCAGAGGTTGAAATTTATGTATCATTCACGAAGATTCCCCGTCGGGTACCTTTTTTTATCATTGTATTGTAAAACAAAAAATACAACTATTTCACACTCGCGTTTCGTTACTACTTCCCCGCATTTGCGCATGCGCATCACAAGCAATTTAGAAAGTGCAAACTATGGCCGTTTTCAAAATGAAGGCTTAGGCTCGGGCTTAGGCTTCGTCTCCGTCTGACAAAACCTGAAAAACCAGGTTGTGGTTTGTTTCCTAATTAAAAGGTGGTTTGTTGGTTTGTTTAACAAGAAACTGAGGCCAAACTCTTGTTTTAGATGCATGTGATATTATAACGAGTTCAATGAACATCAGGACCGAAGCCTAAGCCTTCGTTTCATAAACGACCCATGATTCTAGCGAGACTTCCTAACTATCGAATGCAAAGATAATCACATCGAAATGTATTCTTTTTATTGTAACTCTATTAAATGAAAATAGATCAGTTCAGTCTATTTGCAAATAAAAGCTGTTGAGGCAATAAGTCAAAGTCAGGAATGTGTATCTGTAGTTTGAATGGATAAAGTAATATGCAGCGTTTTTGTTTCGCAAAGTCGAGGTGACAATGACATTCAGGGGCAGGTCGATCAACGATGTGAACTGATTCAAGTGATTGATCAATTCAGAGTAATATTTTACAAACATGTTGCAAACTGCTTTATTGACTAAAACGACCGATATGTCTAAAATTTATATTCCCAACGTTTCGGCCGTGCTAAAATCCAAACGACAGGCTCTTTAAGATTTTTCAGATTTGTGTCAAACAACTGAATGAAAAACTGACAGATCTTTTGAACAAATTGAAAAGAAAACGCGACATTATGTTCAATTCATTTTGGAGATTTATCAAGTGGAACAACGGTACGATTCTCCCGTCAATTATTGATGGCATAGAGCATGGAGTGGTCTTACAGGTTGACGATGATTATCTGCCAAGTTAACGCCCCCTGTTACAGAAATGACTCAACTGGAATCAATAAAAACTTACTGGGAACTTATGAACAAATTGAAAAAATGGCAAAGAAAACATGACATTTTTTCAATTCATTATTGAGATCAGGAACTTTTCCCATGAGTTGTAGATGATTATAATGCCAAGTTACCGCCCCCTGGTACAGAAATGACTCAACTGAAATCATTGAAAAAATCACTGAGATCTTTAAAATTTGAACAAATTGAAAAATGGCAAAGAAAACATGACATTTTTCCAATTCATTTTTGAGAGCAGGGAGTTTTCCCATGCGTTGACGATAAATATAATGCCAAGTTAACGCCCCCTGGTACAGAAATGACTCAACTGAAATCATTGAAAAAAACACTGGGATCTTTTGAACAAATTGAAAAATGGCAAAGAAAACATGACATTTTTCCAATTCATTTTTGAGAGCAGGGAGTTTTCCCAGGCGTTGACGATAAATATAATGCCAAGTTAACGCCCCCTGGTGCAGAAATGACTCCACTGAAATCATTGAAAAACTAATTGGGAACTTATGAACAAATTGAAAAATGGCAAAGAAAACATGACATTTTTTCAATTCATTTTTGAGAGCAGGGAGTTTTCCCATAAGTTGACGATGATTATCTGCCAAGTTAATGCCCCCTGTTACAAAAACGACTCAACTGAAATCAATAAAAATTTACTGGGAACTTATGAACAAATTGAAAAATGGCAAAGAAAACATGACATTTTTTCAATTCATTTTTTAGATCAGGAACGTTTCCCATGAGTTGAGCATGATTATAATGCCAAGTTAACGCCCCCTGGTACAGAAATGACTCAACTGAAATCATTAAAAAACTGACTGGGATCTTTTGAACAAATTGAAAAAATGGCAAAGAAAACATGACATTTTTCCAATTCTGTTTGAGAGCAGGGAGTTTTCCCATGCGTTGACGATAAATATAATGCCAAGTTAACGCCCCCTGGTACAGAAATGACTCAACTGAAATCATTGATAAAATCACTGGGATCTTTTGAACAAATTGAAAAAATGGCAAAGAAAACATGACATTTTTCCAATTCATTTTTGAGAGCAGGGAGTTTTCCCATGCGTTGACGATAAATATAATGCCAAGTTAACACCCCCTGGTACAGAAATGACTCAGCTTTAAACGAATGAAATAAAAAATAGTATCGACACAAAAAGGTGTTGTTCATACTCGAATAGACTCGGGCAAGGCATGCTGGTTTATTGTAATAGTTCAAGGTCGGCAGAGGGCGCTTTTGAACCCTACTGGCCGAGTCTCATAAAGGGGCTCTATTACTGGCACTTTGAAGATCATTGTTAGTCACTACAAGCAGGAACCTTCATGGTCACTCCAAGGAGGAACGTCCATGGTCGCTCTGACCTGGCCTTACGGTGTCTTACAAGGACCCATAAGACACACGCGACTGAGCGCAAAGGAACGCGCGGTTGTGGAGGTTTGTCAGAACGGAAAGAAAAACATCTCGATTCCATTCGTCGAAACTTTGCTTCAAAAGCACGTAAAAGAAGACTGCACGCAACAAATGGCCAACTTTTATTTATGTGATATTATGAATACCGACTGTAATTCCGATTCTCATTGACGTCATTCGCAGTTATGATGAAATCCATGGGGAAAATTGGGAAGTCAAACGGCACGGCGCATGGTCGTTTTATTTCGCGTACAAAACGCTCTGGCGCCCTCTTGTGACGCACCAACGCTTGCCTTTTTAGTCCTTGGACCAATTCTATAGAGCCAAAATTTGATTAGCCACAAAAAGTCAGGATTCATAGGACCATCCCCAACCCAAACTTCCCTATTGTTTCACGCGAAGTAAAGAAGAGTGGATTTGCATAATTATCGGGTGCCTCAGCCAAAGTATCCCCCTGCTCTCTGTAAATGGGCGTAGCTCAACATCAGTATAAACCCAGGCTAACTAATCGCTCAAAACAATACGGTCAGCACGTATATTCGCGGCAAACCACCGACAATCAACTGCGATTTATGTCAAACAAATAAAGGGGAAAAAACAAATTGGAACTTACAAACAATTTTGAAAACATCGGAAGAGAAAACTTTGACTGGACCGGGACTTGAACCCGAGATCTCTGGCTTTGCGTATACCAGCGCTCTTACCATCTGAGCTATCCAGCCCTTACATGATGGCCTTCCCAAATAGTCAACTCGTCTTTGGCACACCAGCGCTCTTACCATCTGAGCCATCCAGCCCTTACATGGTGGCCTTCCCAAATAGTCAAATAGTCTTTGGCACACCAGCGCTCTTACCATCTGAGCTATCCAGCCCTTAGATGGTGGCCTTCCCAAATAGTCAACTAGTCCTTGGCACACCAGTGCTCTTACCATCTGAGCTATCCAGCACTTAGATTGTGGCCTTCCCAAATAATAAACTAGTCTTTGGCACACCAGCGCTTTTACCATCTGAGCTATCCAGCACTTAGATTGTGGCCTTCCCAAATAGTCAACTAGTCTTTGGCACACCAGCGCTCTTACCATCTGAGCTATCCAGCCCTTAGATGGTGGCCTTCCCAAATAGTCAACTAGTCCTTGGCACACCAGTGCTCTTACCATCTGAGCTATCCAGCACTTAGATTGTGGCCTTCCCAAATAGTCAACTAGTCTTTGGCACACCAGCGCTCTTACCATCTGAGCTATCCAGCCCTTAGATGGTGGCCTTCCCTAATAGTCAACTATAGTCTTTGCCGGGGTAGGGCGCCAGTCAGGGGTAGGTAACCATTAATTTAATAACTGCCGTATAATTATCTCCATGGTACCGTCCATTTATTTTCCTGACGGAAAACGCGGTGATTGATGGAACCCATCGATCAGAATCAATTAGGATGTGGCGAGAAATCCCAGTCCTTATTTTGTCGTCTTTATTTCGGGAACGAAAACAAGACTTGAACAATTCCGTCAGAAAACGAAAACCGTCTGTGTTTACTCACCAATTTGTCGGCGGGTCTGTCCTGCGATAGCTTGCAGCGGTGATCCGATAGAAGTCCTAAGCAAACGGCAACGCGTCAGGACTGCATTTTCAGAAAATGGATCGCGGATTCATGATCAAATTAGTAAAAGGATGTTGTTGACTTAAACTTTAAGGAGTTAGAGTGAAGCAACAATATATTTCCACAAACGAGTCGGCGTCAGATGGCCTGTGGGCCTATACAATAATTGTGTTGTCCTGGAAAGTTTGTAGCGAACACTGGTAAATGCATTACTGTGAAACTCAACTTAACTATAACATTTCCCTCTTCTCTACACTCACCGGTATCGCCGTGATGGATGAAATGAGACTATATATATCATCGTGTCTATTTATCAAGATCAAACATCTCCGACTAAAAAAAAACACGCCCCGGCACGGGATTTCCCCCTCGACGTTTTGATTTCGGGTCGCTCTCCTCGAGAGAGAAAAAAATCGGAGGAAATTGACTCAACGCCAAAACGGCCTTGACGAGGGACCATCGAATGTGCCTCGCGTGAAGTCAAACCCTCATTAGCGGGAGCATGATTTTAAAGCTTTTAATCAGCGGAGACTAATATTGGGTGAGGCGAAGGTACCGTGCGGTATCTGGGCAACACGGCGGCCGCGAAGAGACGGCAACACGAACTTCGAGGAGGGTCCTACTGTAGATCCGATAAGGGTTCGTTTTAATTCCACGGGAAATCTACGGACACTGGTTGTAAACAAAATCCTCAGCGAAACACATCAGAAAAACATTGCGGAAACGTTTTTATGATACCGGGGGCCAATTATTACACGGAGCTGTTTGAACCACCAACATTCTGCTTATTAAAGCACAAAAATATCACGATTTACAGGATCAACTCCCCAACCAAATCTTCACTTCTGTTTCATGTTAGGAAAAGATAAGGGATATACAAGTCAAAAGCAATTGGCATCACATTGGAGTATGGTTTGTAATCCTGTGTACACGAGGAGGACGTTGCATGCTTAGCAGGTTTTTCAGGCTTAGCCGGGGCTATGAGATTAGGCGCTGCACAGGCGAAAAACTTTAGGCTTTGCCTGAGGGCAGAAACAGTGAATTGACGTCGATAAAGCGACATGTAAAAGGGTCTCTTATATGAGGAGGTATGGCACTCATGGACACAAACTATAACACTTACTTTGTCCCCATAACCCCACATCTTCCCAAGCCGCCCTTGTCATTTCCACCGGATAGCCATCGTGTATTTTTCACCCCAGAGTCCAGTACAATCGGCTTTCTACCGGGGGAAATTTTATCGGTCGGATGAATTCAACCGGCACTCAACCGATGATCTTTTTGACAAGAGACCTTAGGCTATAATGTCTCTTCTGAAAGCGTCGCCATTTCCAATAATCCCATTGAATCTGTCAATCAATCCAAATGAAGTGAAGGCTACTGATTGGCAATGTGTAAACAATATGGAAAGCTGAATCCACTTTGTGTGATGCACGAACTGCTGTATTTATGGCCGGGTTTACGACAATTGTTTGTTTGCATCAGAATGAAAACGGGGGGCGTGATCCCTGGAGATTTATTACTGAGGCAAATGATGGTCGAATGATTATGACTGGCGCCCCGACCCGGGCAAAGACTAGTTGGCGACATTATGTATAGGAAAGCCGACATCTAAAGGCTGGATAGCTCAGATGGCGAGAGCGATGGTTATGCAAAAACCAGAGATCTCGGGCTCAAGTCCCAGTCCAAGTCAAAGTGTTCTGTGCCGTTTGTCTATTCTGACAACATGGTTATGTGGGTCGCTTAGTGATTCGGGTTCTGGAATTAAAGGTGCACGCAGAGATACTAAAACCTTGCATAACGATTATCGGCCACACTCCTATTTTACAGGGAGACATCCGATAGAGATAAGCTGAGGAACTAGAGTCAATCATTTCTAAAAGAAAGGTAAAAAAAACACCTCAAAGCAATCCAGAAACGTCTTATTTCCGTAAATGTACTAAACGTCAGACACAAGCCTGTCTCTGTTTACAAAAACAGTTATAGTGTATTCGTGTTTACATCGCCAAGGAAACGACTCGCGTCCGCCGCCTGAGAGGGGATACACTTGCGAGGAGGAAAGTTAATCATTAATCGAGATAAAAGCTCTCGTAAGGGGGCACCACGGAGTCCAAGGTCTGAAACGGGTTCTTTCTCATCCGTTACCCAAAGAACTCTCAGCTTTCTTCGCCGTTGACCACGATGGGCAAACGAAACCTCGAACACGTTCACCTTAGCCGACTGAAGGAAGGACACGCATGAAAGCCTTCATTATAATTTGGTGATTGAGCAATCGAAGTGTCACCAACGTGGCTTTTGCAATGTCAGTTTTTCACCACCCAAGATCCGGGGCTGTAAATCACCACCAAATGTGAGTTTAACGACATTATAATGTCATATAGAAAGAATGGTTCGACACACTGCACGCACAAACAGCGAGAAACCGCATTGGACGCGCAATGGCAGCGCTTAGCAACCGTGGCTGACGTCATTCGCAGACGACTTTTTTATGACTTTGCTGTGCACGCAATCCTGGCTATATCTTCGGAAAAGGCAACACGAACGCGGCGATAATTAGCAGCCGGCGGGTTGCGAAGGGCAACGTGAGCCTGTTAAAGTGTCTACTGTCCTGCGTGCAAGCGCTGTCCTATCGGCGCATCTCGCTATCAGCCGGGTACCAGGTAGCCAGTGATTAGACGTCCACCAATCCGGATGCGAGAGATGCTTAGCAACCAATGAGAATCGCCTTTACCTTGTCAAGGCCTCTACACTGACGTTACGCAGTTACTGGACGCACGCTTACACCATTCAGCTCACATGAGTAGCAGAGAGCAACATTTCAGACCCAAATCTCTTCGAAGATGTAAAAGCTCATTCTTGGCCTCAGTTTGGACAGCACTTAGGTTATCTACGATGAAACAATCAGCCTAATTGCGCGATTCATGTTACAAGAGTGTTCCTCATTCGTACGAAGACTTTCGCAGGTCGATTTGGGTTGAGCTATCGAGCCGTCAGAGTGACATAACAAGGAAATAGAACTTGAAATTGGAGAGGAATGGTTCCGAGCGCTTCGATCAAGGCCTGGACATTGGAAAGAAACCCGCAAAATGACTGAAGTGGTGGGCGACAACCTTCATGCCGATTCACTGGCACAACAACGGCACCAGCTGACGTGTCGAGCCTGAAATGGTAAGTGTTCTCAATCCGTTTTCAGCAGCAAATCTTCAAGAAACGATCAAAGGCCTTCCATCTTATCTGAGGAAGAATGTCATCTATTGCAGATACTATTGTGGCTAAAGTCTTTGTGGTTTCTCTCAAGCGCTTTCCATCAATGCCATTCTTCAATACGTCCAAAATGTACATCGAGGGGTTGCTGCATTTAATAGTTAGCCCCGTTGTTATAATGTTACCCGGGGCGAGTCCACATCACACCACAATAATGCAACTGGACGTCCACTGTATATCAGAACTTGGTGACAGCGAAGGAGATGCTTAGAGGGGTGGGGATTTAATCCACGCAGGATTGCACCTCAGACAAAGACAACTTGATGTCCATTTGAAGGGTGTTTTGGATAACAATTGCAAAAAGGGTTGCCGCCGAAACCCGCGATAGATTATAGGGGATTGCTTTGAGACACCTCCATAACGTTTTGTATCAAAAGTACAGTTTGACGGACCTTCCGAAATATAATTTTGAGGTGGACGTCGTCACAACTAAAGATATTGCAGTATTTAAGAGATGGTTTAATTTGATATAGGAAAGGTTTGCGGTGACACCATGTATAAGGTCTCTTAAAGAAGAGGTGTGGTTCTGAAAAGAACCTGAGTGGTAACTCGACGTTCCGACCAGTATGCTCTGCCCGTCATCAGGAGAATACCTTGGACTGGCTGGTGGATCTGTTTATATGCCGGTGGTCGCTGAGACGGAAAGGCAAGAAAGATAATCCTCTGGGGAGGATAATCCTAAGCGGCCTAGACCCCTGAGGCGGGAAGGCGGGAAAGATAATCCTCAGGGGAGGAATAATCCTAGGGGGGCTGGTAGGGAGGGACGTGTGGGTGCTCACTGGGGTGTGTCAGATGGCGGTGGGGAGGCCGTGGATATAGGTGATCCATGAGTCGGCTGGGGGAAGGGGGGCTTAGACTGGTTTGGGCATGGTTTAATTTGGGTGATCATTTGAATTATTGTTTTGCTTTTGTTTACAGTGACACCTGTTGGCCGGAAATAACGATGAACCAATCAATCAACTGCAGCGACCCCTACTTCAACGAGGCGGTGATAAACCCGGTGGGGCTGGAGGCGCTGCACCTGAGCCTGGCAGCGGCCGGCCTCCTGGGCAACAGCCTCGTCTTCCTCGTCTTCCTCCGGCGCCCCGGCCTGCGCACCAAGACGACCAACGTCTTCCTCTTCAACCTGGCCGTGGCCGACCTGTGCTCCTCGGCCTTCGTGGCCGGCCGCCCGTACGTCTTCGCCCTGGAGCCGTCGCTCCACCCCTGGCGGGAGTTCGTCTGCCGCTTCTTCAAGTCCGACTTCCCCATCTGGACCTGCGTGACGGCCTCCGTCTACAACCTGCTGCTGGTCACCGTGGACCGCTACCTGAGCATCGTGCGGCCGTTCCGGCACCGGCGACTCTTCACCGCGGCCCACATCAAACCCATGGTCGCCGTCTGCTGGGCCTTCTCCGCTCTGCTGGAGACCTTCTGCTTGTACAGCGCCCGCGTTAACGCCTGCGGTCGCTGCGAGATCCGCTGGTCCTCGCCTGTGCTCCGCATTACATGCGCAGCGGCCACCTTCCTGCTGACCTATCTCCTGCCCACCGTTGTCATGCTCTTCGCCTACGGCAGCGTGGTGAGGACTCTGAAACGCCGAGAGAGGGCGCTGCAGGACCGCCGGCAGGCAGTGGCGGCCGGCAACCTTCTGCGCACGCGCCGCAACGTCGTCCGGATGCTCCAGATCCTCGTGCTCTTGTTCGGCATACTGTGGGCGCCCTGTCAGATCCTGTTCCTGTACCTCAGCATCCCGGGCACCAGCACCAGACTCGACGTGACTGGCTTCACCCTCATTCTGATGGTCGGGTTCCTGAACTGCGTGGCCAACCCGATCGTGTACGCTTTCAAAAGTCCGCAGTTGAAGAGCGCCCTCTTGGACACTGTCCGGTGCCGGCGCGGTCCCGGCGCCGTGGTCCCGGCCAGCGAGATCAATCCCTGCAGCGCGGCCAGTCTGGCTGTGAAGGGCGAGAGTCTCGTCCCCGCCTCTGCCCGGGCGGGCGTGGCATCCCTTGTACCCGGCTGTGCGGCAGGAGCGATGGGGAACGAGGAGGACCAGCCTGGAGACCCCCTCGAGCAGCCCGCTGAGACCAAGGACATTTCGGACATTCTCGAGGAATACACAGACACGTGCCCTTTAGAAGAGCTTCGAAGGACCTCTGTGTATGAACACGAATCAGCAGTCATTAACAGTCAGAAATCATCATGTGTGAACATGAACCAGCAGTCATCAACAGTCAGCAATCATCATGTGTGAACACGAATCAACAGTCAGCAATCATCGTGTGTGAACACGAATCAGCGGACGTCAACAGTCAGAAATCATCGTGTGTGAACACGAATCAGCAGACACCAACAGTCAGCAGTCATCGTGTGTGAACACGAATCAGCAGTCATCAACAGTCAGCAAGCATCGTGTGTGAACACGAATCAGCAGTCATCAACAGTCAGCAGTCATCGTGTGTGAACACGAATCAGCAGTCATCAACAGTCAGCAGTCATCGTGTGTGAACACGAATCAGCAGTCATCAACAGTCAGCAAGCATCGTGTGTGAACACGAATCAGCAGTCATCAACAGTCAGCAAGCATCGTGTGTGAACACGAATCAGCAGACATCAACAGTCAGCAGTCATCGTGTGTGAACACGAATCAGCAGTCATCAACAGTCAGCAGTCATCGTGTGTGAACACGAATCAGCAGTCATCAACAGTCAGCAAGCATCGTGTGTGAACACGAATCAGCAGTCGTCAACAGTCAGCAGTCATCGTGTGTGAACACGAATCAGCAGACGTCAACAGTCAGCAGTCATCGTGTGTGAACACGAATCAGCAGTCGATGTCATCAAACCCGCCGTAACTTACGATCAAATTGCAAGGCGATGAGCGATGCACATAGTTGAGTCACGATGCATCGTAAGGCGTTGTGAAATCGCCAACTGCATGAGCATATATATACACGGAACGCTAGAAGTGACACCATGACTTTGTGCACTGTATATCATCCTCTACGAGAATGACAAGTCATTTTATGCGCTATACCCACCTTCAGTACAGACTTTTCTCGGCCACCACGCAAAACCTAAGCCTTCTACTTTTCTAATGTTTATAGATATCCGGTCCAATCCAATCATAAAGGATAACCAGAACAATAGGGATCGCGTAAAAACCAGCTGCAATTGACAAAATAATGTTTCGTCAATAATTATAGGAGGGTTTGCGGTGACACCATTTTTAAGGTCTCTTAAAGAACAGATGTGGTTCTGAAAAGAACCTAAGTGATAACTCAAAACCAGAACCATACCTCTTCTTTATTAGGAGACCTTATGCATGGTGTCACCGCAAACCCTCCTATATTGTTCCACGCACCATGCAAAGCCTTAGGCCTAAGTCTTATTTTCGTCAATACGTACCCACGATATCCACTCGTATACAAAAGGTAAGCCTGGCGATAACATACCCTACGAGTGCAATTATCGGATCTATATCCATTAGTAAAAGACCTTACAGAATAACAAATTTAATTTTCTTCGTGTTGATAATACCGTGGTCCCAAGATTGTATTCAAGACAGTTGAATAGAGTAAATGTAAACGGACAAATCCAACTAATTATTAGGTAATTTGAATAGGCCTAACTATATGATGGACAATAGCCGTGGGAACATTAACACAGCGCGCGGTTCATTTTAAACGGTGAACAGCCACACTGGTTAAATGACCTGGAATTCTTTCGCCATTATTCGCGCCTACCAATGAACGCCAAAGTCTCCGATACGAATGGCTCTCCCGGAATTTGCATTATACATGCACGTTCACAAAAGGTAAAGACTAGTTTACTCTTTTAGGAAGGCCGCCATCAACGGGCTGGATGGTTCAGATGGCGAGAGCGCTGGTGCGCAAAACCAGGATTTCAAGTCCCGGTCCAGTCAAACTTTTCATTGCCATAATTTTTTCAAAAACGGATTTCTCGCCGCCCACCATACACACACGCAACCCGAGCACGCAAAGATTATAACGACGGAAGAACAGCTCTGAGCGACAATGTGCCGAATAAATCCTAGTTTCAAAACATTCGTTAGTATTTTTTATCTAATCTTCACGCGATGAAAGCCAGGACTGAAAAACGCGCGAGGCTTTGTCTCCATTGAAAAGCGTACCGGTACATAGGTCCACAACGTTTCATTTAGGCCTAATAATCACGAAGCCGATACGCCAGAAAACTGGTTTCTCACACAAAACTCTTCTGTCGAGATTATCACTTCGTAATAGACTGATGAAGTGGTGAACTATCTATTATTTGCAGTCAATCGAATAATCTTGTTATCATTGAAGGCTATTTTAAATGACAGACACGCATTAGCAATAAGTTAAACTTGTTATTATGTAAAAATGTTGCAACCTGCTTACTGAGTAAAATTACCAAAAAGCGAATGTCAAGAAATAGGAGGGCCTAACGTTTCGATCCTAGCAGGACTTTGCTCAAAGGCAGACTGTCTTTGAGGAAGGTCCTGCTAGGATCGAAACGTCAGGCCCTAATTGTGTACTATTTCGATGAAATAAAACACCTTTTTAATTGCATGAGAAGCATTTCTTCGTCCCGGTATTTCAAATGCCGATACGAAAAAAACGAACTGCCCCACCATCACAGACTTAACAGCGTTGTTAATTGCTGGTGTTAGCCTGACGTGAATTGGACTGTTTGTTTTTATGATTATCATCATTATTATTATTTATTAATCAAGACGAAGCAGGTAGTGTTGGAAGGGTGTTAAACACTATGAGTTGCCCCAAGGGCAACCCCAACACACCTAAAGCGTCGACGAGACAGGTACAAACAGCGGACAACAGAGAAAGAAAGAAAGAAATGAATGAAATGAACAGAAGAAACCATCAACAACACAAAAAATGAAACAGGACATCTACATTATACACTAAAGGTAGTGCGGACAACTGAGCCCAGGGAAGGAATTGAATACCTGACTGAAAGAGGGGCCAAAGTCCACCATTTTGGCCAAACTGAGTTAGACACGGGAAGTTATGGCTAACAACAAGGCCTATATCATGATGTGTCAAAGACGCGCCCAAATCCACACTCCAAATAATTATTATTTTCAGCGCCCTAAACTATTGCGTGAATGAAAGAAAGGCCGCGCCCAAGTCCATGACTCTTGCCTTTCTTCCACACATTGTTATAGCGCCCTCACGCATGAGCTGGACCTTTGCATTATCAATTGAAAGCAATCCTCGCCCTATAAACAAGGCCTAAACCCGGACCGTTATCCCATGGTCCGTGGACCCTATGACAAAGGTGTACACCTAATGCATTAAATTGATTTTTGTTTTCATAGAAAATGTAAATTTAATATAGGCCTAACTTCCTCACCATTATAACTGTAATAAAGGTATAGAAGCAATAATTATTTTGTGCTATATCTGAAGATGTAAATATAAATCTGAAGGTTTGTCTGCTTTATGAAATCGGTATCCGATTGGAAAACATTTCTAATGTTGCCTTTCAGGAAGGTCCTTCAAGGATCGAAACGTCAGGCCCTCCTTATTCTCGATAAAAGTAGGATGTAATCCATTTTCTTTTCTTTTTTTACATCCCACAAAAGCAATCCTGCGAAGGTTTTAGCTCAAATGGTGATCTGAGAAAGTAGAAAAAGGTAAAAAAAAAACGCAGTCACGGTTTTTGCACCATTCTGTAGTGTAAGAAATAGTTTATGACTTGCGAGTAATAAACTATTTGTCGATGTTTGAGTGAAGATTTCTCGGGAAGTACATCATCCCAGACCGTAAGATTCCAACATGAGGATTATACCGGTCATTACCATTATACAAACTGTCTAAATTGGAAGGAAATCTGTGGACATCAATGTTTTCCGATCTTGACAATGTTGTATTGGGCCTCTAAAATAATTTAGTGGGCCTGACGTTTCGATCCTAGCAGGACCTTTCTCAAAGGCAGAGTGACAAGGACAAAACAGATACATGTACACGAAGGTGTACATGTATCTGTATCCTTCGTGTACATGTATCTGTTTTGTCCTTGTCACTCTGCCTTTGAGAAAGGTCCTGCTAGGATCGAAACGTCAGGCCCACTAAATTTTAAAATAATAATCCGTTACATTTTGATCTTATTGTCTTGGACGTGTACTCAACGACTGTCTGGTCATCACTGACGTGACTTTGTCCAGCCATCATATTCTAATGAACAATATTATTGTTGTGCTTAATTTAAAGATGTAAATCTGAAAATGTGTCTGCTTCACGAAATCGGTACCTGGTTATGAAATCTTTATTTTTTCCAATTGATGTAAAAAGTTGTAAAAATGAAGTTGAAAAACACTATAATTATTTCACAAGGAGGCCCCGAATTAATTGGTCGTTTAAAAAAATATGTATATACAGGTTCTTTCAGGCCCTATTCCAAAAAGCTGTAGGCCAACCGATTTTTTTTTCATGCTTCTAAAATAAATATTTGAGGGGGCTTGTGGCCTTCATACATTGGTTGTAACCTAAAAACAACTTTTTCCCAAGTCAGTTTGGCTGCTGACTGACTATTTTGTTTAACCTAAGTTAAAAGAAAAGAAGTATATTAAATTCTTGGTCCTCGAAGAAGACTGAAAACTATTTTTTTGTTCCTTGCACTTTTCTTCTGCTGCGTAGAATTATTGCCTTATTTGCCTGACTTAATTTCCTACTTTGAAAAAAATATGAGTGGATTGAACGGGATTCGAACACGCGACCCTTTTTCTTCTTAGTGCAAGAGCTTTATCCACCGGGCCACCGAGATATTACGCGCCGCACGAATCAAATTCAAGTTCATATAGGGGGCAACAGTTTAGATGAACCGCAATGTATATACAGTATCTATTCTTTGGCTGTGTTTATTGTTAACTACCAAGGACTATTCTAAACCCCTACAAATTCATAAAATAATTACACGTTGGTGGGGGAAATAACACATGCACTATTGTTTGCGGTGTCATTATTCGGTGTCTAAAGTTCACCGGGACAAGCTCAAAATCTTCTCGAAGGAAAAACAAGTTAGTCCTCCGAGTCTTAGAACGAGAAAGGTGTCAGAACGCAACCCACACGGTTTCCAAAATGGCCGTTCATTTTGTGCACGTAACCTTGATTGATAATGCTCGACGCGTGCACTATTTAATTTATTTTCCGAAAATAAGACTGAAGATTACATTCACATGGCGATGCTTTACAAATTAATGGGCTGCATTATTTGCCAACGTGTGTATGGATTGGAGGTTTTTTTTTACAATAATACTACTAGTTTGGCCTACTCCATAGGTTTCAGTGAGGCATTCAGTGCATAGGCCTAATACTATAGTTGTACTCAGTAGAAGTAGTAGTACGCATAGCGGAAAAAAAGGTTTACAAAAGTTACTCACCTGCACTCACATTAAAGCCTGCCTAAAACCTCTTTCACGGACTGAAAGCTCACTCCAAACTTCACCCGGCCTCTCAGAAATTGTCCATGATACGTCCAAACGGTTATCCCGAAATTTATCCTCCACAATTGCTCCGAGACTGTCCAAGATGTTGAGAAGAATTCTTGTCCGGAATTCGGGCCTGGAAATTCGTGCAGACGTTCCTGCCTTCTCCTTCACGTGCGGTTTTTGGAAATAAACTTCTTTTCCCTCGGAAAGAGAACAATACATTGACCCCCAAATGGGACACCCTGTGGCTTTGGCCGAATTCATCGGCTACGGCTGCAGATAACGTGCGTGCCTATGAGAATCGGCTGCAGCCTCTCGTCGCTGGGTTCCCCATGACTCGTGCGTCATTTAAAGCCGTAGCCAATGCTTTAGTACGGGGCTTGACTTGTCACCTACAGAGGGCGCTCGACACATCTCCTAGTCTCCGCTCGTGCCTGTCAAAAAGATCATTGTCTCAGACTCGGTGCATCTTCAATTTTTGGGCCCGAAATGTCGTAAGAGAATGATCATTTCGAGTCGAAACTCTGAATAGAATTTGGGGAGGGATTCAAGCTGGG
Source organism: Luidia sarsii (assembly GCA_949987565.1). Lineage (NCBI taxonomy): Eukaryota > Metazoa > Echinodermata > Asteroidea > Paxillosida > Luidiidae > Luidia > Luidia sarsii. The sequence continues at coordinate 15,838,094 of OX465114.1, read as the reverse complement.
GTTAGGAAAACGACCTGGGGTTAGGAAAAGTGTTCGAATTGTATCTACAGAGGGCGCCATCTAACTTTTGTGGCCGATTCCTCGATCAATTTTGCTGTCCATTTAATGTTTAGAGAATTACAATGCCGCAATAGATAGGCCCCTACGCACCGCAATGGAACAACGAAATCGTCGTCAAAAGCAACTCCGGTGAGAGGGAAAGTGCTATAAATAAGGCTAAGTCAAAGACATCGTGTGCAGGATCACAAGAGGTTTTTTTAGAGTGTCCTCAAGCCAAGGTTTGCAGACTGAGAGGCCCTGATTTTGGCAAAGCGGTTCCATTTGACAATGTATGTTTGACGTTTAAAGATCAATGCGAACAAAAAGATAACATGTATGATCATGGAGGATTTTCCTTCCTCCATGGTATGATGTAGTACTAGTACGAGTGCCTTAGTGGAGCCGTGCCTACTACAAGTAGGCCTACTACTAGTACTACTAGTAGTAGTAGTAATTTTAGTAAGTAGGTCTAGTTGTACTTCAAGTACATAGCACTACTACTACTACTACTAGTACTAGTATAAGTAGTAGTACTAGTAGCGAGGGCGATAATCCAAATTGGACTAAGCCAGTACATGGAAATTCGAGTTTATGAAAATCAAACCTGAAAAATGGTAAATGGACGAAGTGAAACCCAATGCTCCATCTTTCTAAATGTGAATTTACTTTTGATTTTGTTTAGAAGTTGGACAATGGCTGATACTGATATAGTGTGATATCGTTAGTTAACCTCTACTGCTCTAGTCAGAGCTTTCAGGGAAAACGCTTCCAAAATCAGTGTTCTTCTACTGACAGTTGTAAATAATTCATTATTTGACTGGAAAGTGAAAACTAACTGCCTGTTTTCTTGAATTGAATTTGTTTTTGTCTAGGCCGTTGATTGTTTAGTGCAGTGCCACTTCATCAGTGCGTGGTGTCCATTGAGCAGGGAACTCTGGGTGTTTTCTTTTGCGATCAAGAGACGATGGCATCACCGGCCTCAGCCTGGGCCGAGGACAGGTCCCCCGTCTCGTCCCCTGGCTCGCCGGGGGCCGCCGGCTCCCAGCACCAGACTGTAGTGCTGGACGACCAGCCGGCCCGCTCGCCGGCCTCCGTCGGCACCAGCGAGTCCAGAGGCTCGTCGGAGGCCGACTGCGGGCCGTCCGGCAGCTCGGACCGGCTCCTGCAGCGGCTGGAAGTGCTGGCCGACGGGCTGACCTCGTCGTCGTCGTCATCGTCGCCGGCGGCGGTCACCATGGCCGCCCGCGAGGCGCCGCTCTCCCCCGCCCGGGCCGGCCTGAGCGCCGAGAAGACGCTGCACGTCTACTACTCGCTGCGGCGGGCGGAGAGCCTGAGCAGCTTGTACGATTTTGACGGGGGATCCACTTCCGCAACCGCCGCGTCGGGCAGCGGTGCCGCCTCGGAGAAGCTCCTGCTGCAGCGGCTGGAGGAGCTGGCCGAGAACATCCCGCCGCCCCGCCGCGGATTCCCGGCCTCGCCCGACCGCTCGCCGCTGCTGGCCCTGCCCAAGCCCCTCGCCCCTCCGCCGCCGCTGTCGGTGCGGCGGGCGGCGGAGGACCCCTCCTCCTACGCCGCCTACGACTTCGACGGCAGCTCCTCCACCGCCTCCTCCACCTGCTCGGAGAACGTGGCCAAGCGCCTGGAGCAGCTGACCGAGTACGTCCGTCCCCGCCTCTCGCCCGGCCGCTCCGTCTGCCCCCCGCTGCCGCCGCCCGGCCTCAGCCTCGGGGCCGGGGCCGGGAGCGGCGGCGGCTCGCGGCCGCGCAAGCGGGGCGCCCCCTCGCCGCTCAAGCCGCTGAACCGGCTGGCGCCGCCGCGGCTCAAGCGCCGCAGCGTCGTTGGGACCGGCTGCTGCGAGCACCCGGCCACCGACAAGATGGCCGCCGCCCTCTCCTCCAGCGGGGTGGTGTACGTCCACAGCGAGCCTCTGATCAGACTGTGCGACACCCAGCTCAAGGTTCCTAAACGAGTGAGTCGTCCGTCCCCTCCCCCTCCCCAGACCACCCCCAACCTTCAACCAATATCCATTCCTTCTCCCGTCTTTCTTGTGGGAAGTCTGCCACTGTCGTAATGGAAGGTGTGGACAAGAACTGCTCTCAAACTGAACTGCACTTTATTCAGACTGCACATACTATATACACTGAACTTCCATGCCAATACAACAAAGGATTTAGTGGGTGTGGTACCATGCACTGGAGAGGGCCTCTTAAGTAGAAATTAACATAACATAAGATTCAGCAACTAGGGGGAAGGAGAAATTCCATTGCACTCCATTGTGACAGCCACCTAACAGGCGAGTTAATAGCTATCCAGGGGGTACCAACAACCATTCCGTTGTGATTGCAAACCGTTATGGTGGAGGTGACATTGTGTGGGTTCAATCAAGTTGGTGCTGATGTCATTCATTTAGAAGAAGAGGAACCAGATGACCGTAGCTGATGGGTTTGGTGTAAAAAAATAAAAATAATAATGTTTGTTTTTTGCAGCTGGCAAGTTTTATACATGCACAGTCTGCTGGCGATGGGCAGAGTAAAAAAAGACATGTTGCCTAAAGAGGGCGCCTGACACATCTCATAGTCTCCACTCATGCCTGTCGGACATTCATCTTCCATCCATTCTTTAAGAATCTTAAAATTTAGTGGGCCTGACGTTTCGATCCTAGCAGGACCTTTCTCAAAGGCAGAGAAAGGTCCTGCTAGGATCGAAACGTCAGGCCCACTAAATTTTAAGATTTACATTTTGGTAATTTTAGTCAGTAAGCAGTTTGCAACATTTTTGTATATCACCATTCTTTAAGAAGTTGAAGCTTGCATTTTCTTTTCCATTTTCCTTTCCCCCCGACAGGCAGGAATGGTTCACAGCCTGCTGGAGGCCTACGGGCTCCTGCAGAACGTCTCCGTCCTGCCCCCACACCAGACCAGCAAGGAGGACCTGACCGTCTTCCACTCGCAGGACTTCATCGACTGCCTGGAGCGCCTCAACCAGGAGGACGACAGCGAGAAGAACGAGGAGCTCAAGCAGCAGTTTGGCCTCGGTACGTGGGGACGACGCCCCCGTTTCTCAACCGGGCAAAGCGCTCAGCGGGGAGGACCCTAGCCCTGCTGTACTCAGTGGGTTGCATTCTGTGGCATTCTGTGGACCCTAGCCCTGTTGCACTCAACAAGATGCAGTGGTGTGGGTGCATTCTGTGGCATTCTGTGGACCCTAGCCCTTTGCACTCCACAAGATGCAGTGGTGTGGGTGCATTCTGTGGCATTCTGTGGACCCTAGCCCTGTTGCACTCCACAAGATGCAGTGGTGTGGGTGCATTCTGTGGACCCTAACCCTGCTGCACTCAACAAGATGCAGTGGTGTGGGTGCATTCTGTGGCATTCTGTGGACCCTAACCCTGTTGCACTCAACAAGATGCAGCAGTGGGTTGCATTCTGTGGGATTCTGTGGACCCTGACCCTGCTGCACTCCACAAGATGCAGCAGTGGGTGCATTCTGTGGGGATTCTGTGGACCCTAATCCTGCTGTACTCCACAGGATGCAGCAGTGGGTGCATTCTGTGGGGATTCTGTGGACCCTAACCCTGCTGTACTCCACAGGATGCAGCAGTGGGTTGCTTTCTGTGGGGATTCTGCGGACTCTAACCCTGCTGCACTCCACAAGATGCAGCAGTGTGTGAATTCTGTGGGGATTCTGTGGACCCTAACCCTGCTGCACTCCACAAGATGCAGCAGTGGGTGCATTCTGTGGGGATTCTGCGGACTCTAACCCTGCTGCACTCCACAAGATGCAGCAGTGTGTGAATTCTGTGGGGATTCTGTGGACCCTAACCCTGCTGCACTCCACAAGATGCAGCAGTGGGTTGCTTTCTGTGGGGATTCTGTGGACCCTGACCCTGCTGCACTCAACAAAATGCCGCAGTAGGTGTATTCTGTGGACCCTAACCCTGCTGCACTCCACAATATGCAATAGTGGGTGCATTCTGTGGGATTCTGTGGACCCTAACCCTGCTACACTCAACAAAATCCAGCAGTGGGTTGCTTTCTGTGGGGATTCTGTGGACCCTAACCCTGCTGCACTCATCAAGGGGCATATTCTATGTGATTCTATCAGCCCCGCACCCACTACACTCAACAAGGTGCATCAGTAGGGCTCAGTCTGTGGGGAAACACACGACCCTAACCCTGCCACAGTACACACTACGACAGTAGTGAATGCAAGACACAATTCATACTTCAGTGGGGGGGGGATTTTTGTTCATTTTTGTTTTCCGTAGGCTACGACTGCCCGACCATTCCTCACGTGTTTGACTTTGTCTGCCTGGTTGCCGGGGCGACGCTGCGGGCGGCACAGGCCCTGGTGGAGGCGGAGTGCCGACTGGCCATCAACTGGTGCGGGGGCTGGCACCACGCCAAAAGGTAGCCGAGGACTGGAGGGGAGGGTCAGAGGTCGGGGGTCGGGTGGGGCATTCACTCATACGGTTCGGTTTCTGAAAATGAAAGGAAACAGACTGTCAGACCAGTTTGTCTCGTGCTGATGCTTTTTCCTTTTTGAAGAACCACAGTACAGGAAAACCGACGAGGAAATTCCTCAAAGAAACAGATAAACAATTTGCCTTCCCTAATAGTCTTGTCTTTGTCAGCCTGGGGGCGCCAGTCAGAAGCAGTTCAACCATTAACTGCCGTATAGCTCCAGGGATCACACCCCCGGCCTTCATTCAGATGCAAACGACCAATTGTTGTAAACATGGCTACAGCAGGTCAGAGAAATTAACAAGATCAACTGGGAAATTGTGACTATTTTCTGAAAGCGGCAAAGAATAGTTTTACTGGAATGGGAATGTGTCCAGGGCTCTGGCTTGCTTTAAAAAAATTAGGCTTCTTAAACTCAAGTCCCGGGATCAATTTTTTTTTTTCCATACAAAAATGAACGAGAAAAAAAAAAAAAAGGGGTTGGCCATCCATATATGTCTGTGAACGTTGTTTTTCTCTCGTCTTTCAGAGACGAGGCGTCCGGCTTCTGCTACGTCAATGACGTCGTCCTCGGCATCCTGAAACTGCGGGAGAAGTTTGACCG